>VZRV01004457.1:859104-1306800 GCA_013398115.1 Falcunculus frontatus | reverse complement strand
CCCTCTGTAAGCTTGAGGCAGTGTGGTGCTGGGAGGGGCTGTTCAGGAGCCTCTTTATGAGACTGAGGGGCTCGGGGACCGCTCTGTGAGCTTGGGTTGCCATGGGGGTGCGCTTACGGACCCCTTTGGGAGCTTGGGGTTGGGGGAGCTTGAGGACCTTTCTGTGAGCCTGGAGCCCTCGGGCAGGCGAACTCTGGGGCCGCTCTGTNTGGAGCCCTCGGGCAGGAGAACTCTGGGGCCGCTCTGTGACTTTTGGGGGGAGCGGGGATGAAGCTGGGGAGAGGCTTAGTGACCCCTCTGAACTGGAGATGGTTTGAGTCTGGTGGGGCAGTCTGCGGGACTGTGGGGGGCTCTTTGTGAGGAAGGGTGGTGTGGGACTGAGCGGGGTGGCTTGAGGACACCTCTGTAAGCTTGGGGTAGTGTGGAGCTTGGGGTGACTTTCAAAGACCCCTTTGTGAGATTCCTGCTTGGGGTGCTGTGGGACACGGGGCACTTCCTTGTCTAGGGATGTCAAGGGCACTTCTGTGAGCTTCAGATTAAGACACTTGAGGGTCATTTCTGTCAGTTTGAGGATGAAGAGAAGGCAAGAGCTTGGGGGTAATGGCAGGAGGGCGTGGTGGAGCTCAGGTGCTACCCCCACTGAATTCAAGGATGAGGTGAGGATCTTGGGAGCATCTCTGTGTGTTTTGAGGATGTTACGAGGTTGATGGGGGAGCTGGAGTAAGTCAGGAATAAAGAGAGACTGAGGCAGGGTTGGGTTTTGGTTTGTTGGGGGTTTTTGACTTAAAATACATCTCTGTGCAATGGTGGGCAGGGATGGAGTTCCTGCAAAGCCTTCCCCGGCCTTGCTGATCCTCCCTTGCAGTCAGGAGAAGTGATAATGAGAGAGTGTTTATTTGTTCTGAAGTGAGAACACGCACGTACACACACGCGCACATACACACACACATACACACATACACACATACACACATACACACATACACACATACACACATACACACATACACACATACACACATACACACATACACACATACACACATACACACATACACACATACACACATACACACATACACACATACACACATACACACATACACACATACACACATACACACATACACACATACACACATACACACATACACACATACACACATACACACATACACACATACACACATACACACATACACACATACACACATACACACATACACACATACACACATACACACATACACACATACACACATACACACATACACACATACACACATACACACATACACACATACACACATACACACATACACACATACACACATACACACATACACACATACACACATACACACATACACACATACACACATACACACATACACACATACACACATACACACATACACACATACACACATACACACATACACACATACACACATACACACATACACACATACACACATACACACATACACACATACACACATACACACATACACACATACACACATACACACATACACACATACACACATACACACATACACACATACACACATACACACATACACACATACACACATACACACATACACACATACACACATACACACATACACACATACACACATACACACATACACACATACACACATACACACATACACACATACACACATACACACATACACACATACACACATACACACATACACACATACACACATACACACATACACACATACACACATACACACATACACACATACACACATACAAACACACACAGACACACATACACACACATATACACACACACACACATATATATATATATATTGCAGTCAGCTATGTGTTAGTTTGTATGAAAATATTCAGATCACGTACCAGTTTACATTGCCATGAGTGAGTGATCTGCATCTCGGCTGCTGGAAGAGTTCAGAAGGATAATTAAGTAGAAAAATGCCATCTCTGCCCTGTACGTGCAGTGGCTTTTCAGGCATTTGAGATTACGTCAGTGTTTTGGTTATTGTGTTCCAGTATTTGTTAAACAACAGGTTACCTGAAGCACTTTACAAATGATAGGTAACTGAGGATTAATTATCTGATGTCATTGAATTTATGTTCACTCTTAACTGTAGAATGGCAGGTTCCTGCATGTGGCCACATAAATATTCTTCTAAAACAAGGAGCATTTTCATTTTTGTGGACTTTGATAGAACCGTGGAATAGTTTGGGTTGAAAGGGAACTTGAATATCATCTAGTTCCAACCTCCCTGCCAGGGAGGGGACTTCCCAGGGACATGGACACCTTCCAATAGACCAGGTTGCTCCAAGCCCCATCCAGCCTGGCCTTGAGCTTTGTTTTGCTATAGTGGGAAAACTTGCTGCCTTTCATAATACTTGTGTGCCTTGGATGCTGACCACTTTAAACAAAGGTATGAATAAGGCCTCCCTTTCACTTTATCACAGTTACTGGCTAATGAACTTGTGAAATATAATTTAGATCAAATCTTGACTGCAAATTTTTAAAATAAATGCTGAATTAATTTTAATATTTTAATCCTAGAAAAAAACTTGATTACTAGATTTAATATCTAAAGTGGTATATGTGTATGGTGTCAGTTTGGTTTGGATTTGGTTTAGCAGTGGTGCACAAGTAGCTCAATGACAAAGCTGAAAAAGTGTCCAAACAAACCTCCCCTGCTTATGGAGCTTGTTTTAGAAGGAGTTGACAACTTTATCATGTCCTAGGCTTATTTCTAAAGTAATTACAGTAAAAAATACAGTTTGTAAAGATTCAATTCATCTGTTGTCTCAATTTTAGTTTGGAATAAAGGAAAGCAATGAAGTTCACTTCAAGTTCTACAGGTGGTTGATGTAAAAATACTTTATACATAAAATAACCTGTGCTAAAGCATTAATGTGATGAATAAAGAAGGAATGAAGAAATAGCTAATACAGGCGTGCTTTGCATGCCATTGCTTCTGTAGCCACTGTTTGCATTCCACTGCTGATTAAAAGTGCTGTTGTCAGGCTTGCAGACAAAGCAGCTGAGTTCTGTGGAGAGTAGGAAGCAAATTTTCCCATAAGGATTAATGTAGGAGTGGAGAAATGTTTGGAGCTCAAGTACAGAAATTTAAATACATAGGGGCAAGGAGATTGAAAACATATCTTAAAATTCTTGATGCAGGTGTTCTTGTTACCTCTTCATGACATTGAAAACAATCATTTGTAGTTTTCCTCAGCTGATTTTCTGGATTTCAGCTGATTTTTAGATTAATCTTGAATACATGGTGGAAAAACAGGCTAAGGATTAAGTGTTCAGGCAAATCAAGCATTTGAGATCACTTAAGATGATTACACATTGCAGAAAGCTAATGTCTCCTCCATTTGATACTGGTTATCTTGCATAGGTGATACAAAGTAATAAATCAGCTCTTATGAAATAAATTGCTTTGATAGCAGTTTTCCGGATAATTAACTGCACATCTCAAGTGTCATCCTTCATGGACAGTGGTTATGCTTAGATCTTCCTTGCCATACCTTCTGTCTGTTTCTTTAAAAAAAAATAGCCATGGCATCACTGAATGTTATTGTTAGACCTTTAAGAACAGCAGAGGCTCCAATGGGAATAAAAATTAGGCAGAGTCCAATTACATACAGCATGGTGGCTTGCCTGATGTATTTTAAATGTGCTTTTTCTCTATTTTTAATCTATTTTCATCCTTATTCTTAGCTGTAGCCCAGGCTTTAGGTTCAAGTCCTTCACACTAGTAAAATTAGATCAGCATATAACAATCTACTAAAGCTTGTGCATGTCCAGTGTAAAAACAATATCTGAGAAATACTTTTCTAATGACAATTTTCCCCAGATTTGCATACCAATAATGTCTATGCTGCAGAGGATTCCTAAGTCCTGTGTGCTTTACAAGAGCAGCATATGCTCAGACAGTGCAGGAAAAAGCTAATTTGATCCAGGACTCTGATCCCAAACACACCGTAACTAACCAAATTTGTTTCTGCTGTTTGCTGGTGTACAATGTAGTGATGAGACCATGTGAGTAAAGCAGAGAGATGCTTGTCATCTGTCTCACCTGTCCCTTGCAGAAGCAGTTGTGTTGCTTAGCCGGATGCCCTGTTACAGGAGACAAGGCTGTACGTCACTGGCTGAAGGGGTTGGGAATGAAGAAACATTGCAGGTGACAGAGGACAGGCAGCTTAAGTAGTAAGGCCGTAACGTGAGCTGTGGAAGGCATAATATCAAAAATTAGCTTCTCAAGCCCCTACCAAAAGTGGAGTGGCTGTGCTGTGCTTTTAGATATTTCAGAGTCTTCTGAGACAGACCTGTCCATGTGAACTTTCCACGCTTCCAACTTTCCCTTTGAAGCCTGTTAATCTTGGCTAGTCAGTGCCAGGCTGCCAACTTCTTCCATTATCTCAAAGTGCATCTGTCTGACCACACCCTCTCATTCATGCTGCGGTGCTGTGTGTGTTGATGTTCTAGAATGAGTCTGCAGATTTTAAATGCAGAAAATGGAGAAAATGGAGGAAGCATTAAGGATGATTTAACAGCGGAAGACTGTGGCTTTTTCTTTGCGCCGCCGGAACCTACAGGGAGACCTTCCATTCTTCGCCTGTCCCAGAAAGAAAACTTGCCACCAAAAAGTGTGGGAAAAGCGATGAAGGTAAACTTTTTGTTTTGTATTATTTTTATTCTTTCTCCTAAGATCTCTGCTACTGAATGCATGTGCTATTTGGTGCTGGAAAAAATACTGTGCTCATGTTTTTCCTTTCTTTCCCCCCACTCCTTTCTTAAAGGTAACCTTTCAGACTCCTCAAAGAGATCCTCACACTCGAAAAATCCTGAGTCCTGCTATGACAGACAAACTTCAGACTGTTTTTGCACTTGACGATTGCCATGAAGATGTGGTGGATGATGTTTTGTATGTACCCTCCGATGCTGAGTAAGTGGTGAATCCACTGCTGGCTGTGTTACCCATGTGGGACATGCTCAAGTTAACTTTCCCCATTTTAAACCTCTATAGATAAAATATAATTTTCTATTCTATAACAAGATGTAACTGTGCAAGAGGACCAAAGTTAATACTGACTGATGCATGAACTTTTTTCAAAGATAAAATTTTCTTAAAAGTAATGACAGTTATTTTGACTGTAATATTAATTACTGAACTTTATTCCTAACTCTTCTATAATTGGTTTCATTGAGGTGACTTATGACATGGATAAATAGCTTGACGAGAGATACTGTGAGAAACACTTCCGTATTCTCTACGCGATGTAAGGTTTTCACGTAAGAATACAACTATTCGGACTCTAAGCCTTAAAATATCTTGTCTTGTATGTTAAGTACTGTTGTATCTTGAGGAGTAAAATCTAAAGAGATAAATCTTCTGAAGAGTTAGTGTGAATTGACACCTTGAGTCACGGAGTATTAAGATTTTCTTTAATCTAGCAGCACAAAGTGAATATAACATCAGTCATAAGTATAAAGAAGTTTATGTGCCTTTATAGTCTAGCAGCCCGAGTCTCAAAGTGGCTCATGGTAGCTGTTTGGAGAAGAGCATAAAATCTTTAATGTTTCAATTTGGGGGTGTCATGACAATATTAAATACAAATTTTTATTACTGACTTTTATTAGCCCCCTTTTAAAGTAGTATAGACATCTGACACCTGTAATTCCCACCATCAAGAAATTTCAGGTCTTAGTTTTGCCTTCTGCAGGCAAATAGTTTTGTTTAAGTACCCAATACTTTTATTTGATCCCTATTTTGTTATTGGGACGGGGAAAAAGGTGACAACACTTAAATATTCTTAAAGTGGGTAAATTTGCTTCAACTGTTTATTTCCATGTACAGTCTAGTTCAGAAAGCTATTTCTGAACTAAACACCACAATTAACTAATGTAATGGTATTTATGCCCCAAACTCATTGCTTGCACAAAAACCTAAGATTTAGTACTTAAAAAGTTCAAGTGAGTTTAAAGGATCAGCACCGAGTTGTTTTAGGTGGGGCATAATTGTATCAATGCACTGCTTGTACTGAACATGTCCTCTCTAGTTTTAAAATGGGAGGATTTGTTTGTAGCAAGTAAGTGAAAGGGCTCTGTGTTGCTGAACAGGGTCACTTTTGACTCCTCACAAGTGATTGAGGTTCCAAGCAGGTGTCTCGCTCCTGACTGGCATTTATTAGGTTAAACACTGAAGGAGAGTGGGAGGGACCTGAGTAGTCACAGCCTGGGGCTGAGCTATTGCCGGGAAGAGGCGCTCAAACCGGGTGAGAAGGACTTCTTCAGCTCTTATCTCCCGCCTCTGCTTTCGAGTTTATCAAAGAGGAGTTTTTAGTGAGTGGCTTTTAATCATGTTCTGTTCTGCAGCAGATAAGGATGGCACATAGAAATAATAACTTTATGGAGGGACAAAACAATGGGAGGAAATCCTGTTTCAGGAAGTAATGGCTTAACTCTCTGTAGTCTGAGGCTAAGCTTTCAGAAGTTGTGTAGAGTTTGGGGAAATAAAGTGGAGAGCAAGAACTTGTAGAATACTCAGCAATAGTGAGTGCACAAACTCTTTAACCTGTTTCTATTGCTAGAAAATCTTATCTTCCTCTTACTGGAGAAGTATTTTCTTGTATATCACTGTGCTCTTCAGATCTCCTGTTATACAGTATTTAGAATGCCTGAAGTCCAGGTTCTGTTTTGGTATATAGGACCCCATAAATCAAATGCTGGTGCATGCTTTTGGGTGGGAAGTATTTGCCAGAATGACCAAAGTAATGACTAGCGTGGGAGAACCTGAATCATGACTTGGTTTGGTCCCAGACTTGAGTCTGTCATGACTAAGAGATGAATCTGCATGAATATGGTACCACAAGTTGTGCTTCTGTTTGAGCTGCTGCTGTCAATAACTCCTCCTAAGCAATGTGTGTTTCACTGCCAAGTGAAAGGGCAATATCCAAATGGCAATATCCAAATGCTGTGGTGAGTAGAGCAGTCCCTAGGGATGACTGGCATAAGGTAGCAAGGCTGTGTAGAACAGGTGACTTAAGAACACTGACTAACTTCAAAGGTTGATCTCCCTATGCTTTCTGTGTATCAGAGCTCATAAGTCTTGACTGTTTAGGTGACAACTGAATTCTTGCTGTTATATTTTGCTGTCAGCTGTGTTATTGCAAAAAAAAAAAAATCAGATTATTCTGAGCATGCAAAGCTACTTGTGCAAATCTTTCTAAAGGTAATTTCAGACCATGCCTGCAAAGTAACTATGGCACATATAATTTTTTTTTTTTTTTAATGCAGCACATGTCAACAAAAGACTGAAGCTGAAACAAACAATACACAAATGCCAGAGAAGGTCAGCGTAGCTCCTTACCCAGATGATGAGATGCCAGTGAAGAGTCGAGGTTCTTACAATCTTGATTTTGATAACTTAAATGACATCAATCCTTTTCAAAGTTCAGTGCAGTTGCCTCATTCTCCTGGAAATCTGCAGAAGTCTCCTGTAAAAGTATCCAGCAGCCCTGAGAAAACTGTTGAAAAAAGTAATGATTCTCTTCCGTGGGAAGATGCAGCTCCTTTTCCTTCAACCGTAACAAATACGGAGTGTTTAAGTGAAGAGAAGACTCTCATCTCTGACAAAGAATCTGCACTGAGCGAGCTGGAGTCTAACAAATCCAAACTGTCCCCTAAACAAGCAATTGGTGACTCTGAACAGGGTGTGAAGTCTGCTTCCACAGATGCAAGCCAAACTGATAATTCAGTTGCATTAGCAGAGGCACTTACACCTCCTGTACAGTCACGTGGCAACTTAGGTCCCAGTAGTTCTGATGTAACTAACTCTTTTAAAACTGGGGAATCAAAACTTCAGAATGTTTCAGTAGCAGAAAAAGCCTCTGCAGAAAAGTCAAAGCCTGATGAAGAGCTGGATGTCTCCAAAGGGAAACCTGCAGAAAAGCCTGATGTCACTAAGGCTGGACCAGTAAAACTGGAATTTGACTTTGATAATACCACTGCTAGAAAACCACCTCCTAAGAAACTAGGTAAAAGAACTGGAATTAAGCCACCTTCCAAAAAAATTCCTATTACCAAAACAAAACCAGAGAATACTGAAGTGCAAAATAAAAGTAATGTGGAAGATGAAATCCCTCTTCCTAAAGCCTCTTATAAGTTTGACTGGGACAAACTTGATGATCCAAACTTCAATCCGTTTGGAGGAGGCTCTAAAATTTCCACCTCACCCAAGTGTTCTAAACCCAGCCCTCAGAAAGCTCATCTGCCAGAGGAACAGGATAGTGCCTTGCCAAGAAGGGAACCTCTTCCAGTGGAGCAGGATGACAGTCCAAGTACCAGTGAAGCTCTTGAGAAAGAAGAACCCAAAAATCTGTAAGTAAATCTGTAGCTGAATGCAGAAGCATCTTGAATTTGTGTGAAGAAAGTTAGTATTTCAAACTAGTCCATTCCTCCTTCTTTGACTGCCTCCCTCCAAGGTTGGTAGTCTGTTGTTGTAATCTGTAACACAATTATGTTGCAACAGCAAAGATCTTAATTGGAGAAACTCCTGAGATGACTAGCTCTAGGCAAAAGGTGTTCTTAAATCTGGGAGAATAGGAGGGAACAGGCTTCGATGGGAAGAGTGTTGTTTAAGTGGTGCTTTCCGCACTCCTCCAGGATTGAAGTGTGGAGAATCAGGTGACTGCTACTGTCTTTAAATAAAACAGGGAAGTAGGCAGCAGTGTTGAACATGGTGCAGCATGGGAAGGGACCAGGCAATTTTGTTCTCTGCTGAGCTCTGAGGTGCTGTTTCTTCCCTGCATGTTCTTGGTATCTAAATGCTATCTCCGATAAAAACACCTGTCTCTGAAGCTGCATTTTTTTGTTGGCACCACACAAATTTTTATTTGAGAATGGAATATGTTGTTATAGACTTTCCTAGAAAGTCTAGTTATTAGAATATCAATGTTACTATAGTCAGGTGCTTGCCAGAACTAGACTGGCACAAATTGTTCGTTTGATAGAAGTGTTTGCAGACTTGCTACCTGTGCAACATGATCAGTTGCTGTTTACCAAGGTGAAAAGTTTACTTAATGCTGACAGCACAAGTGGAGTATTGGACTTTTCTAATGAAATTCACACAAATTGTCAAAGCATTGCTTTGGAAAGAGGAGCAGGCTGCTTGTTATTCTGTTCTTACTTAAATAAAAAGCCTATCTTTAATTTTAAAAAAGTAATGAGCCTAGCAAATGGAAGTTATAGAACCGTGTTAAGTGAATAGAAATAAGTGATGCTTCTGTGACTTTCTGCATCCCAGATAACACTGTTTCTGATGGAGGGAGAGCTTTTTGTCACACAAGTTGTCACCAGGCAAGACAGTAAATTTACATCCCCACCCTCTGTAAAGCTTCCTGTGCTGTGGCAGTAGAATCCTTCAAAGAAGCTACCTTCGTTCGGTTCATCTGGTAGTACAGAATTCAAACTGTGTGACTTAAATACTGATTTTTTTATTTTCCTTTTTTTTTGTTTGTTCGCTTTTTATTTTTCTTTAGGGGAATTGTTGAGCAGAGTGTGGTAGAAGACATGCCAGAAGCTCAGGAGGAGAAGCCAGGAGTTCAAGTGGAAGCTGAACTTCCAGGAAAGAGAGAAGTGGTAAGGTATAGGAAAGATAGCCAGCTCTTACCAAGTTGTTCCATGAAGCAGAGTTCTCTGACTTAATGACTTAATCTTGTGAAATCTATTTTTGATATTTTGTCTAAGAATTAGTGGGTTTATGTATCTTCAGCAGTTTTAAAAAGAATGTCAGCTGTGCAGACCTGTGTTTTGGAGGTAACATCAGAGACAGCCAAATTGGTACCTTGGTATTTAGTATCTTTTTTGATCAGCAGTTGCGTATGGGGACAAACATAAGGATGTGGACACTAAAAAAAAATGGACACTAAAAAAACTAATATGAGCTGTGCTCAGTGTTGGTAGTTTAACTTCTGTCTGTGAATTCTTATTTTATTATGTTGGCTGCCCAGTTAGTTTATGACAAACCAATTTGATCATTAAAATGTTTTTCATTGCATTTTAAAATAATTATTTTAACAATTAAAAGGATTTTTGTTTTTCTAATCAGGAGAAGCAAGTGAGCCTATTTAAAATGTCTCCAGCTAATGTTGCCCCCTGTCAAGATAATTTGGTTTCCACTGACAGTGGAAAAAAGTCAATGTCTGCAGAAGAAATTAAACCTAGTTCCCCCAGAATTGAAGAAACAGCAGATGAGACAGCTAATGCTGAACCTGAAGAGTTCTTCAGACCATCATCAGAAGGTATGGGCATTTCTTTTAAACAGATTGAAGATGTATTGTTACAACAAAGTGTGTGTATATATTTTTCTACTTAAGTTTTATCATGTATTCTAGGTTTTTCTCTCATTCTGCCTTTCTGAAAGGACTCCAGAACCCAGAATGACTAGCAGTGCTGGGAAATGTACCTAAGCCTATTTCTAACTTTCTCTGGTTTAAGCTAAGTTCAAAAAGCTGGCTATTAGAATTCAGCTGCCTGAGAGGATGAAATTTAGGCTGGTACAGAAACTATCTTTTTAGAATTTTAGTGGCAGTTTCTGTGCTGAAAAATTGCTCCCTTAAAATAATTTCTGGTATTAAAGATTTTGTAAATTGAGAACTCTAGAGCTATACAGCTGTGTGTATTTGTGAGTCTTGTGGATTACTGCAGGCCTTAGCACTACTGGTTTCATATTGCAGTGTGAATGATCTTCCTGACAAGCATGCTTGTCTTGAGAGCTTCCTACATAGCTGTGACTTAACCACTTGAAAGGGTCATTCCTGGCAGGAGCATTGTGTGGAAGGAGGAGCAAATGGTTTGATTGCAGTGCAGTCTGTTGATTACCTTCATACTTGAGTGAAATCAGTATATTGGCAAATGGCTGTAACTTCATCCTTCAAATCTGAGCTGTGTGCTAATTTTAATGGTGAAATTGACAGCCTTGCTCTTTCAAGGGGCATTGTGCATAACAATATCTGAGTGTGCTTGTCACTTTAACCGTAGAACAACAGAAGTTCTTCTACTGTGTGTTAAATCCTATATGTTCTTACAAGTATTGGAAACAAATGGAAGCTGTAAGTTTGCTTAGCATAGAAATCTTTGCCTTTTTCAGGTCTAGATAGAAAGACAGTATTTTGAACAAATGAAGAGCTAGAAGTCAAGAGAACGAGGAGGGATTTATTTGCTTTATACACATCTGTTTCTGTCTGTGGTTGGACAATTTGACAATATTGCATGTTCATTGTATTGTTTCTTTCTTTTCCAGTTTTAGGAATGGGCATAGACTATCTGGAACAGTTTGGGACTTCGTCAGTAAGTATGACATTAAGTATTTTGTTTGCCTTCTTGGCAGTGTGGAGAGGAAATGAGAGCTGAAACTGTCAAGCCTTAGAATGTTTTCATGAATTAACTTCACTTTGAATTGTCCACAGTAATTGCCACCTATTCCAAAGGAATGTGATGACAAGGCTGAGTAGGGGGTGATGGTGCAAGGAATGTAGTTATAGCAATTCAACCGAAAATCAAAGGTCTCTGGCTGTCAGTGTGCAAAGGTGCTATTTAACAGTAGTGAAACTGAGGTGAATGATGTTTCACTTCTGGCCAAAGCTGCCGGAACATGATGCTTTGAAAGTGCAGGATCATTGTTTCAAAAAGATTTTTTTCTAAGCTCTTTTGGTTTATGGCCAGTTTCAGGAAATCTGTCTCTAAATGGGGCTTGTCATGTTTTAGTCAGTTCAGCTTAGTTATTCTTTCTCCTCCTTGGGTCTAGAATAAGAGTATCTCTGAACAGGGAATGCACTGAATTGAAATTGTTTTGGTCATGCTATGTTTGTCCTTATTATTGTATGAGCAAAGACACTGCTTTTTCAGCTTACAATACTATCCTTCCCTCTCAGTGTCTTCTGCTGGTTTGGAATAGTTCATTAATGATTGCCCTTTTGATTCTGTCTGTGAGCAGATTGAGTTCCCTTGATATTACATAAGGACCTAAGCATGTGAGCATGAAGTTCTCTTATGTAATTTTCCTCCTCTGGCTACTGAAGAATGGGATCACCCACTGTCCAGAGGATTATTTGTGTGTGGGTGGGATGTGTGTTGTGCTCTGAAGCAGCAGATCTTCCAGTTTATGCCTCTTTCCCTTCAGTTCAAAGAATCAGCCTTGAGAAAACAGTCACTGTATTTGAAGTTTGACCCACTGTTGAGAGACAGCCCAAGAAAACCAATTTGTGGTACCGTTGAATCAAGTGAGAGTATCATGACAGCTCTACCTCAACCTGGGTAGGTATTGACTTTAGTACATAAAATCAGAGTTGTTTAGCTTGGAAAAGACCTTTCAGATTGTCAAGTCTAACAGTTATCCCAGCACTGAGGAGTCCACCACTAAGCCATGTCCCCAGGTGCCACATCTACGCATCTTTTAAATATCTTCAGGTTTGGTGACTCCACCACTTCCCTGGGCAGCCTGTTCCAATGTTTGACCACCCTTTCAGTGAAAAAATTTCCCCTAATATCCAATCCGAACCTCCCCTGGTGCAATTTGAGCCTGTTTGATCCAGTCTTGTTCCGTGGGAGAAGAGACCAACCTCTACCTCACTACAACCTCCTGTCAGTTGTAGAGAGTGAGAAGGTCCCCCCTGAGCCTCCTTTTCTCCAGGCTGAGTCCCCTCAGTTGCCCCTCATCAGACTTGTGCTCCAGACCCTTCCCCAGCTCTGTGCCCTTCTCTGGACATGCTCCAGCACCTAAATGTCCTTATAGTGAGAGGCCCAAAGCTAAGCACAGGATTTGAGGTGTGGCCTCACCCGTGCTGAGTACTAGGGGGCGATCACTGCCCTGGCCCTGCTGGGCACACTATTGCTGGTACAAGAGCTTTGCAAAGAAAGGCAGCACTTGAATTTAATGGTGTATGTTTGTTCATTTTTAGTCCTGTTGCTGATTTAAGTAAATTGCTTAAGGAAGCTGGAAAGCCTCTAGTGAGCCTTCAAAGTGAAGAAAAACCAAAAGGACTAGATCTTCTGGGGACATTTACAACTTCTGTAAGGGTGTCTGGAATGCTATCAGGTTTCATGTTGATAGTTTGGGAAGGAGATAGCCTGGGTTCTGGACTTAAGACTTACAGAGATAATTTAGGGATTGCAGAATGTGATAAACATTTATTTAAACTGTTGTTTTAAACCAGGTTGGATACTCATTTATATAAAAGTTCAACTTTCTGATGAACACTTTCTTAAGTATTAAAGTATTTTTTGTGGAAACTGATGCTATTGCACATGGTCCAAGGGAATTTGAGCTGTTTTTAAGAATGCTGTAGTCGAGCAATCTTTTTTTATGCAAGTCAAGCCGCAGAAGACAAGCTTTGTATTGTAATTGCATTAGTGGGATGAAAAGCACTTCCGTTAAACTGGATGGTCTTACAGCTGTGGTTTATAGTTTGAACAGCCTTTTATGAACAGATCTGCACTCAGCAGCTCATCCTGAAACGGTCTTTTTTACTTGTAGGGAAACAGCATGGTGTCATCCGCTTTGTTTCTGATAGCTGTAATTGGTGGATAGCAGTTCTGGTTCTACCTTGTAGATATTTCTTAGAGCTATGTGGTCAACTTCAAAGTAAGAAAGTTTGATGGTAACAAACTTTTGGAGGTATCTTGTGTGTTTAAGTGAGATGTGTTGACTTGGTATTGAATAATGTGCATACAGCTACTCAGTGGCATGACAATAGGAATCTGTTGAAACTTTGCATTTTTCTTTTCTTTGCAGGACACTGGTCCCCTAATTCCAGACTCCCTGAGTAGTGATGTTCCTTCAGTCCCTTTTGCTCCTTCTACGAACACTGCAGTGGATGCTATAATAGATGTGCTAAAATATAGCCAAAAAGACATGGATGCAGCTGTTGAGCTGGTTAAGAGAGAGGTATGGTGGCCCTTCTGAAGCAGAACTTGGCATAGCCTTGGAAGGTCCTTTTGTTTAGATAATCTGGGATAAATCTCTACTTTGCAGTCTTTTTCATCGTACTTGACATAAATATCTCATTCTGAGAAGCTTGCTGTAGACTTGGTGGATGCTGTAGGTATAGAACTCCTCAGAGCTAACACTTAAGGGAATAGGATAAACTTCATGATTAGTCAGATTCTGCCTTAGATCTGGTCGCTGTTAAAAGGCACGTGTTATCAGATGGGATAGTTAGGCTTAATATCAGTGATCTGGATACTTCTAATTTAACAGGCAGGAAATACATTTTCATACTCATGGAAGAGAGTGACTTCTTATGTAATTTCCCTAAAACAAGATAAAACTGTAGTGCCAACTTAGTGCCATGAGCAGTTCTTTTCTTGTGGAATGTGAGTGCACAACAGTATGTCCAGCTAATAAAGTGAAAGTGAGATCTGGAGCTCACTCCAGAGGAGAAGGACATTAGTGAAGGAGAGAAGAAGTAGTTGGTAAGATTTTAAGCCTGTTCTGTAATTACAGAAACTGCCTTTAAAAGCCCATCTTCTGACTGATACAAGAAGATTTATGTATCTACTAATTTCAGAAATTTGAGTACTTGATTCATTATGGCTTCTGAGGTATGCAACCTCAGAAACACTAAATCATGTAAGAGGAGTATGTAAGCATAAATGTCCTTAAAGCTAATTGTATTACTTCAGTAAAAAATGGAGCTTTCAAAATTCCTGACTCCTGTACTGCAGGCAGTGACACTAGGGTCACCAAACAAAGATGACCTGTGATAATTTGCTGCTTAAATTATTCTTTTGTTTTAGCGTACAGAGACAGTGGCTTTTCTAGGAGTAGCTTTTATTTTTTGTCATTTAGGAGGTGACTTTCACCCAGCATATTGTCTGGTACAGGAAAACAGATGTGGCTTTGACAGGGGACAGCTCTTAGTGCATTGATCTAAAACTAAGAATCTATATAATAGCAGAGGGTAAAGCCTGTAATGTCTTAAAAGTGCTGCTCTGCTTTCATGTTTGAAATAACTTTTAAACCTGCAAACACCATTATAGTTGTGACTGGACGACTCTGGCTGTGTCACTTAAATAAAAAGGCTTGGAATTACAATATTAACCTGAAAGGAAGACAGACTAAACCTCAATTTTTTTTTTTCCGTCTCTGAAACTACTCAAGAGTAGGAGGAAAGGGAAAACCTGTTTTCCTTGTGAGCGAGTACAGCACTTACGAAAGCTTGCTTTTTTGGGGTCTACTGAACCCTTTCTGAGTTTGCAAGTGCAAGTTTCTGACTTGTTTCCATCTTTACATACTTTTGCTTTTGTAACATTTTTTTCTAGCTTAGCTATCACTACTTCTCTTTATAGTTTGTGCATTCTTTTTTCACCAGTGTCCTGCTTCCTCTCATCTGAAATATTGCAATATATTTAAAATGAGTTTGCTCTAAAATAAATACTGAAAAATCAGTGTACTACAGTTTACTGTGCAGCTTTTGGACAAAATTAGCAGTAATCATGTGATTTCACTTTCTTTTTTTTAAAATTCCAGGTAATTTTATGTATTTTGGGCCTCTTGTTTTTGGAGGCCTCCCACACTGCAGTCAGCAGTGTTATAGTTCTTAAATGTAACTTTGTCCTGAGGTCTCTTACGGAGTTTGTGCAAAGTGTTTAGCAAAGAGTATTCGTGCTGCTTAATTCTGTTACTGTGAGCTCTGCTTTAGTTCAGCTGATGTGAAATAGGTATGATTATTCTCAAATGAATTGAGGCATCTTTTTATCCTCCCCCTTCCATGTTCCCTAATTTAGTGTTAAATATAAATTACTTCAAACAGCAATTTGATCTTGAATAGGCTTCTGGTATTTGTTCTCTCATGTGTTAAGATTATCAGGTTTGTGACGTGCTTTTTTTTTTTGTCTGCCTGGTAAATAAGAGGGAAATGTGTCACTTGAGAGAATGTTCCTTGGCCCATTGTGTTCTCTCAGAAGTTATAATGATCTACACAAACACTGAGCAGAGAAGCCAAGAGGTTGGTTGGCTGAGTTGGCTCTGATCTTGCCACTTGAAGAGATACTGGTAATGTGCTGGGAGTCATATATGCAAAATCTATGTATTATTCTAAATCTTATTTAAGTCAAGTTTGTAATGAAATCATTTTTATTCTGTTAAGCAATTAGAACTTACTTCTCTCTCTGTGTTAAAAGTATACCAGAGTTGCCCTTCAGACTGTCTTTAGTATCAAATCTTTTCTCTTTTTGTGCAAAAAAGTAAAAGCTTACCTTTTCATCCTCAAAGGTTCAAGAGAAAGAGGTGGAGATTCAGGAATGGAATAAGAAGTATAATAAGCTTCATATGGAATACAAGGAAATGGGGTATGAATCTCTCCTGAGTTTTATATCTACTTATTTACTCTAGACACTTTTTCTAACTTATGTTCAACTTTTCTTTCTCATGGTTTTTAGAAAAATAGTTGCTGAATTTGAACAGACAATAACACAAATTATGGGTAAGTTCCACATTTATGCTTTGAATGCCTTGGGGGGGCTGGGGCATGCTTAGCCTGGAGTTATTAAATGAGGGTAGTACTTTCATCTCTGACATTAATATTTCAAGTGCTTCCAGGATTAGTGTAAGGTTTAAGACAAAGACTAACAATTTTATGCATATTCATACAGACATGATGTCACTTGGTAGGTAATGATGACTTTTTGAAACACTCATGAACACAGCTTTCTCTTATTCTCCACTGGAGTGTGAGCTGTTGGTTTATTAAAACTGGCAGATCCAGTTGTCAGCACTTTGTGTTTAATTGTTTATTATCTGATGTCATTTAAGTGGTGAGGTATCACTAGAAGTTCTTGCTGGACAGATCTGGCCTTTTGCTTTAGTCAAGTTTGTGGCTTCAAAACTAGGAAGGACATCTTGTGAAACTCTTGTTGTATAGGTGCACTTGGTTAGCTCAAAGCTGAATAGGCACATCTGTGCCAGCTCTTTTGCCCTTCTCTAAGGGTATGGGAAGCACAGCTTGGGTGTGCTAACACAAACCTGTCCTGAAAGTCTGCCATGCTAGTCTGACTTGTTATCCCAGTCTCCTCCAGATCTTCCAGCTGTTGTGCATGTTTAATGAAAAATATTTTTGGATTCCTTGCTTCTATCACAACATTTGAGGCTCCTGCTATGGTAAACTCGGGTGGAATATTTAGACTACAGTGCAGGTGAAAAAATGCTTTTGGCAAGCAATTGTCATGGTGTTTAATGGCCTTGAGTTTGGTGTGAGGTAATATGTAACAAATAGAGATAAAGTCAGACTTCTTGAAAGCAAGACAGAAATGGTGTCTTTCCAGTGAACCCTTTGTAAGAGGAAGAATTGAAGGTGTGGGGGTTATCTCTCTCTGTACTATCTGACTAGTTTTATTCTAAAGTAATAACTATCATGGGTTAACTCCACTTTCTCTAGAGGATGCTCAGAAGCAGAAGGAACTCTCAAGGAAAGAAATACAGAAGCTGATGGAAGAGAAGCAGCAAGCTATTTCAGATCTGAACTCTATGGAGAAGTCTTTCTCTGAACTCTTCAAACGACTTGAAAAGCAGAAAGATGCATTAGAGGGTTACCACAGAGTAAGATGATTTAATGCAAATAATATCCTTCCAAGATAAATGAGATTTAGTGGAGAGGAAATGGTGAAATTTCTAGAGCAGCCATTGATTAGGTAGTATAGGGACTATCTGTAAAACCAGGTGCTAAGTTCTTTATTTAAAGATTATAAAAAACCTACTAATTGTTGTATTTAGTGACTGACTTGAAGTAAGATAATGATATCTGTTAGAAGGCAAAGTTTCTTCAGAAGTGAGCTGGTTTCTGTTGCAACACAACGTTTTTGTTAATCATAGAGATACTCTCATGTAGCAACTGCTGCATAAGAGTAACTTGTTTCCCCTGCATCATATTGAGTGGATGTTGAAGAGGATTTGCTGTTACAAATCAGAATAATAGTTTGAGTGCTCTTTACTAAGATGTTTGTGGGGTTTTTCTAAAGCTAAAGTCAAGCCTTCATTCTGCAGCTTCTTCAGAGGCTGGAGGAAGGAAGCTAATGAGTATAAGCTATGATTTCTTACTGCATGGAATGCATAAAAATTGATTCAGTTGGTGCTTTAAAAAGTGCCTTCAGATTTTTTTCATTCAGTTATCCTTTCATGTCCTTGTTTACTAAAACTTATAAACGAGCCTGTTAGAAGTTTATGGTAGTCTAGGTTTGAGAAACAGGCATAGTGTCTGTTAGAACTTTAATTTCTTCTTTTCTGAGGTGTCAGGCTTCCTTCATCTTGTGTCCCCTGCATCTCCACTCTAAATTCAGAAGCCTTTTCCTTAGCCCAGAGATAAGCATCACTTGGAAACACAGTTCCTATATTCAAGACCTGCAATTAGTAAAGTCTTATCACTTGTTTCAAACAGTTCCAACTTCCTACAATAGCTAATACAGTATGTTCATAGTGTGACTACCAAGGTAATTTTCTTGCTGTTAGTGTTGGATTCGTTCACATCAGGGCCCAAAGCCTGAATCTTTCCATGGGTTCTTTGAAGAAGTTTTATTTCTAGCTATTCTTGGGACAATTGCAACTTAATACAAAGGTGATTTAAAAAATCAAAGCAAAACCAACAAAAACAATTCATGACTGTAGTTTTAGTGACCTTCTTTACTAGAGTTTGCTACTAAGTAGTGTATTGAAGGAAATATGGTGAATAAACATTTGCAGAGTTAAGATAGTTGAAAGGAGGCAGTTTAGTCCATATAGGCCTGTGGGACTTCACAGTTGTTCCTCTTACTCCAGTGAGCAAATACTGCCACTTGAAAGTGTAGTCAAATAGCCTATTCGTCAAGTGGAGAGACTCTTCCAACTACTAGCATAAAAGGCTAACTAAACTTCTTTGGTTTTGGGACAGAATGAAGAAGTTCTGAAGAAATGTGCAGAAGATTACTTGGCTAGAATTAAAAAAGAGGAGCAGAGATATCAGGCACTCAAAGCACATGCTGAAGAAAAGCTGCAGCAGTAAGTACTATGTCAAGAAGCCAAGTACCATGAGTGAAATATATAGCTTTCACAGTTCCTGCAGAATGTGGTTCAATAGTGCCAAAACTTGGCTTAAACATGTTTCATTTGGTGATTAATCCAAAGTACAAGCATCTAGTGTGATTCTGTGAAGATTTTAGCTGTGCTGACTGAAGGGATGTAAACACCATCTTGCACCTGTTTCAGAGCCAATGAGGAAATTGCCCAGGTTCGGAGCAAAGCAAAATCAGAGACTGCAGCACTTCAAGCCACTCTGCGCAAAGAACAGATGAGGATCCAGTCTTTAGAGAGGAGCCTTGAACAAAAGGTCAGTCACAATGCCATGGGTGAGTCTCTTCGAGCTGTTGCCTTAGACTGACTTAGGTCAACAACTCCCTTGTACCAGGGCTAGAAGGAGCCTTGCTTGCTGTGCTGGTTTTGATGGCCACTGTCCTGGCAGACTTTGGCCGTTAGGCATTGAGACCTAAGACAGAAGTGTGTCATGTCAGGACTTGTCTGTATGTTTAGATTTTTTTGGAGCACAAGGTTTGCTCCCAAACCAGTCTGGGCTACTGTCAGGAGGTTACCTGAACTACTGAAGGAGGTGGTGATTACCACTTACACATGATGCAGAGCAGAATCTGGTAATAAATTTTGAATAACTGTCTGGCTCAGCTTGTTCATGAACATGGACTTGTAAGCTGCTAGCACTAATATATATTTAACTGTATGTGACTCAAGTTTTCAATATTGTTCAGGCCATTAATCCTTGTACTTTATATTGTTTCATATTGTGTAGGTAAAGCCTTAGAATGTTTTGTAAAGGCACATCGTTTCCTTTGTTGGAACCCTTCAAAGGAATAAGCCTTTTGAGGATTAAAAGTCACTGCTGGAGATGCATGCTCTTAGTTTTACTGCGTCATTGTTGTCTCTGCCAGCACTGAAGACTCAAAAATGGATAATGCTGACAGATTCCTATTATGGAAAAAAACCCATATTTGTGAGCCTTCAGTCTTAGGGCTAAAGTTTGCATAGCTAAGGAAACAGTAGGCCTGTAACTGGAGAGATGAGAGGAGCCATTTAACACAGAACTAGGTTTGATCTTGTCATAAATACAGTAACACTTTGTTAAGAATTCTTGTTAAAATGGTTTAACCATTCCATAAGGAGTTCTACAAACTGGAAATTGTCACATGTCAGTAAAAATATCAAGGCATCATTTTACAGAGTCTGTCTTGTGAAGATTAAAATCTAAACCGTCCCTGTCTTGAATTTTGGTGTACCTAACAAAGGCTTTGAGTCCCAAAAGTGTTGTTTCCCTGGATCAGCTGGTCTCCCAAGTATTATGGCAATGTCTGAGGAAGAAGTAGGAACAGTCTAGTGGATTCTGGCTCATTTCCTGAGGCTCCTAAGGATGCCATATGACCTTGGCATAGTAGACTGTCCTTTACATTAAATTTGCATTAGCCACTATCATGTAAATAGACTTTCTATTCCATATGTTGGCGAACAGGACTTGTTGCAACTCGCTCACAAGGTTGTAACATAGTTTGGACATAACTGAAACTCACTTTTTTCTTTTTTCCACAGACTAAAGAAAACGATGAATTAACGAAAATCTGTGATGACTTGATCTTGAAGATGGAAAAAAATTAATATCTTAACTGTCTTGTAAATATGTTTAGTTTCTCTGACTTACTGTCTTGTGTGTTTGCTCACTTTTTTTATGTATGTTGGGAAAAAATAAAATTCTTGATTCACACTTGTCTTTCATATGATTGGCTGTATCTTTTGTAGGGAACATGTATTAGGTTAAATTACTGCTTCCAGTAAGTAACAATGTCTTTCATAACATTTTCACATGTTGCTCAAAGGAAGAACTTTTAATCAGTGTACCTTCAGTCTGTTCCCTGTGTAAGAACTTCAAAGTTCTATTTTCGTGACCTGGCTGTGCTGGGGAGGGTTGCCATGGGCCATGTCTCTATTTTGCACTTCCTGCTCTCTCACTTAAATCAAGGCATTCCAGAGGTACAAGACTGAAATAAAACTAAACTTGCACAAATGCTATAAAGTATTTAGTAATGTGCAAAGATTTGGAACTTCACTTTGGCTTTGGTTTGTGGATTTTTTTTTTTTTTTAATTATTAAGAGGAGCTGGAGTGATTTTGCTTTTGCAGATAAGCTAAGCAGAGGGTTTAAGGGCAGGACTGATTGTCTGCTGCTCTCTCTTCGCTGGGATTTTCCATGTCATTAGTCTGTCTGACACTATTGACTTTAAAATCTCCAGTCCATCTCCCTGGCCCTGCCTGTAATGGAAAGCCTTGAGAGCTGTGGGCTACAGGTCACAGGTTATGATGAAGTCAGCCCTAGGCAATAGCAGACATCTTGGGTAAGCTGTTATTACCCAAAGACATCAGCAGGATTGTCTCAGTGCAAGCCTACAACTTCTGATTTGTAAAATTTCTTGGGAGGTTATTCCCTCACTGGCCTGACTCGTAGATGCATCTTCCTCAGAAGGGCTGTTGCTGCTGTGTGTGCTGAGCTGCACTTGGAGCCCTTCCCTGAAATTGGAGTAGGCTGCCTGGGTAGGTGGAGAAATGAGTAGCAGTGCCTCAGAATCTAGAGTCAACTCCTCTGAGGCAGCTACTGCTCAGTGTAGGTATCAGGAACACCCTATAGAGCAAAGCTAGTTAATTAACGTGCTTCAGGTTCATGATTTGTGGGGTTTTCTTAGCACAGAAATCACAAACGTGAGAGGGTGACAGCAGTGGCAATGATATTAAATGCTTGGCTCTTGTAGAAGTTGTGCTGTATTTTTTAACTTGTACTTTAGGAAAGTGGCAAATGGAAGAGGAGGAAGAACAGCATGTTTAATGTTTACTCTGCCCCCTGCCTCAGCTTCAGATTGTAGGAATTGCTCCCGACCATCTTGGGATGTTTCTTTGTAAATAGACAACCATTACAGATCAGCTTCCAGGGCTAGGGCATCCACAAATTCTCTGGGCAGCACAAGAGGTTGGCACCGAAGTTGCTGCTACTATTAGGCTGCAATTAGGAACGGTTCAGCATTCAGCCCCAGAGGCCAGACCTGTGCTTTGCTCCCTGGTGTTGGATCATCACTGTGGTGTGATGAGCCAGACTGGTCTAGGGGAAAGGGCAGTGAGTGGTTGAAGCTTCTGTTTTATAATGGATCATTGTGTTGTGCAGGTTCACTTTGTACATTGTGCATAAAAAGAGGGGTAGCAAAGGGCACAGCGTTTCAGGGATGAAGTTATGTTTATTAGGGATAAGCCTGCAATCCTAAATGTTTCCACAAGATGTAGCTGCTACTCTTTGAAATACGAGGTTTCCTTGTGGTGCTTCAGCATGTGGAGCTGGAGGTAGTCCTCTAGTTGTGCTTAGTGCCAACAAGTGTTTTTATGGATTTCTGTTGGAAAGGATAAAGAGCTGCACAATGCTGTATGATAAACAGTAAACTGTAATTAGTGATAAATGCTGTCTGGAGTTTTGTGCTACAGGTGCCAAAGTATTACACAACCTTTAAGAAACTGCTACATCAGGGAGCAATGGACTCTTCCTTACCTTCCTGTATTCTTTCAGGGTAAAATGGCTTTCTACTCTTCCCTCTGGCTTTCTGTTATTTTTGCAGAATATCTCTCGTCCAGATTCCTGGATGAAGTGAGACACTTTCAACCTATTTTATTCTGTTCCTTGAACATAACAGCTGTACAGACACCACCATCCCCAGTGCTTTGATGGAGGTAATACAGAAGGCCAGTAGAGACCAGCATACCTCGATACAGGTGCTATGCTTGTGTTGGTGCCTGGCAATTCTTGTCTGATATCAAGTTTCATTAAGAATTACACCTTGTGTGGCCAGTTACTGCCTGTTGATATTAAATACTGGAAATTGTACTTCAGTGTAACATAGAAAGACAGCACACCTCATTCCTGCTGTAATCTGTGACCCCTGCCTGGGAAATCTGCCCAGGGCTCTCCTGTTTGCTGCTTGTGTCAGTACCTACAAGAAAACTGACAGTACATGGAAATGAATGCTTGAATGGATATGGCTATAAAATGCCAGGGAACTGAGCAGGATGAGTGAGCAGCTTTTGTATGCATGAGTCCCTGAGGCTTAACTTCAAGGCATTGCCTTGGATAACTATTTTCCTTGCCAAAGGCTGGGGGCAGGGAAGGCCTCTGCATTTTAAACTGCTCAGAAAGAATGGTTTCTCTGCAGGTGCAATGTGTACCTCCAACTTAACATTCCTGCCATCTGTAAGAATTTAGTATTTTGTACTTTCTACATGAAAAGCGTTGTTAAATGTTACTTTTGTTATTTTAAAGAATCATTACTACCCTTCTAAATCTGGATAGTCTTCTTCAGAAGAATTCACTGTTACAGTATACAATGGAAGTGCCAAAATACATATTAATCAATTTGTATGAACTGTTGTGTGGAAAATACAGGTGTGTTTCAGTGGGATTAGTTAGTGTTTGCTTACTAAGATAAGAATTAAGCTGTCTTGGTTTTTGCCTTATTGCCATTTACTTACTGATGTGAACTGCCTGCTCTGCAAGCAGGTTATAGGAGGGAAATGTGATACTGCTTGGTGCCTCTGCTCACTTAGTTTTATTTATTACTTACATGAAAAATTTCCAGGTGCTGTACAAACAGGATGACAGCTCCTGCTCCAGACAGCCTGTTTCCAGTTGAAGTACATGGAAGGGTGTATTTTATCTCAGAGCTGATTAAGGTGGATCAAAGGTACCGAACCTTCTTCCCAGCCATTTCCACTCCTGTTCCACCAAAACCAATTTTCAGCAGAACATGCATCATGGTCCAAGAACAGACTTAAGTCTCTTGCACAGTTAAAGATTGCTGTTCAGAAATTGTGGCTTAAACCTCTTTGGAGTCAGGGAATCTCTCCAGACTGATTCTAGAGTCAGTGGGTTGTACTCTGACCAATTTTCCAGTCCTTTTGTGCGGCTCTGACTGCACAGAGAATGTAAAGAAACGTCACAGTTTGACATGAGGGAATTTCCACGGAGTCTCCTTGGTGTGAAATGGAAACCAGGCAAAGGCTGAATCAAACTCTGACTTTAGCTGGACTTCTAAACATACAGCTTTACTTCTCAGGTTGCAAGTTACATCTCCAAAGCAGGTATTTTTCTCCTCCCTATTGTAAAACAAAATTGCACAGAAAAAAATCAGAGAAATAATGAATCGTCTCATTTTTTAACTCAGTTTGGAGGATGGATTTATTACCTGAACCACAAAAGAACACAAAGAACAGAATACTAATTTTCCATTAGAAAACAAACATTAAAAGCATTTAATTTCAGCATTCTTTGGCTGTATGAGGAGCTCTCCATCTCTTTAAAAGTCATTAGATCATAACATGACTAATCCTTTTATGGTTTTGAAAGATCTGTGTGGTTTGACTTTGACAAATGGATCAGTCACAGCATCTGCTTTCTTACAGATTTCCTTTCCTCTCCAGCACACCTAATGCAGACAAACTACATCCTCTGTAGGGGTGAAGGAGAAGGAAGTTCCTTGTGAGTTTTGTCCTATTTTTTATGATTATGCATGGAAAATTAACAGCATTTTACATCAGCTATTTGCTTTTCAGCTCTTGCTGCCAGATTTTTGCTGGTGATATCTTTGCTGTTCAAAAGTCTGTCTCATGGTTTGCAGACAGAACCTGTGTCAAACCCTGATTTTTTTCTCCTTGTTGTGAGAGGGTTTCACAATGCAATTCTGCTGTCCTCAGGAGGTTTCTGGTGTAACTTTATTCATCTCCACGGAGTCTCTCCTGGCTCTGGGTGTGTAAGGGGACAGTCCCTTGGGTAGTGTCCCCTGTCAGAGCACTGCTGGAGCTGGGGACCAGCTTGCCTGACGCTGTGTGTGTGATAGGTCTCAGTGGCCCAGAAGCAGCTGTGGCTGTTCAATGGGGCTGACACATGTTGTGGCACCACGTGTGCTCACTGGTGTGGTATGGCTTGTTCGGCTTGAGGAAAGAGCCACTGGGGACACAAATGTGGTGAATCTTCCTCCCTCCATCTCTTTAAATCCTCTCAGACTTGCAGCACAAGACTACGTGGGGAAGATCTTCAAACCCTTCCAATACTAACTTCTGTATCACCTCTGTCCCAAAGTTAGTGACTTTTGTACAATGCCAGGGTCAACTTCAGATTCTTCTGGAGGAAATGGTGCAGGATGGCACTGAATCAGCTGATGAGTCATTTAAACTTTTTCTTTTCTCTGTTTTCCAAGCTTGCTAAGCAGTATTGCATCCTAAAGCCCAGTTAACTGCTTTACTTTTTACTTTTTCATTTCTTCTACTACCTTCTCTCCAGTGCCATATCAATTTTTTTTCCTCCAAATCAAGTTCCTGGATCACCCTCTCCCAACATAAGTACATGTGTGTGTCAAATTCAATGAACCCATTTCCTTTTGTATAAGTTCTTCAAGTCAGTTCTCCGTTATTTCCCCTGAGGAATGCACCAGCTATAAAAAGAGAACAAAGCCAACTGAAATCTTTGGGGATCAAGCAGCACATATTTGTCAGTATGAACAGGCTATGCTTCCTGGAGCTCAGGAAGGTGCCAGTCAAGGCCGGGTGGGGAGGAAATCCAAATGTTTCCCATGAATTTCATGTCTCCAGTTTAAAGGACAGGTGTCATTAAAGAATAAAAAAGCAAAACCAAACCAAACCAGCAATGGGTGGTAGATCCAGGAATTGAACATTTTTGGGAAAGTTAGTTATGCAACATTTCAATATGCAGAAAGTTCCATTGGTTGTCTGTCTCTTGGCATTTTAAACACCATCCCCTGCCTTTCTTTCCATTAGCAAAGCCAACTGGCCTGTGCTGGGGAGGCAAGTGACAAGTGTTACCCTGGCTTACACTGAGGAGTTGTGTGAGAGCCTGTGCCTGACAGCTGGTAATTTTATTTATGGTTGTGGCACCACGCTTCACTGTTCTGTTTGAAGGCATTGTTGGTATTACATGGGAGAACTGTGTTTGGGTTGGAAGAGAGGTAAATGTTGGTCTAAAAATACATCCAGTCTGGCTCCTAAACTGAGGAGACAGGGATGCAATGGCTGCTTTGTTTTCCCAATCACAGCATCATCTGCTGCTACCCTGATTTTTTTCCTGGTATTCGCCCTGGCCCCCAGAGTACAGATGCAGAAAATCACTGGATATAATCCATTATATCAGTCAGTAATGCTGTTTATTGGATGTTGCAGTAAAGATGGGGTTTCGTTCATTGCAGGGTGTAATGATTTAGGTGATGGGAGGAGAATTTGAACACAGGGATGTGAGTGCTGAGTAGTAATATGCTCTTGGAGAAGCCACTTTGGTGCTCTGCACGTCTCTTTTCCACGGAGGTGTCTGGAGATTAACAATGTCTGCTGCTTTTACACCACACACTTGAGCTTTTCAGTTCCAAAAGCTGAGTGTGTTGCTAATATTTTCCATCTGAGGGGCAGCCTGGAGCTAGCACTTCGAATTTTAGCTGCCCAGATCTCATGATAGGAATGCTGTAGTTCCAATAGATGAACTAATTAACAATGAAGCATCACATCTGGTTGAAAAATCTCTGCTGTAGTTTCTATGGAGATTTCTGTAAATAAATAAAATCCTTTCCAAAACAGTGTTTTGATCAGCAGTTGGTTTCCAAACAATAGAACTCATATCTGGGTCCCAAATCTGAAGCTTCCAGACCAGATCTAGTACCACTGGAATCTGGAACATCAGGGCTGGTGGATTTGCTGTGGATTTAACTCTTTAATATAGGTGATGCGCAGAACTCCCCCTTCAAAAGAGAAACCTGATCTAAATTTTTTGGGTGACAAGCAATGTGAGAGCTGTGTCTGTTCTTGAGGCACGTGGTAAAACTTCAGATGTTTATAACGAGAAAAATGTGATGTTTCAAAATAATAGTGAAAACAGCTGTGTGTTTTCTGTAAAATGAGGGCTTTTAAGGAGTTTGTAAGGTGTGGCTGCTGTTAGGACCCCAAGCAAGGCAGAAGCACCTCATGGGCATCCCTTTGCAGAGCCCAGAGCAGTTGGTACTGACAAATCCATCACTCCAGCTCAGGATATTTTAGTGCTTGGAGTGACTCAACACAAGCAGTGAGAGTTATTAACCTCCTTCTGGAGCCTGAGGTCCCTGCAGTGACAATTATGCAAAGTGCAGCCTGGAGTCTGTTTGTCTGGCAGGGATCTGTAATTCATTCTTCCAAGTGCTGTTGTCCTGTTTTACCCTAAAGCCCATCCGAGGAGCCCTGGGAAAGCACTTGGATAATGACAGAGCTCAGGGGCCGAAGGAGGATGCTGGTGGTGACACCAGCTGGTGATGTGGAATGAGGTGACTAAGAAATGTGTGTGACTGATAAATAGCTGGCCCAGGTGTGAACATACCATGAACTGTCCTTGGTCTGGACTGAGAAGATTATGTCCGTTCAGACCACACACACAAAAAAAAATAAATTAGGAAGTATCTGTGTACACTTGAGAGTAAACATTGGTTGTGTTTGGCTGGGAGAGAGGAAGAGTCCCATCTGGAAAGAAATGAGTCTCCCAGAGCCCTTTGGATTTAGGAGTACCTAATCTTAATTTCCAGGATTAGATCTAATAATCTGGGCATCTATGATAACCTGATCAGGAAAAGAACTGCAATTGGAAATGCTGGCAGCATATTTGTCTTTTTCTGCTCACCTATGTATATATATAGATACACTTGTGTCTGTATGTATATTGCACATATCTGTAGGTTTCACTCCTTGCTGAAGCTTCCTAGGACATCAGCAGCACATGATGTGTGCATCTGTCTGTTGGGAAGCACAGCTAAAGGTTTTTTTTAATACTCATTTTTATCCCAGCACTGTCTGGGCAAGATGCCACTTGTGGCAAGTGTTATATAGAGCTGGAGCTGCTGGTCCCTGGTGTCTTTGTTGGGGGATCTCTGAGGATGAGCCTGGCTGCAGACAGTTGACTACTCCTCCCTTGCACAAGAACCTTAAATCATTCAAGAGGCCCTCTATGAGAAATAATTGTGTAACTTTTAGTGCTTTGCAAGTAGTCAGGGTCCAGCTGTCTCCTGAGTACAGGCAGCCAAGGTTCTTGATGCTACAAGTGCTATCCTAAAATCTTTGTGTGCCGTGGAGGAGAGTGGTTCACAGGCAGGCAATGATAAGTTTATCTCAGAGGTCCCATTACAAAACAGCAGTGGTCTTGTCAGGCAGCCTGCTCTCAGTTCCCCATGCCCTGCACTGCCAGGGATGTGAAGTGCCCCTCGCAGCCTCCCTGGGGCTCACCAGCTCCCAGAAATCCTGTTGTGGTGTTTAACCCCTTGGCTACTCAGCCCCATGCAGCTGCTCTCTCACCCCTCCAGTGGGTTTGGGGGGAGAACCAGAAGACTGAAAGTGAGACAATTCATGGGCTGGGATAGGGGCAGTTTAATGGGTAAAGCAAAAGCTGTGCATGCAGCAAAGCAGAACAAGGAATTAATTCCCCGCTTCCCCAGGGCAGGGGTTCAGCCATCCCCAGGACAGCCGGGCTCCATCACACGTGACCCTGACTCGGGAACGCAAACGCCACCGCTCCGAACAGCCCCCCCTTCCTCCTTCTTCCCCCAGCTTCATGGACTGAGCACGATGCCATATATATGGTATGGAATAGCCTTGGGTCATCTGGGCTCAGCTGCCCCGGCTGTGTCCCCTCCCAGCTCCTTGTGCACCCCCAGCCTCCTCGTGGGTGGGGTGGGGTGAGGAGCAGAAAAGGCCTTGGCTCTGTGTAAGCCCTGCTCAGCAATAGCAAAACATCCCTGGGTTATCAGCACTGTTTGCAGCACAAAACACGGCCCCATAGACGATTCCATGAATAAAACAAACTCTATCCCAGCCAAAACCAGCACAGACAGCTAAACAGGACTCCTGATCCACTGACAGGAAAGCACTTTGCATGGGCGCCAGGTGTTTTTCAGCTGATTTGTGTGGATGGACAGGGAGAAAAGCAGGTTGATTGCTCTAGACAAGGAATTAGGCTGGCTGTACTGCCTGTCCAAGCGTGACATTACTGTGTGCTTAATTACTTGCTGTGTTCACAGTAATGTTCAGTTTCTCAGCATTGTAAAGAATATTATTTATAGGAACTTTATCCTCCTGGCAACTAACAAAGTAATTACTTTAGACTGCATCTTTCAATTGGATTTTGCTGTGATTTGTGGCTGTGAAATCCAGAACATGTTAAAGAAATGGATAAAAGGGATTTACAATTGCATTCTTGCAAGTAAAACGAACTGCAGCTTATGTTTTGGTTTGATTAACAATCAGTAAAATATAAAGGTAAGGGCTTTAGAGATGATAAAGATTGCAGGAGAAATTAACAGGGTGGGCCAGTTCGAGTTCCAGGTCCTCTGATGTGGCTCAGGCAGGGCTGTGGGTCCCTGGGTTAGCAGCAAGTGTGTCTCTAGGTCCACACAAGAGTGCCAAGAGGGATCTGAGCTTCGATTTGTGAAACTCAAGAAAAGACAGAGCAAACTACAAGGCAGCATTTCCACACCACCTGCAGCCAGGTGTGTGAAGGGGTTAAGGGGTTTTTGCCTTGACTGTCAAACAGTGCACTGTCAGCTTGCTTTATTCCCACTGCAAAACCTGGAGGACTGCATTAGTACCAACAGAAACCAACATTGTCTCAATAATAATGAGCTCAGTGGGGTGAAGTCTCAATTCTTTCCCTCAGCCCTATTCCAAGTCACATCCATCCTGACAAAAGCACTGGAGAGCCAACACCTTCTTGTACAGAAATAAGGGGAATTAAACCCACCTTGCTAGAATAAGACAGCAGCATCTTTATGAGGCACAGAACAAGCCCATAGAGCCATGTGTGTTCTGGGGCATGTCCCTGGCACAGACACTGCAGGTGCTGGGGTGTCTCTGTCTCCAGGAGTGGAGGAGGCTGAATTGCAGCAGGAGGGGTTTCCAGCCCTTGTCCCCACGTCCCCATGGCTGCCCAAAGTGCAGAGTGTCCATGGGCAAAGGCAGTTTCTGGCAGGAGGCTCCCAGCCAGGGCAGGCTGGTGCATCTGATGTCCACAGGTAACTCCAGCCCTGGTGCAGGTGGACCTGCTGAGCCAGGGTGGAGCCAAGGTGGGAAAGATGGTCTAGCACAGAAGGCAGGCACCTCAGCTCCTTCTTTCTATTACAGGTGAGATTTCGGATGTTTCCCGAGACCAAGAAATTCTTGCAAATTACCTGAATTTTACTTATACTTGGAATTTTCAAGCTTCTTAAATGAGTTCTAAGAGGCTCTCTCAGACACAAACTTCCTGAATGAGAGGGAGAAGCAAAACAGGGATTTATTTACTCCCTAATCTCCTTTTTGAAGCCACTGGTGAGGAAACAAGAAGCTTTTTTTTTAAGCCCTCTATTGCTATCAAACTTTTCTGCTAAGAGAGAGGGTGGGTTTTTTCCTTATTCTTTATTGTGACTCAGGACTGTGCACACTAGCAAGTGACTGCCTCTGCATAATAAATTGGAGGTGACCTGGAAAAAAAAAATGGTAAAACTGCAGTTTCTAGGGAGTTCAAAAACATATGCTCCAAAATCTGTTTGTCTGTATATTGACTGTTATTTCCAATTGCCAAGGAACTGCATGTACATTTCTGTTTTTTCAAAAGCACATTGTGCGTGTTGTTGACAGGAGGCACTTTGGCTCCAAAATACTGCCAAATAGCCTTGTCAAACTGAGATATTCTTTTCTCTCTTTTCTCCTTCTCTCCTCTCTCTCTGTTCCTCTCCCCACTTCTCCCCCTCTTCTGTCCTCTCTGCACCTCTTCCTCTTGTAGAGGGTATGGGGTGAGGGGCTGTGCTGTGCAGAGGGATGAATTTCAGGCTGTGGATTCAGCAGTGCCTTTGTGTTTCTGACTTTTTAACTGCTGAAGGAGCCGGTGCCACAGCAGTGACCTTAACAAGGTGACAGGGCTCACAGTGTCACTCACAGCAGAGTGATCATTACCTGCAAAAGGACACGAGAAGGTGGCAACCCTCATGCAGAAATGCCAAAGGTGGGGAGATCAACCCAGGCTCCTAAAGGCACGTGTTGTTGACAGGAGCTGTAGTATTTAATTAATATAAAAATTCTGAATTAATGCAATTGTGCTTAAATAATTTAAATACAAAGTTACAAAGTTTTTTGAGTTGTGTTGAGAAGCGGCAAATGTTACTGAGAAAGGCAAGGAGCTAAAGCTGGTGTTTTGGCTCAGGAAGTGTAATATAAAAGGGAAAGGTAGATGGCCTTTTTTCTCTGGATTTTGTGCCTCTGGTTGTAACATTCTGGTTCAGGAATGTCTATTAATGTTAAATAATTCATTTGGGTGACTTTAGTAGGTGGAAACCAGAACCGATTTCAAAGGACTCTGAAGGAAGCCCTTCATAAAGGAAACAAATAATTACACATTGTTTTTTATTTTGTTGTTTTTACCTTATTTGTGTCCAAGAAACTTTTAAATAGGCCTTCTTTGTTTGTCCACACTGGAGGAATATAACCAGGGAATTTGGCAGGGTCCCAGATCCTGGCAGCAGCTGCCAATAAAAGCTCGCTGAGCAAGTACAAAAAATAAAATCACACAATATCATTTTTAACTTTGATTAACTTGTGCTGAATTGCTCCAAGGGAGGTAATGGCAAGCTCTGAGGGGTTAGGACCAGCCTGGGGTGTGAAGGATGTTTATCTTGCAAGTGTTTGCTTTGGGCTGTGTGTGTAGTTCCCACTGCTGGGGAAACACTTTGTCAAAAGCCCACTATTAAAAGAGTTTGGGGAATAAACATTGCAACAATGGGAACAAATAAAATCCTTTATACTGTAATGTGCATTGCAAGCCACTGTCAAATATAAAAGCTGAATATGCTTTAAAATACTCTGAGCCATCCAACAAGGAGGCTGCCTTAGGTTTGCCAGCGAGTGGCTGAGCAGTGCCAGGGCCACGGTCCTGGGGCTGACGTGTGCCATGAGGAGCCCCTGGTGAGGGCACAGTCACACTCCTGCTGTAGGATGAGCACAGCAGTGCTGCTGCTCCTCTGCAGAGCGGTGCTGCTCAGCCTGGGGAGCTTGGGAAATTGGCACCTGCTGTTTTGGGCTTGTGTGCTGTGAAATGTGGGGTCTGGGGGAACTCCTGGAGAAGACACCTCTGGGAAGGGGAGGAGGAGACCTGAGGAGCAGCTCCTGGGACACTGGGCTACTTGTGTTGGCCAGGTTCATGACTGGAGATTGGCATCGTGAGAAGTTATGATGGATCCATGATAATGAAGCCAAAGGAACCATTCATGGGTTTGTCCCTCACCTGAGTCCATGGGGGCTGCTAGCTGTGGTATCCTTATGCCTTTCCCCACTCTGGTCCTTGGTTGCTCTGCACTGTTTCAGTAGTTTAGGGCTGGCCTCTTGCTTAGGACATCCTTAGCTGGGTCCTGACTGTCTCTGTGACACCTCTTTGAGATTTATCTCTGAGGATATGTTCAGAGAGCTGTCAGCCTTCAGGTGCTTCACATTTACTTTTTCTTTAGGGTGCAGGTTCTTCTGTCAGTGCCCGGGATGCCGGGGACATCCTGCTCTGCATCCTGTCCAGCCCTGCTCTGCTCCATGGGGGAGGCAGCACATCTTCAGAGCCACGGGTCAGGACAGCCTCTCCCCTGACTTATCCTGTCCTGGAGGAAAAGCATCTTTACATGGAGGGGAAAATCCTCTAATCCTGTCTAATTCCACCCAGCATTGAGACCTGCTTGGACAGCTGCCATTATACTGGAGGATTCCAAGGACTCAGTCACAAAATCTGCTTTTTCCTTGCCTGACTTCTGGCAAGTAGGACTGGGGACACAAAGTAAAACTCTTTCCCCCTGCTCTGGTGTCCAAAATGTGCATACATTTTTACTTTTCTACATCCCTGCACTGCCCTGCAATAGATGATTTCCTCATTCCCAGCCTCCTTTCACTTGAAGCTGTGTCCTTGCTCAGCTCCAGTGTTTGTTGATCACATCCTCCTGGACATTTCTGATGGCCTTCCTGTTTGCAGGTCTAGTTTTGTTGCTTGCAGTAATTCCTTCTGAAAATCTTGGGTCCCACAGAGAGGTCTCTCTCGAGTCAGGAAGCATTTGTGCTTCCTGCTTTGTATGCAGATGCCAAAGTTCTCAGCTGTGGAGAAGAAGTCTCTATTCTGTCCTCCATTCCTTGGTTTCAAGTGAAAAAAGAAACCCCAAGCCCCAACAACAAAAACCAAACCTGGGGACATCGTTCTCCAATGCCTCAATTCACATGCTTTTTATCACAGTGAGGCAGTAAAATTAATTGCATTTTTGTTTCCTCCTCTTCATCCCATTATCAGCCCCTTAAGTGTGTTGTGCTTGCTTCCACATTGCTCAGAAAGTTGTTTGGTTTGTTTTTTCTCTAGAAATTCATCACTGCCATAAGCTCTGGCACTGATTTGCTTTTTTTCCAAATAGTGTCCCTACCAACATACTGCTCCAGAGCATCTCTGGTCTGACCCACACCATCACATCTCACAGATACACAGACTGATCTAACTCACATTCTTTAAAACGGAGATTTTTCTTTTTAAACACAAAGAAAGAGCAAAAACTGCAGTGAAGATATGGATTTTAACTGGGGTTATATATTTCACACAGAAGAACCACTCCGTGTGGGGCTGCAGACCAGTCCTTGCACCAGGAGCTTCCTTGAGGGTTAAGCACAGGTTAAGGACTGCTCCTGAGGTGCCAGTGGGTTACAAAGAAACCTTACCCAAGTTTCGGGGGTCCAGCTGTGAGGAGATGGGGTCCCACTGCAGTGGGGTTGGAGACAGGGGCTCAGTGAGAAGCAGCCTGCTTGGAGCAGAGCTCCCCTGCATCAGTTCATCACTCACACAATCCCCTGTTACTGCAAGTAGGGAGTGGCTGTACTTACTGTCTGTTTCTGGACAGACTTCATTCTGAAGATGCAGAGGTGTCCTTGATGCTCTCAGTCCACGCTGTAAATGCAGCTGGCAGATCTGCCCGAGATTTGTTACATATCTGGGTGTTCAGAGAACGAGAGGACGCACCTGGGAGAAGGCAGGGAACACGCAGTGTCCACACAAGTGGAATGAGAGCTGCCAGCAAGGCAATCAGTGGATGCACAGCTCCAGGATAGCCTGTAGGGCCTCCACTGAGCCTGGCCAGGAGAGCAGAGGAACCGGAGTGAGTAGTTTATGGCTCAGCAGACACCCATTGCTCCTGTGCCCAGCAGCAGCTTCTTTAAAACCTTCACCTAGGAATTGTTTAGACACAACCTGGCATGAGGGTCTGGCCAGTCCCTGTGGGCAGCCTGGCTGGACATCTGCCAGCCAAAGGGTAAAGAACACACCTGATGGGAAAAATTTATCCCAAGGCTTTGAATGCTAAATTCTTCTCGTGTGAGAGCACCAAGGAGAGACATTTACTCCCATTGGTTTTCTTTATGAAAACCCACAGGTTTTCTTTGGCTGCTTCTTTAGCACATTTGAAAACACAAGGAACCGTTTCTTAGGGAGCAGCCAACGAGCCCTCCAACTCCCAGTGCATTTCCATTGACTTTCACATATTTTTGTCATATTTCTCTTGGCCTGTGCTATAATTTAGGCACTTGCTTCTATACCTCTTTGGTAAAGGTTTATATGGAACTAAAATCCCATGGTGCTTTGCTGTGTAGGCTTGGGCCTGGCTAAATTTTTTTAGTATCTTCAGCTCTTTTGAGTTTTTTTGTATGCTGCATAGTGCCACCGGTTTAAAGCTCTGCTTTTGCAATAAATTAAATGGGAGCCTGTTTGTATTCCTGGTGTTTCCTCCTGCAGAAATGCCAGTAGTCATGAGGAAAACTTCACCAGCAAAAGCTTATGTGACTGGTATTTTTGTATACTGGTGTTTGAAATGGCCTCCAGTTGTGCCAGGGGAGGTTTAGATTAGGTATTAAGAAAAATTTCTTCACTGGAAGGGTGGTCAAGCATTGAAACAGGCTGCCCAGGCAAGTGTTGAAGTCACCATCCCTGGAAGTGTCCAAAAAACGTGTGGATGTGGCACTTGGGGACGTGGTTTAGTGGTGGACTTGGCAGTGTTGAGTTACTGGTTTGACTTGATGGTCTTAGAGGCCTCTTCCAATCTTAATGTTTTTCCTTACTGTGCATTTGTTTTTAGTATTTCTGCCTTATTGTGATCTGACAGAGGGAGGAGAGCTCATGCTCTTTGTCAGGAGTGAGATCCTCACCTCTGCACTTGACTGCAGGGGCTGCAGCTGGAGGAGCAAAGCCCCACACCAAAGGCACGTTGACCTAGAGAGGGCTGGAATCAGTGTGAGGCTGTGAAACTGAACACAAATATGCAAGACTGAGGAGCTGGTGTGTTTACCCACCCTGCCATCCCCTTTTATAGCAGTGGCTGACAAAGCTTTGAAAGGACATTTATACTGGAGCCAGCTCCCATTAAGTGGATTGAACTTCTCCCCTCTTCCCCTTGAATCTGGTATCAAAACACCTCAGCAGAATAAATATAACAACTATAAAATGTACTATTTACTTTTGACCCTTTTTGTATTTACTTTACAGCACGTTTGCCCAGTTAAACCACTGGCCACTCACTCCAGCTGTGCCTGTGGCAGGGCGAGCTCGTCAAGCCATGGTTAGAGGTGAGGTTCTTCTGCTTAATTTCTTTTAGCAGCTGAGGTTTTTATTTGGTGAAATATTCAGAACCAGATGCTCTTCAGCCCATGGTGAGGCTGAAGCATGGAGAAAGCTGCTAACCTCCAGCAGTTCTGTGTCCATGTGGGGACTGCTGGGCCTGGGGCTTACAGCTGAAGACCCTTCCTGGCACTGAAAACCCTCTGTGGGCTTGTGTCCTCACCCAGAATTTGACATATTCCCCCTCCTCTGACATCTCTCCTAGAGGGTCGTTTCACACTCACAGAGGATGAGGAGGGGTTACTCCGGATGGATGTAGCTCTTTAGAAGTGGAGATACGTGCTTGATATGAGTTTGTTGTCTTGCCCTTTGCCTGGTCACTGGGGAGGGAAATGCATTTCCAGAGGGGGATTCAACCTTCTCGGCATCCTTCTTTAGGATGGGATGAATCAAAACCCCAGAAGGGCTGAGGGGGAACTCAAAACTGGCTTTTGAAATCCCATGCTCCAAGGCAGGGTTGACTTCCATAACTGTCTGAAATATCCCCACAAGGAGTCCTTGAAGGAGGTTAGGCTGGTGGTGGTAAATCCAGAGCCGTCCCAGCACCACTCTTATCCCCTGACCTTTTCCTTCTTATGTCCCCATGGGGCTGTGTGACATGTGCCACTGCACCAGTGTCGCTGAGGGCCACTGCCCCAGGGTCCTTGGGCACTCTCTGGTCCCACCTGGATGTTTCAGCCAGCCACAAGATCTCTGCCAGAGAAACAAAGCCAGTCTCTGCCTATACCTGTATAACATGAAAACGCAGAGCAAATTTTCATATGCATGCACAAATAATCAGAAATACCAGGATATTCAGAATTATCAGAAATCAATGTATTTTCATACCCTGACATCAGCAGTGCTATAATTTCCCTAGCTCTCTTGCCGGGCAGGCAGCCTGCAGAGATCTGACTTAGCTGGTTCATGTGCAGCAGCCTCTTCATATCCCAGTGTCATTACAGCTCACCCTTGTAGAAGAAGATTAGCACTCCACTTAACAGCTCTTTATATGACAACACACCATAAATTCAGTGTAGAAGGAAGTATATGCATTCCTGGACCTAGTCTCTGAGCCTTTCTGTTAGGAGTAGAGCTGTATTCCAGATTAAGATGCTATAATAGCTCTGGGTTTGCCACGATTAAATCATCTTCAGGTTTGAGCTGTCACCTGAGACAGATTCACTTTCTCCTGAACAAAGACACAGAAAGAAATGAGAATAAGGAATAATGGGGAAACTGGCCAAATGTCTTACTTTCCAGGCAAACATTTTGGGATGGATGAAGGTATGAAGTGTCTGTGACAAATACAGAAAGCCATGAAGAAGATGCCATGTGTGGGTAGAGGAAGGAGGGATTTGGAGGTGCCTCTTAGCAGTGGCATTCTGGAGAAGTCAGAGTAGCTTTGGATGCTGCTCTTGTGCCAGTGAGGTCAGCATCTGGTCTTGGGATTGAGACCTCAGGCAGCCAAAGGCTGAAGATGACCTGAGTGAGGTGCTTTTGGGACCTACACAAGGTTTAATGGAAAGACAATAGAAAAATAGGAAATAGTGATTGATTAATTAAAATAATTTCCAAGGGCTATCACAGCTCCTCTGTCACTGGAAATATCTACAGCTCAAGAAACACTCAGCCAATGCAGATTCTGATATCATGCATTGACATAATGCAGATGAGACTTGGGTGGCTTGAGCAGTCTCCAGTGGGGTACACCCTCACTCTGGAGAACGGTGAACATAACCATAAATAAAATAAATGGGAGGAAACACTCCTGGCAGGAGGCTGGCCTGACAAGAGAAGTCAGATTGGACTACTAGACTACACTAAATAACCAATGCCTGGGAATAATTCATAAAAAGCAGTGGACTGAGTGACCAGTACAGGTGTGCCTTGTGGAACTCACTGCTGCGGGACACTGTGAGGACTGGGAGCTTATTCTGAGCAGACCTTGGAATCAGGTGGGGAAGATCCAGAACCTGGTTTCTCACCTCTCCTCTTGCCCTCAGGAGAGTTTATTATTATATTTAACCTTCATAACTGTGCCTGCAGATCATCCCCTCCTGAGACAGGCTCCCCCAAGGGAGTGGTCTTTGACACTGGTGTACTCATGTTGGCTTCAGTGGGGGCAGATGCAAGGCAAGGCTGTGGGCCATGTGTAATGCTGTGGGTGTGAGGGAATGCTTCACTTCTTTTACACTTCATTAAGCCACCAAAAAATAAAAGAAAGAGCTAGAGGTGTTAAAACCCCATTGTGAAGCCATCCTGGGCTGGGGAAACTGGAATGAGATAATGGGTAACACCCTGACTCCTCTCTAGGGAGGAGTGGTAACAAATCAGCATACACACACACACACACACACACACACACACACACATATATATATATATATATACTGATACGTATGGCTTGTGGTTACAGACATTTCAAGAATGTGGTCACTGCTCATAGGCATTGAAATGTCAATCACATATCCCTGCAGCATTGTTCAGCCAAGGAGAAATGGGGACAGAAGTGTATTTCTGCCTCTTGTTAAAAAGGCAGACTTTCAAATACTGGGCCCTATCCTGACCTCAATTACTGTAGAGTGGCCTCTACACTGCAGTGAGGTGGTTTGGTTTATGCTGTGATATTGAAAAGGGGATCTGTCCTGTTAGCTACCTTTATACTTTAATCTAAATATCAAAGCCACTGAAAGGATGGGTGAGCTTTAAAATAGTAGTTGCTCTCATTAATCGTTACAAGTGCTGTTCAAACTGGGTTGTAGAATTCATAATTTAAAGGAACGTGTATATTTTAGTCCATCCAGATTCAGCTGCAATTAGCATTCCATTAATATGCTGATTTATTCCCATACAATCCCTCGTTACTCAGAGAGCGAGGCAGTGAGTGAGATCAAAGACACGTGGTCCTGGCACTTCAGCATCTCCTGGGAAATCTATGCTCCCTCCTGCCAGGAATTTTTGCAGCTTTGGCTCTGGGAGTTGGTTGTTGCTCTGCCTGAGTACCCAAAACTGTGGTGTCCTACTGCATATAACCACTTTCCCTAAAGTGATTAAAGCAGCTCCTCAGGAGGGGCAAAGGTTTCCACCCACGCTACCTTTTGGAAAAACGGTTCCTGGCCCATGCTGCTTTGTTGTGCCCCAGAATCTTGTGGGAGGCCAAGGACACTCATGTGACTATAGAGAGGGTATTTTTCCATCTAGGATTCTAGTATGGATGTAGCCACAAGGTGCAATCTGTTCTTCAGGAGCTCTGTGTAATGAATGCTGGTGGGGTCTGGCTCAGCTGCTGCCAGTACAGCAGGTCCTGCTCTCTGCAGAGGACAGGGGGAAATCTATCTGTTCCCTTGTGTTCACTGGTCCATGACTCCTGTAGCAGCGAAACAAAACACAGATTTATTGCAAAAACAGGCTAGGTTAGGACAGTTTGTTCCATTTTTTTCTGTGCACCCAGAAATTTCCTCCCACATTTCTGTGTGTACCCCAGTGCAGATGTGCAAAGCTCCTGAGTGGTGGCTTTAGCACTGGGGCCATGCAGGACTGTCCCTTCCTGTACAAACCTCAGTGTCTGCCTAACCCATTTTGGAGGATATGACATTTCCAGATCATTTTGGGGAAGGCACACACTATCCCACACTCATGTCTAGGGTACTGGGTCCCCTGTCCATCTGAGTCCTTCAAAAGCCAGCCCAGGAGAATTTGAAGTGATGGGTCATGAGGCAGGGTTTTCCCCCAGCCCAGGAGACAGAGGCAAAAAGGGTTTTTTTCACTTTTGCTCTCCTCTGTGAGCATGGGGCATGCTCTGCTTGCCAGCATTACCACAGAGCTTTGTCCTACAAATCTCTTCCTATTGAATTTCACAGAATCACAGAACATTGAGTGGGAAGGGACCCACAAGGATCATTGAGCCCAAGTCTTATGTGAACGGCCCAGAGACCTGGGTTTGTCCTGCTCTCTTCCACTGGCACATTAGAGTGATTTCCCAAGGTTTTCTGCTGCAGGATATAAATTGGCCCAGTAAGTGGCCCTTGGAAGCACTGCAGGGCACCACTCCATGCCCAGATGCGTGGAGGAACTGTGCCATCTGAACTGGGTGGGTGTTTTTAGGACACTGGAGGCAGTGACCCTCTTCATTTGCCTTTAGAAAAGTAGCAACGATCCCACTGTTGGCTGGGAAACTGTGAGCAGTGGCCACAGGCTGCAGCCCTGGCTCTGTCTGTCACCAGCTGCTTTTACAACCCTGCCCAAGTTGTTTCCCGTGTTTTACATCATGGAAGCAGTATACAAGGATCATACACCCCCGAAGAGCTTTTTTCTCCAAATACATCAGAGTGCTACCTGAGAACCGAGATTACAGCTACAAATCACACCCCTTTTCCCTCCAAGAGTACAAAGCCTACCTACCTGCTTTCAGTGCAATTCACCAGCTGTATATGACTGCACATTAGCTTTTCTAGCCCCAGAGGTGCTGTTCTGTCTGCCACCTTCTCTTCCCCCCCCCAACACCTGCGCATTATTTTTGTCTCTCGTTTTTCTCAGCTGCGACTGGGAGGAGGCGGTGCCTTCCCGCAGGCAGATGGGGACTGCACACATCGGAGGAGGCTCTAGATGGTGCTGCTGTCCCGGGAAAGCAAAGCTGGGCTCTTTGGTCACCGATAACAAAAACTCCAACAAAAGCGGTGTAAAACGAGCAAGTCAGAGGCACTGAGAAAACCAGGGCGGCTCAGAGCTGCCGGAGCACCTTGACGGGTAAATCCTGAGCTCCAGGGCCAAACACTGGTCAGTCAAAAATGGGATGCAGAGAGACTGTGGAGTAATCATGGACCACTGGGATTCACCAGGGTGTTCTTTTGCTGTCCTCTGCAGACCCTGCCTGCCTGAGGTGAAGCAGGATAGTGTTTTGCCCACTTCAGTGCTTCCTAGGCACAGGCTGGAGGCCCTGGGAGGAGATGTAGCACACCACAAGAGTTCGGGAATAACTGAACTTCAGAGAAATATCTTCCTAATCTCCCTTCGCTGGTTTAAGCCCCAAGGAATTTTATTTCTTCCAAACATCTTATTTTTTGTTTGTTTAATACTGGCTCTTGTGACTAGCTAATCTTGTTAGCCATAAGTGCAAGCAATTCTCTTTTGGATTCCTGCTAGATTTGTTGTGTATGGGAAGAAAATCACAAGGAGATGAAGTATCATGGCATAATGAATTGCCACTTCTCCACTGAGCTGTGGCCACTGGCCATTTGTGAGCTCTAAGCCCTCTGCACAGCAAAGCTCAGCAGCAATTTTAGCCAAGATTTAACCTGCATTTACAGAAGGGAAGTATCTCCCCAGTACCAGCTTGTTTCAACGTCATCCAGTGTGCTAAGGAGCAAGCCATGATCTGTTTATTCCCAGAGTCTTGGTAATGTCCTGTAGCAATGAATTTCACAGGTCAGTTGGACAGTATTTAAAGTATTTCCTAATGCTGGTAACATGTCACTGGCTGGCCAGGTGCCTCCAGCTTTCCTGTAACCTTCTAGCCCATGCGAAAGAGAGCCAAGATGACCACACAGAATCTTGGACTTGGCTGCTGTGACCCGCCAGGAGGCTTTCTGCCCCAAAATACATGCCTAGCACTGCATGCCCTCACCCCTTTCTGTGTGGAGATACTCGAGGAGCAGCTTTCTGAGCCCTTCATCTGTCCTGTGGGCAGTGCTGGGATTTGTACCGCTACAGCAGCACTTCGGGATGGTTCAGATTGGGCGGTCATTTGTCATTTTGTCACATGGCTTAAGGAATGCCAGGTAATGCTTCAACTTTAGAGCTGAGTCTTTACTTCAGGGCTGGAAGCACTCCACAAATCCTGAATAACACCTTCATCAGACCCTTCAAGTAAATCAAGAAAGTCAGCCTGCCTCAACTCCATTTCAGCCTTGCAAAGACTTTTTCTTCTTTGCCTTCCCTCTCTCAGAGGAAGTTTATATCAGAATACTGCTGAAATTCAAGATCCCTCATCTGCCTCCCCCCACAAAAAACAGAGGCACAAAAGAGGCATTAAAGACACCGAACATGCAAATAATCGAATGTTTTCATATGTGGAAGAATGGTTGCTTTTAGTAACTCATCCCAGAACACGATGGCATTAGAGGTTTTGGAATGAGTGCCTCCCAACAGCATCAATAAGGGGAAAAGGTCCAAAAAGTAAGCTAAACAGTGCTGCTGCCTGAATATAGCCTTTCATTCAGCTCTCCCCACACTGTTTCAGGCCCATTTTGGAGGTTTTTTTGATATATGATGGAATTTGTATTTTTTGGCTCCCTTTCAAGAGTTTATATTTTCATTCTATAATTTCCTTAAACATTTAATTTCCTACATTAGTTGACGGTCTCTTGCATCTGCCGGAAAATTAGTTCTGGTGCTTCTGTGCCTGTGCTGGGAATTTTTTTTTTTTTTAATTTTTGTTATTGAAGATACAGAGAGAGCGAACCCGCCTGCGAGTAGATGCTGTTGCACACTGACCTGTAGTTTTGCAGATGATATAGGAAGACATAATGGATAAAGAGATATTTGAGTCAAAGGGCTCAACTTTTAAAGTTATTAGGGAATGTTCTGTTCTGCTTGGCTGTAATATTGTGGCCGTCTCCTACAGATCTGGACCCAGAGGTTATAAATGCACAGGAAACAGAGTTTTCATACAAACGCTGCCATTGACCTGTGCAAGTTGCTGCTTTGAGGTATTGGTGCCACCTTCAACCATCAGGTAGCATTTCTGTGAGGTCTCCCTTTCCTCCTCCATCTATTCTGTTCTTCCTTCCCAGTGCTGCCTCTGCAAACAAGGTGCTCCTAATTCCAGACTCACCTTTCCTACAATGGTGGAGCCTGCATATCTGAAAAGTGGCAATCCCAAAAAAAATATGAGGAAATATTTTTTCTAGTGCCATTTAAGTCTCCAGGGCAAGAATTCCTTTAGCACGGAGCATCAAAGAAGGTGCTCAGCATCATCAGAGGAGAGGCAGCAGCAAGGTCTAGGAGCAGACATAGGAAACAACTGTGTAGAAAACAAATTAGTTATGGACAGAGTGAAAATGTTGAGAGGTAAAACTACTCTGAAAAAGTGTAACTAGGGAGCAGAGCACAAGAGTGATTTTGCCTGATCTGTCAGCCAACACGGTACCCTTCTCTGCATGACTGGGGTCCAAAGGGGACCCCCACCCAAAGCTGGGGCCAGCAGTCAGCAGATGGGGTGGCTCAGGCTGCAGTTGTCCCTGTCTGTAAGTGTGTTTGGATTTTTTCTTGGAGTTTGTGGTGGCACTTTGCATCTGGAAATTCTGATTCCTACAGTCCTGAGAAACGTCGTTTGACTCTCTGGTGTCTTCTTCAAATAAACTTAGATGAGGTTTTTTGAGACAAAACCCTTGAACCTGATGCCACAAGTATATTTTTTTGTGCTAGGAGCTGCACTCTTCTGCAGGAGTCAGAAGTAGTCAATTCTATTTCTTTTGTCACCAACAAATTATTCCCCACATGGAGGGACTCCTCATCAGTTCCTACTGGGCAGCTGTCAGATGGATTTGAAGATGCAAAATGTCATGATCTGTCCCAGCTTACCTAAGTTTTGCGTTATTTAGGTCCCTAAAAATTTGAGAATTTGTGATTTCCTTGATGTTTGGCTGCAAAGAAAGCCATGTGCTTCAGCTTTTTCCAGCACGCAGGACTCGGGGTTCTTGGCACTAAAGCAAGGAAAAAGGGTTGAAGTCCCGGACTGAAGTGGGATCGGACATCTGAATGGCAGATGACACAGCAGTGGGACCATCAGTAACCTACCCCATCAATAAATCAAGTACTTTCTGACCAGGTTACAGTATTTCTAGGATTTAGGTCTGGTCAGATGAGTCTGGTCTTAAGAATACTCCTGGTTCTTGTAGCAGCCTGAGAGTGCCATCATAGTCTCTGAGGAAATCTGATCTGGTTTGAATTAGCATATTATTATGAGAGATAACATCCTCCTCCCAGTTAATTTCAGCTGATACTTGCTCCAACAGACATCTTGCCCAGTCTTTTCATAAGTAAAATCTTCCACTGTCTGGACCTTAAAAGTTGTCGTATCTTAGTGGAAATGATCTGATGGAACACATAACAGATTTTCTTTGTTCATTAAGCCCACAACATGCATAGTGTGTTTGTGCCCACCTGTGTCCCTGGCTGCCCACAAGACTTTGGCCCATGGAGAGACCTGCAAGGGGTCTGAGAGAAAGCAATGGGCGTGCCAGCCTGCCCAAAATGGGGCTCATACCTGGAGGGATCTCTCATGCACAGTTCTTGGATGCAGATCATGTTCCTCTGTCCATCAGAAGATTTACTAAATGTTCACAGGTTTTTTGATCTGAGCAAGGGCTTCACGGTCCATTCCTGCTGATGGCTGGATTTCCTTTCTGCACAGTGTACTGGTTGTCTTCTCCATCCCCTTCTTGTTCATCAGGCTAGGATATTAGAAGAGCTGTGTGTGGTCCTGGCCAGCTACTGATCCACACTTGCTCCAGGAGAAATTGAGATTTCAAGGAAAAAGTGTCTGTGTGGAATGGGACTTATTTTTCTTGATACCAAAAATGTCTGGAAAAATGAAGTTAGGCAAAGAAATGCCTGCAAAAGCCACACATCACCTGAATTCCCAAAAAGGCAATGGTTGGAGAGCACAAAACAATCAGAATGTATCAGAAGTGGAAAATGTACAATAGCAGCTTTTAGGCCAGAGATGTTTGAAAAATTAAAGCTCACGATCAGTTCCACCTTCCTTTTCTGCCGGGTGAGGTGAAACCTGATGCTGAGACTGGCCAGCACAAAAAGGCACAAGGGCCCCCGTACTGCTGGGAATTTTTGTTACAGCTCTGCGTTGAGAAGGAGGTTTTCCTCCTTTCCTCCAAAGATGACTTCCTTCCTGATGGCCCAACTTGCTGCTCTGCTCCCTGACCTGGATCTCCTCTAGAAACCTCTGCGGGGCAGGGCTGGGACAAATGACCTCATTTGGAGGACAGATTCAGTGTGAGAGCTTGATGTCTTGAAGATGGTGATAGAGGGAAAGATGGGCAGATCTAGCCCCTAGAATGGTTCCAGACCAAGGACATTCTGATGTGGACAGACATTCCTGACGCTGGCCACCACAGCCCCACTCTCCTGCCCGTCTGTGTCACCGGGAGGACAGCAGGGGTGCAGTCCTGCTGTGCAGTTTGAGGTGGGGATGTCCCTGGAGTGCTGACAGACCAATAAACTGATACAGCTGGCTAAGAATTGTCCATCATTTATGCTAAAAAGTAAACAAGGCCAACAATGCTGAAATGAAACATTTGGGCTCAGCTGTATTGAGCATTTATGTATGCTCAGCTTGCACAGGATGGAGATCTGATGGCCCCTTCTCCTACACAGACCAAGCCATTGGCTGGATTAGGAATTCTGTGCTGAACTGCTATCCTCTGCCTTGTTGGATTTCTGTGTGGTGCCATGGGACCCAGTGATGAATGTTGGTTGGGAAGTCCTGGATGTTCTGAGCTGGTCAAAAAAGAAGCCTGGTACCACAAGGCACTTGCATGGAGACCGCTGGGCAGCTCAGCCAGGTGCAAGTTCAAGTCTGAAACACGTCAAAATGACGTAAAATACACTGTTTCCCAGAACACTTCATCCTATGAAAATGCTTTGATATTTCAACATTTGTCCCCAGTCATAACGGAAACAAATACTAAAATATTGGAAATTCCTGTGGGATGAAATTCCTGTGAAGTTCATTTTTGCACTTAGTGAAAGTAAATACAAAAATGCCTTGTGGGTGGTTTTTTGTTTTTGCTCCCTTAATTAAAGTTTCCTGATTTTTCCACAGTGTCAGGGATGGTTTAAAGAGCTTTCTCCCTTCCAGAGTCATTGCACACAAATAGGCCTTGAGATTTCCCCATGGTGAAGAGGGAGATGTGCGTGGAAATCCAGATTATTAGTGAGCATAGTCCAAGGGTGGGGAACAAAACCTCCTCCTTGTGTGGTTAAGGGCACCTCTTTGCAGAGTGCTGATTGTTGCTCTCTGGTTTGCTCAGTGCTTTGAATCAATATGATACTGTCAGGAAGAAACAAAGATACGCATTTTTAATTCATTTTCTTCCTGGCATATATAAAATGTGGTGCTTTGTCGGAAACCTTCTCGGTTTATTTTTAATAGGAGCGTGGGACGTCAGGAAACATTCAGATTTCAAGCCTTGCACAGTGGCAGAATTCACATTCAATGAGGTCTGAGGGAAGGCTGCTGTTGGCCAGCAAGGTGCTCGCCAGCCCTGGCACTCATCTGTGGGCCTCTTCCTTCTCCTCCCTGATGCCCAGCTCCAGTGGCGTGGCTGGTAAGTTTATTGCTACCTTGTTTGGCAAGAGTTTAACTCCAGGCTGGGGCTTTACAAGCAACTGGCATTTTTGGCAGGTTTAGTCCGTCTGCCTCCTGAGATTCACGGTTTGAGGTCCAAACTTTAATTTTTGTTCTGCCTCAGTGTCCATAAATATTAGTAAGTTGAGATGTGACCTTTTGCTCCAGAATGTGCCTTTTCCATCAGCCAAAGACCCTTAACCTCTCTGAAACTCAGCAGCAAGAAACTCCTTTTACTCCATGTAGCAAATAGCATGTGAGTAACAGGGTCATTGTATCTCCAGCTCTCAACATCCCACTCAAAATTCTGCATCTTTGCCGTGCTTGGAGTTTACGGGTGTTCCTCTGAATGGGGCAGGTCTGGAGGTGTCTGTGGTGTCAGGGTGGGTTGATGCTACCTGGTTTCCCTGCTTTTGGCGCTCTTCCAGGATTAGAGCTATCCAGTACCAGTGAGTGTTTCCCAGTTCAGAGCCAAGGTAGCAATTTAGGATGGCCGTCACTCAACACGAGTGGACTGTTATCCTGAGCACAGACTATTCCCTAGCATTTCCAGCATATTAGAGGCCCGTTTATTATGTTCATCCTTGGAAAAGAAAATGTTACATATAAGAACAAAGTCCCAGGTTCATTGTAGTGGCAAGGCATAAACACAATATTTACAATGTGGCGAGCATCGGGAGACACAGAGGGACATGAACTTAAGGATCTTTGTATGTTTGGTGGGGCTGTGGCCCCACACCACCACAAGTCTGGAGAGGTGACATTTCCAAGTGACTTCAAATCCACTCGCACACACAGATTCTCTTGAAAATTGCTGTGCTTCCTGTGTATCTAATTTGGGATTCGTGGGTCAATACTGTGGTAATCCGAGCAAGTGGTTTTGGGCGTAGGCCCTCTGAAGGAACTGGGGTGGCTCCAGAAGGCAAGCTGCTTGTGGGCCTTCCTCTGCAGGCTGATAGGGAACGGCCTCTCCTCAGGTGGCTGTTGCTGCTGAGGGACTGACCACTGCAAAGACAACTTATTTAGGGGAAAAGCTGGGGAAGTGATGTGTCCAAGTCAAGGAGATAAGCCAGAGAGTCTCTTTTGGAGGGACAGTACCTGCTGCAAGCCAGGGTCTCTGCCAGTAGCACAGAGCTGGGTGGTTCACAGTGATGCCTTCCATGCAGGTCTCTACAGCATCCTCCCTCCCCAGCAAACTGCAGTCTGCTTTCCTGAAGTGGTCAGAGCAGTGTCCCCTCAGGACCATCGTGTCAGCAGGTGACAAAGCTGTTTGGCTGCAGACAAGCCATTTGTCTGGTCTCTGCAGAAGAGCAAGCAAACACAGTTTTCAGAAATGCCACTGTGTGCAGGGGTGGTGCTGGCCTGGGAAGTGCACATCACACAGGACCAGTGCAAGTTTGACAGCAACTGACGTGAAGCCTCAGCTCTTTTATTAGCCAGAACAGCAAATTCAGTAGAAATGCCCCCTCCCTACAGCCACTTCAGCTTATTAGAATAATCCTTTCCATCTACACCATGAACGAGCTTATACCTGTCTGTTTAAATCCCTTTGGTCCTCAGGAGCATTTAACTGTAGGAAATATCAGACAGAAAAACTATGGAGTCATGTGGGATTATTTCACTGCATGGCAAAATAACTTGAGGCACAGACTTACCAAATGGTTAAGATTTTTTTCAGCCTTGATCCCCATTAAAATGCACCATGTGGTCTTATTTTAATACAACACGTGCTACAGTCCCTCACTAGCCACGCTGTTAATATTATGGTACAAAAGTACCTTAATGCTAGAATAAGCACAAAATAACTAAAACTTCTCCACAGAATAATTAAACATCTCTGAAATCCTATGCACATGGGGAGATTTCATCCTCAGCTCAGGTGTGGTAGGGCCAGGAGGATGGATCTCATAAATGAGTGATCCTGGGGAACTTGTGTCCACTGACAGCAGCTTCACACACACCCTGAGCCCATTGCTGCCATGATCCAGGCATGAGAAAAGTGGTTGTATCAAGTCCCTCTCAAGTCACTTCATTTTTTTCCCTACATTTTTCTATTCAGTACCCAAGAACTAGTTGCTCTTTTGTGCAAAAATCAGTATCCAACATGTTAGGACTCTAATCTTGATTGACTTCTGGAGGGTTAATGTTAACTAATGGTTCAGAGAAGGGAGACATTGCAGGGGAGCTTAATAGAAGTCACACTATGTTGCTGGAGAATTGTTTTCATGTTTGTCTCGAGACTGCTACTATTTAAGTTTCAGTGTTCTCCCCAGACACAAAACCAGTAAGTAGTTAAAGCACCAGAACAACATACACATTACAAGAATAAGAGGAATGGAGAGGTGACTTCTTAGCTGGATGCAAGTGGTGAGGTATTGGTATGCTGGGAACGAAAAATTTGTCAACAAATTCAAAGAGCCCAGGGGTGGGGGATGACTGACATGGCCAACACAGCACTGGGAACACACTTCAAAAGGTGAATGCGTGGGATGCTGCCAGGCACGGTGAGAGAAGACAAGTAGTAGCAGCTATTGCTGTCTGTGAGATGTTCCTGAGGGAACCAGATGGCTGGGAGGTGAACAGTGAGTCCCCATTCTTGCTCACACAAGCCTTCTCCAGGACAGCCCCTCTGCTTCCCCCACTCTTGTGGGCACTGGGGGGGGCATGTCGAGGGTTGTGCTCAAATGCTTTGCCCTGACAATGTGTTTTTCTCCCCTGTGTATGGACAAGCTCAGCTGAACAGTGTTTGGAGCTGTATAAACTCACTAAAATAAATAAGAGAGGAGAAAGCAAAGCTGATGCTGATGGCTGTGAAAGAAACTTTAAAAAAATGTCTTAATATAGCTGTTCCTCTCTCAGGCATTGAGGAATTTGCTCTCTGTTTCTTTAGCTTCCCTGGTGTGCTCTGGTGCGTGATTCAGAGCAGACCTGTTCCTCCATGTACACCTCACCCTACTCCAGCCTGACAGACTGAGCAGTCCACGGGGTGATGGAAACAACTCCAGGAGAGACTGTCCCACCTGGGGAGCTGCTCCTGCTGCACTCTGCATCATTCCTTGTATTAGATTTGGCTTTGAGAAGCCACCCACTGCCTCTTGAAGGTTTCACTGAATATACACATGCATCCTTAAGCTGGAGACCCTTCCCAAATATCTCACAGATCCCCCTGAGAGAAACCTCTGTGTGGATCCACACCTGGAGCAGGCCTGCCTCTACAGCCAGTGTGTATCCCTGTTTCTCCTTCACCTTTCCTGCTGGTGGGCTTTAAGTTATTGGGACCCATCCTGCAGGAGCTGAAGTTATTCTTTTTTCACAGTGAGAGGAGCTTTGCAAATGCAGAACACGTCAGAGAACCAGCAGAGGTCAGCTGGCACTGAGCTGGGTGAATCAGTCACCATGCACATTTTTCTTTGTGGGTTGTGTTTCTTTTTATCACAGAGAAGGTGGTTTTTGTTCCTGAAGCAGGGGGGGGGACTATCTATAGTACTGCTGGTATTTGCTTAACTACCTTCCTACGAGTGTAAATCTTCCCTCTTTCTTTCTCTCTATGGGGGTAAAACATTCAGCAAATCCCCTTTTTCAAAACAGGGATCAGGTATATCAGCAGGCACAAAATGAATTTCGCATTGAGTTTGGATCTCCTCCTCTGCAGGGGTCTCTGGGTCTGCTAAACTTTCACACTTGATGGCCGGAGTCTGCTTGTGATTAAAGAGGAAAATGAAAAGCAGACGGTGGAGGTGAAAGGTGCAGATTGCTCTGTTTTACTGCCCTGGGAGTGAAGGGGGTTGGTATGCAGGCCACCGTAGAGAAGCTCAAAAATTTCTTCCCTATTTCAGAGACTGAAGGGAGCATCACATCTTCCAGATGGTGTTGAGGAAGGGCCATATTCATATCGCCCACTCTCAGGATGCAGCTTTAGCAGCACAGCAGCTTCTCTGTAGAGGGAGCTGGGGCAGAAAAGCTGGGTAAAAAGTGCCCCAAATTGCCCATCACTCCCTCAGTATCGGCCAGGGGGATAGACAGGCACCTGCTGGGGCAGTAAACCCAATCTGTACTCTGTCCAAACTGCTTTCATGGATGGAGGTATCAAAGGAAGAGTGAAGCGGAGGAATCCATAAAGTAGTGAGTGATGCCTGCCCAGGGTCCTGTCACTTCTTCCAGAGGAGATATCTGAGACCCTGTGGAAAGGTGTGACATCTTGCTAACTTTAGCAGTCCTGGCAGGAGCTGGAGGGAAAAACTGGCTGATGCAGTGGTCCAGGGTGATGGAGTGGGAGGAACAGACCCCAGAGAGATACTCTGGTACCCGATGAATCAACCGAAGTGGTAACATCTGTAAATAGAGGTGGAGAACTGGTTCCATCCTCCTCTTACTCCTTTCCAAACCCTCCTGGTTCACTTCTCCCAGCCTGGCTGTGTGCTGAAGTCGAGCTGGGGCTCGTGCTTTGTCTGGGCTCAGTGACTGCTGACTTCAACCCAAGAGCTGAGTGAACCCACCCCATCCAACCAACACAGCCATAGCCTCACAGCCCCACAGCCATAGTCCCCAGTTCAGGTCTTACAGCATTTCTGAAGGAGCATTCCCACCTTGGAGGATGAAGCAGAGGCCAAAGTACAAGGGGGAAGTTGAGAAGTTTGGATTACACAAGCAAAGCAAACCTTTCCCTTGACTTCTGTGCTGGGCATCAATCACCAAAACAGAGGAATGTTTTTGCATGAGTTAGAAATCATTACCAATCCTTCCTGGACAGGCACAGCTACCACTTTTGTCTCCCTCAAAACAGATGGACCTGATGATGACATGGGATGTCTCTGTCTCTCTCTTTCGGCAGCCTGGGAGGGGGGTTTTAAGTGGGTTAAACCACGGTGTTTTCACAGGCTCTCTGAAGTGCACAGCCCGAGAGATCCTGCTCTGGGGATCAGACAGACACTCTGCTCTCATCAGTAAATGAAGTGGTGAGAAATTATTATGAGGATTAGCTGCTGGTTCAAAAGCTGTCTGTTGGGGCAGCCAAAATACTGCTGCTGGTTCATAAGCTTCCTCTTGTATAGTCTGCAATTTCATAATTTGGGGATTCAGAGTTCATAGGGGAGTTGAACCAGTGAAGCAGCAAAAGGGCAGATTTCTGAACGAGACCTCTGAAAGATAAAATTAGGAATGCTGTCAAAATGTCATTTGCTGTCATTATCCATGGAAATCATAGAACAGACTGAGAAGGGTCAGGCCAGGACTCTGCCAGGTAACTGCAAGAGGCACAGCTGAACAGAGAAGCCCCTCTTCCCATCGCTTGCTCCACTCTGTGGAGGGATAAGCAGATATCTGATATTTTCTGAAGCTCTGAAATATTTGCCAAAAGGGTATTCTGGCTGAGTTGGGAAGAGTCCCAGGCCTCATAGAGGAGGCTTCAGCACCTCTCCTGCCCACCTCTCCTCCCACCTTTCAGCAATCTCTTGTTTGAGGTCCTGGGATATATTTGCTCAGGACTTTGCCCCATAGCTCAGCAATATTCCTCAGAAGCCTTTTACATCTGAGCCAGTCTATATTTCTTGTTCTCTTAGACAATATAAAACCAAGGGTGCAATTTACTCACGTTTCCACAGTGGTTCCTGCCAGAATTAAGAGAAGTAAAATTTCCGCTGTTGCTTGACTGCTTGCTCCCAGCCTGAGATCCTGGATCTGCATTCCCTCGAGAGCAAGTGGAGATGTTTAGATCCCATGTTTAGCTTAACTTGTGGCTACAAAAAAAAAACCCCAAAAAAAACAAAACAAAAAAACCCCAAAAAAATCAGATCTAGGCTGGGTGGCACTCCAGAATTTAGGACTATGAAGACCTCAAGGCTTGGTTTCCTAATTATATATTGTCTATATATGAAGCTAAGACAGGAAGCAATGAACATAAATTAGAGGAGAAAAACAATTCAGACATTAGGAATGGTAGAAAGGCAGTGAAGCATCAATGGCATTAGCTGTGGGATCTACCATGGAGATCTGTGGGATCAGATTAGATCTTGTCTTCACAGAATCATGGAATGCTCTGGGTTGGTAGGGACCTTTAAAGGTCATCTAGTCCAAACCCTCTGCAATGGGCAGGGACACCTTTAACTAGATCATATTGCCCAGAGCCCTGTTCAACCTGATGTTGAATATTTTCAGGAATGGGGCATCGGCTAGCTCTGGGGGGAACACATTCCAGTGTTTCACCACCTCATTGTAAAGAATTTCATCCCTGTGTCCAGTCTAAATCTGCCCTCTGTCAGATTAAAACCATAACCTCTTGTGCTACTGCAACAGGCCATGATAAAATGTCTGTTCCCACCTTTCTTATAAGCTCCTTTTAAGTACTGGAAGGTCACAATAAGGGTGTCTTGGAGCCTTCTCTGCTCCAGGCTGAACAATCCCAACTCTTTCAGCCTTTCTTTATAGGAGAGGAGCTCCAGCCCTCTGACAATTTTTGTGGTATTCCTGTGGACTTGTTCTAGCAGGTACCTCTTACACTGGGGACCCCAGAGGTGGATGTAGCTCTGCAGGTGGGGTCTCACCAGAGCAGAGTAGAGGGGCAGAATCCCCTCCCTCACCTGCTGCCCACAGAGATGATCTGGTGTCCATGCAAGCCTTTCTTTAGGTCCATAGGACCTTCCTACCAACCTACATTTGTTCTACAAATGGGTCTACAAACGGGTCTACAAACATTCATTAGTTACTATAGAGCTATAATAAATCCTTGAGTGTCCAGGAATAGACTTTGCAAGACAATAATTACTTGACAATTCCCAAGTAAAGGCATTTGGGATTTCCTCTTTATGCTGGAAAATAAACTGTTTAATTAAAAGGAAGACTGGAATTAAAATGATAGAGATGAAAAGACTCTTCAGTTGGTCAGACTGTAATTGGCTCCTTAGCTCAGTGTGGTTCAATGAACTGTCCTGCACTCAGTGGCTCAATTAGCTCTGAGTATCTAGGGCAGTTTTGCAGCATTTCCTAGCTAGTGTAGTGAAAAGGTTTAAAATAGAAATATCTAGAAATATCAGAGGCTTTCTGTTTAGCTTTTCCTACTCAGACTCAGAGAGGGGGTATAAAGAAGAAGAAGACAAACTCTGTCATTTTGGTGTATCTCTTGAAATGATGATGTTTAGACATTTGCCTAATCTTATCAGGTCAGCCAGAATGTCTGTTGTGTCTGTTTGTGTTCCTTCACACGATTACAGAAAACAGCCAGAGTGGTGGAAATTCTGAGATGATCCTACCAGAGCAGTCACAGGCTGAGCTGGCTGTCAAAGACCATCCTACACTTCCCCTCTGCCTGGCTTCTCGTTTTCACCTCCAAATTCAGGTGGGATTTGAAGGTGGTCCTCATTCTCTAGAAGCCCACAAAGGGGAAGATTTTGGCTTTCTCTGACTTCAGTGGGGGATTCACTGTTGGTGCTTCCCTTGCATCCAGGACCCTCTCACAAAATGTGGCAATTCTGTGTTTCCCTGAATTGTATCTCCATCAAAGTATGAAAAGCAAAATGAGAAATCCTCAGATATCTCTAGACGTGCCAGTTCTTTCTCACTGGACTGAAAATCTGTAAGCAGAGACAAAAATTCACCCCTGCATGCAGTAGAGTGTCCCAGCCTGCAGTGCCTCAATAGCTTTAATCAAGGTCCCTCTGTGCTGGAAGTTTGAGAGGTGGTAGTCAAGGTGTCAAAAGAAGAGACAAGTTCATAGGGTGAAAAGATGCTTTTTAGATTACTTTATCTAGATGGAAATATTTCAACAACTATTTGGACACACAGAGCAGATCTGAAGGACTTAAATTCCCCCCTAACATGTGAGGTCAGCTGCACAAGAAGGGCTGTGTGCCCTCCAAGCTGATGTTTAATTCCAGCTTTACCTGTCAGACGTTTGCCCATGGCAGATTTACATTGATCACCAGGGAGGGGCCCGTGCTCGCAGCCCCTGTTGGACAGCAGGGAATTAAAGCAGGCAGAGACCCCGGAGGAAGCCTGCTGTGGGACAGGAAGAATAGCAGCATTCATTGCTTTGAGGGAACCTGGCAGGATGGGCAGCTCCCCCTGTATCTTGGCACTCCAGCTTCTGATCCGGGGACCCTGAAGAACTGAAGGGAAAAGAAAGAGAAGAAAAGAAAAAAAACCCCCAAACCTCTATTATTCAGACTTTTAAAAACCTCCACCAAAGGGTTGGTTTGTATTTTGGACATGTCTCAAAGTAGGTTGTCATTAGTGACTGGCTAGCTATATTTGAATAGATGCAAGTGACAATCCGAAGCCTTTTCCCAGCCTTTTTTTTCACGCCGGTATGTAGGAAAAAAAAGGTTCATTGCAGTCTAAAATACATCTGCAGATGGTATATGCTCTCCTTGGCTCCAGTTGGGGCTCAGAGTGAAACACCACAAAATGCCTATTGTTACCAGAACTTTTTGCTCTCCTATGGTAAGAAACCCTGTTTGCTCTCAGCAGATTTGGATCCTGGTTCCTGGCCGTAGTGTTTCATGTGAACTTTTTGGATGGCACACCAGCCTTTCTGAGGTTTGCCAGTTTCTGATTATAGGCTGGTTCTTGGGAACAAGAAACAGACCAGTTGTCATCCTGCCCCAAATGTGGGCTGCATCCCAGGACCCCTGAGGTCAGCAGATCAGCAGCAGTGGATATTAGAGGGAGAATGAAACCACAACAACTCTGCTGAAGCCCTTGAAAGGTGAGTAAAGTTCATTGCCCTTCCACTTCCAGTAAGTCTGGAATTTGGATCTTGATCCACAGAGGCATTTAGGTCCTTGACTCCCAGTGGTTTTTGAGCCATGGTGCAGGTTAGGAGCTGAGTCCCTAAATAACTGGTGGCTGTGAGGCCAGTCTCTCAGTGTGTTCAGATGTATCTAACATTGCTTGTGTTATTGTTGTATGTCAAGGTCCTGACTGGAATCTGGGCTCCTCGAAACAGAGACAGAGACACACAGGCCAAGATTTAGGTGGCCAAACAGTGTGGGTGCCACATCAGAGCTACAGACAATGGAAATGGTACAGAAAATACAGTTTCTGTAGAGTGGGACATTATGAAGTAGTCACCTAAAGCTGATCTTCTGAGAAAGTCTCTTTCTCTTCATCAGCTGCAAGGGAAGTTGGAGTTACATCCATGTTACTGATATCTAAGTTTAGGTGGGAGGTGTCCCATCTGGAATGGGAGGCAATTCCTTCAAAGAGGTCATCATGCTGTATAATTGAGACAGCTTGAGCTGGGCTGTGAAAAGCAGAGGCAGTGAATTTTAGTTAAGGCCCAGCCAGCAGAGCCAGGAGCTGCCACCAGCCATGTTTCCAGGTTTGCCATCCACTTCCCTGCTGCTGATCCCAGTGGAGAACCTGCTGATTCAAATATGGGACAGTCTGGTCTCCGTTAGGCTGAGGTCTGTAGAAATGACACCGTCAAAGTCATTAGCCACTCCTGAAACCTTGGTCTGTCTTGTTTTCACTCTGATCCTCTTCCCCTCTCTCCTCTTGCTCTCTGGCTCAGTTGTTTTGACTACCTGAAGTGCAAACTCTTCTTTCTTGCAGCCTTTGCCCAAAACTCTAGCAAGACACTTTATTTCTGATTCCCAACGTCTTTGGAGCAGACCAACAAATTTTAGAAACCTAATTCTCCAGTGGTAGCAAATGGGAACATTTCACCAGACCTCAAAAAGTTTTTAGATCAGCCGAGGCTGAAGCCTTTTATCTTCTGTGATGCACTTCAGAGAAAGATGGCAAAACATGAAAATGTTTGCTAAGTTTTGTTTTATGGATTATTGGAGGCTTTTCGTTAATTTCTGAGTTGTCTGGAGTAAACCCTAAACCATCAGTCTTTACATGTTCTACTCAGATGATGTCAGAGCAGATGGTGAGAGAGTATTTTCACTTCAGCCTCTCCATGTTCACTCAGGCAGTTCAGCTCCATAGACCTTGATCCCAGCCTGGCCCTGTGGCCATTCCTGCAATACACATGCTAGATAATAGCACATTTTCTTTTCTCACATCAAATGCTGGGTGTGTTTCCATCCCTTAGATAAACTTTATAGTGTTTCTATTTCCCTTTCCCCCATACTACTGATTATCCCAGAAATAGATAGGCACTGGAAGGCTATGTTCTGGATCTGAACTATTTCTGTGTTGCATCTGGCATTGTGACTGGATCCATTTTTGGGAATGTGATAATTCTGTGTTTACCCTTGTGCTAAATTTTCTGTCTTTAAGTCTTATTTTTTTTCCCCTACAGGCAGTGGATTGATTTTTTTTTTTGTCATTTCAAGTGCTTCTTGTTTGAATTGTTTTGTTCTCATCTTCGTCTTTCTACCTGTGCATCTTTCTGCCTCTCTTTTTTTGTTAACTTCTGCTGTGTCCTCCATGCTGGTCTCACAACAGGGGCTCACAGCTGAACCTCCTGCAGTTAAAACCCAGTGACAGTGGGACACCATGTTCTTAATGGGAAAAAAAAGGAAGATAAAGGCTGTCTTTAAGCTTAGCCCTGCCTGAAGAGAAGCTCAAACCCTGGATGAGATGCTCACCTGTTGATCACACCAAGATTTCACCACTCTGCAGTTATTCTGGAAGGAGGTGAAATTTCCCTAGGAGGAATTTGATACAGAAAACTTCGGTGTCCTTCTGGGAAGAGCAATACTTCAGTGTAGGGCTTTCTATCCTACATGATGAGTGTGGGAGGGGGGTTAGCTAATGCCTGTGGAGACGATGGCATTGATGTTTCACTTTTATTGTTTGTTTCAGGAAAGATATGTCTGTGGTTAGGACAGAGCCAAACACCAGACAAGACACAACCAAAATGAGTGCCCAGTGGCCAGAATGGGCTGGAAATGGAGTGGTCACAAAGAAGTGCCACCAGGGTCCTGGACTGTGGGGATTTACTGTCCCTTCCCTGCACAGCACACAGCCATCAGCAGAGCACCGCACTGCCTGCGTTGCTCACCAGGACTCAGCCTAACAGTTCTGCAGATTTCTTTTGGAGTTGTTTTCCTCAGTTTGGCACTTCTCAGGGTTTCAAGCAAATTGGGCAAAAACATAACGTTCCGAGATGCAAAAAATGTGACATGGTCCATGGGGAGAGGAGCTGGATCTCCTTGCTCCTCTCCAACTGCTGCACAAAAGGGATATCAGGGAGAAGAGAGCTCCTGCCTGAGGCAGGGAGAGGGACCCCTCTGAACAGCTAACACCATCACAAATACACGACCTGCAGTCTTTGGAACAGGCCAGGCTGCTCCAGATTTTCCTATTGAGACGTTTTCCTTCTCTAGAACATAAAACAAAAAAGGAAGACAACCCTTTGCGATATTCCCAAATGATCTACTAAACTTCAGGAAATTGGATCAAAAGGTGAACACCTTTTGATGACCTGTGTCTGCTGCTGCTTTGGCACCATAAATGACCTGGAACCACAGCCTGCAAGTGATTGGTGTGGGGCAGGGAATCCCACAGGACTGTAGGGCAACGACACTAATAGGGGTTAAAAAGTAATGGATTGCTTCTTCAGGATGCTGGTGCAGTGATAATTTCTGGGGTATCTTGCTACCTATGAAGTGATACTGACCTTCAAGTTTACTTCCCATGGGAAAGTAATTTCAGTCTCCAAGGACACTGCAACACTGGAGGCTCCAGTATGAACTTGGGACATCTCCTGACAAGGGAGACGGGATCTTGTCCACGATTTGCAAAACTCTTTCAGATCCTTGAGATGCAATTATTATTTCGACACTATTGTGAAATCTCAAGGGTCGTGACTGAAAAAATAATTGGCTGTATGGAAATAAGGATGAGATACTTCAGTAGATGACAGGGCTATCCAGCATTATAATAATAACATTTTAAAGACTAGATAAACAAGAGCTATGGGAAAGACATAAACTCTTACATTTCAGGGCATAACTATTGTGTGTCAGGAAGGAATTCTCCTTTTAGGCCATTTATTCTGTAACTGGTGGCTGCAACTGGAGCTGGACACCATCAGAATCAATTACCCATGGCAGAGGCACCTCTGATTGTTTGTTACTTCCATGTTTTGCAATGAATTCATTGGGATAAACAAGCTTTTGTTTTCCTCTTGCAAATTTGACCACCTCCCCGCTCCTTGTATTCCCATACTTTATATTCTTCTTGGCACTAATTGCGTGCTTTCAGTCAGCATGTTTTAGCTTTCCAAGACCATAAGCCATGACTTGGGGGCACAGTCACATTTACATCCCTTTGCAGATGGCCTGTTTCTAGCACTGTCAGTCCCTGGGTTTTATTTTTTGCTGTCTTTATGCTGAGGGACAGACACTGTTCAGTGGGTCTTTGTGATTCTAATCTTTTTCATACAGTTTGAGGAGCAATGAACTTGAAAAACAAGATCCCTTTTTCCTGGGAGAGAAGGCACCTGAATTTAGGCCTGTCTTTACCACCCACTAAGGATGTGCGTGACAGTTTAGAGAGGGCTGAGAGCAGTGCGTTTGTGGCTGCTGTAATGGCCTCTGTTGTTTCCATATAACTCCCATTTCTGTGGGCACCATCTGTTTGTTGGGAACTTTTTTTTTGCCCAGTCATTGCAGGCTTCAGGAAATGCCATCTTGCCAGGTGGCACCTCTATTTGCTACTGCAGCTCTAGAAGCAGGTGCAGCTTGTGGGATAATGTAGCTTTGTGCCAGCCCATTACGAGCCATGGCCCATTCAGGGACTTGGATGGGGTTATTGCTTTAGCTCAGCTCCATTTGAGATGTGGGCATCGCTTCTGAAGTGCCCCTGGCAGCTGACTTCTCACTTTGATTTATGCTAACCTTAGAGCTGCTGGTAATTACATGCATGTTCTTGTATTCAGGAAGCTTTTGCAGTCGCCAAGGAACAGGGACTTCTTCATGCAACACCAGGAGAATGAATTGTTCATTTTGATGGGCATCTCAGACACTTTGGGGCACATGAAAAGGCCTGCCTGTGTGTTCCTTCTTGTCATGGAGGAAGGGCTGGTGGAAGAAGAATTGATAATAACACTGCAGCTCTGATCTCTAAGAGTTTCAGTACTAATTTGCTGGTATTTCGTCAGCCAAAATACCATGTGCAGAACAATGGGTTTGCATAGTGTGATTCTGTGGCTCATTAGCCTAGCTGGATGACTAGCTGGGATTTGTTGTCTTCTTGACATCCCCTACAAATAGTGCAAGGGGAAGAGTGGCCAATACACATTTTTTCCATGACACTTTATTTACCTGAACTGAATCCAAAGGGTCACATCACAGAAATGGTCAAAAATTCTTTTCATGCTGGTGCCTCCTTTGTGAGTGCCCTGAAGATATCATTCAGCTGGTGTCTTACATGGGAAGATTTGTTCTGATCTGGACAGTGACCATTAACATTTCTCTCCTAAGCTACCACACATTTAAAATTTAGGTGACATTTATCCAGGTAGACTCTCACTGACTTTTTCGTTTTCATGCACTGCTGAAAAAATCTGATGCAGCCAGATGACAGAAGAAGAGGAAGAAGAAGGAGAAGGAGAAGAAGAACAGGAAGGATTTTTCTGGCCTTAGCACAGGGAAGTCCAGAAAGCTTTGTGTTGGGTCATTTATGAATTTTCATTTCTCCTCATTATTTAGGTACACATTAATACACAGAATGTATATTAAATGGGCTGTAAGCAGAGTTGGTAATGCCACTAATAAAGGTCCAATGATGATTTTAACCCATGCGAAAAGAAGGATTGTATAATCATTCCCTCTGCCCATCTGTGTTCATTTTATTTAATCACTTGGCTAATTGCGAACCAATTTTGAGAGAAGAGGGGAGATGGCCAATAGAATAAAGGTCCTGCAAATTCTTTGAAACTTCATGGCTGAGTAGAGAATAGAGATGCATGTGAGTGTTCTGAAAATGGTGAGAGGAGGCCAAATTTTGTCAGATCCAGTCTGTCCATAGGCAGGTGGCTCAGGACAACCATGGTGTGTTTTGCTGCTTGTCCAGGGGGGCAGGTCAGAAGTCATGGGGGGAACAAGGGGAGATGCAGGGGGGTTGTGTTACCAGGCTGTGTGTTAAAGTAAAACCACATTTCCTCAGTCTCGCTGTTCATGAAACAGCTTCCTGAACGTGGGCAAAAGAATGTATTTTTCCCTTGTCTTGTGCACGAAATCTCCTGAAATGTTTTGTCTCAAATTGGCTCGAAACTTTTAGTGTGCAGCAGATATTCAGAGCATAACATTTCAGCCCACACAGTTAAATCTGGCAAAATAGGATGCTATTGAAAGTAGGGTCTGTCCAGGATCACTCAGGAGGGGACTGAGAGCTGAAAGGGACAAACTCTGCTGCTTTTTTCACCCAGGCCTGGCTACTTCTGCAAAATGTCTTTGAATTTCTGGCTATTATGGCCATCCTCTGCTTCTGACAGATAGGTCTGAGTTTAAGTAATAGAAGTTGTTTACCAAAGCAGAAGCTTTGGTACCGAGGCCCTTCAGAAACCCAGATGTACCGCCTGTGGTGTTTCACTGGCAGCAGAAGGCAAACCTGGGGTCAGGATATTGTTTTGGTTGAATTCTGAGTGTGTAAAAGCAAATCTGCCAGAAACACCAGAGAAGGAGAGGAGATAACAGCAGAAAGCCTCAAGCTGCCAGAATCAGTTGTGCACATAACCCCAACTGACCACAAAGAGGATGTTTTGGGTGTAGATGTGACCAGAAGAAGAGACCAAAAAGATAGGGAGAGGCTTTTCTTTGCTCTTTGATTCCCACTATGCCCAGAGAAAAATAAGAACATGACCTTACTCTGCAGATAAACAGGACTGAGTCAAAAACACTCAACTTAATTCTCAACTTCATTACCATCTTTCATAATGGAAACACTTCCATGATCAGAACTATCAGCTCTATACTGTGGCCAAATATTGCAGTGCAAATTGCACTGCATTTACATACACATGAAATATATATGTATATAAAACAAAATAAAACCACTTTGGACTAGCCATCCCTTCACAGGTTTTTGAGAGAATTCTGCTTCAGTTTTAGTTTATTCTCATTTGCTGTGTTGGGTGAGATACATATGATCAAAAGTAGATGAATGGACATAGATATTTTCATCTGAGCCAGACTCTGGGGCTGCTTTTTCTGTTGTTTTTTTTTTTTTTTTTAATATCCAGGGTATAATTCTACTTATCTTAAAATAGAGCTTTAAAGTAGGTCAGACAAGTGTCTCCTTAAGGATGATCTATTGAACCTGAGGGTGGCCAGCTCTACCTTGTAGGTATCTGAATTAGGTGAAATGAATTCCTCTCTAACGGAGCACCAGGTACATGGCACATAACTGCTGTGCTGGAGTGGGTGGTCTGGTCTTTCAGGCCCTGAGCTGTATGACAGGGCTGTTTGCAAGTGGTTTCCATGAGCTCCCTGTAGTTTTCTTTGCAGCCAAATGTTAGCTTTTCATGTCTTAGATGGTGGTGGGATACTCCAGCCGTGACCGTGTGCTCGTCTTTCTGCGGGAGATGTGTGTGATGTGTCTCACTTCTGCATTTTAGCAATCCAGACACTGACCCTGGGCACTGTTTTGCTCTCTGTGGGATGGTTGGTGCCACTGCGTTTGGAGTGCTGTCCCTTAACCCAGCTCTAGCAAACTTGCAAAGGAAGGAGGGTGAAAGCACCACGCTGCGTGGCAGGAGATCTGAGCTTGACTCTTCACTCTGCCACAAAAAAGTATCACTGTTGATCTTGGGTGTGCTTCTTACACTCTCTGCTCCACCACACTTCCCCCATCTGTAAAAATGTGAAAGATTTTTACCTACCTGGCTGAAAACTGAGGACCTCATAACTGGAACTCGAGGAACCTAGAGGGAAACTCTGGTCTGGATTTGCTCATGACAAAGCATCTACTAACATATTTTCAGCCAGTGCCTGGCAGAGCAGCAATGTTCAGATTTCTGTTTAAATAAGCTCTTTCATCAGATGAAAGAACATACCAGGAACTGGTCAGCAATATTCCATGTGGAGTGGCCCCTGGAAGGGGAGCGCAGACCAGGGAGTTAATGGCTTCCAGGTAAGGAGAAGGTGTGGAGCTGCAATGAGACGGAGGTGATAACAGAGGACTGACCCAGCGAGCTCCTCACTCCTGAGTAATTCCAGTTACCAGCTGCTGGTCACCTCTGCAGGGGGAGGACAAGACAAATGCAGCCATTGCTCTTCACTCTGCTGGTGAATATTGAACAATAACCAGTGCCATAAAGCCTTTGACTTTAACTGGCGTGAATCAAAGGCTTTGGTCAGGTTGGCCTTGGAATTGTTTAGGATGAAATTGATTCCTTTTAGCCTTTGAGAGGGTCCAATTTAAGCTGTTTAGCTGAGCAGTGTGGAAAATACAGCAGTTTAGCTATTATGTGGTCAAACTGGAGAGCAGCCGCCATTTACCGATACTGCTGGATCCATAACCTCACATCCTCTAGGAAACACCGTTGTTATTACACTTTCTATGACTGTTGTTGTGGCCACCAGCGATGAAAATCCAGCCTGTTTTATCCATCATGTTTCTTGGCTTCCATGTTTCTTATATGTATTATACACCCCTCAGTACATTTGCTGCACATGTTCATTGCAGGGTTTCCACTGCAAGCAGAAATGTGTGAGTTTTGAGACAGCAGGGCAGGAAATGCTTTTGGAAGGTGTCAATGGCCTTATAGTTTCTAAAGATAAATGTGGCCACAAAAGCTGTCATAAAAAGAAAAAAACATTTCTGAGAGACTGACCACTTGTTCTTTTAACCCTAGAGCTTTTTAGCCTGGCTATAGTAGCATCTTGTTTTACTGCAGATGTATAAAGATTATATGAATATATAAAATAACCTGTTTTCTTCACTGGACAGTCTCTTTGCCCATCCTACCTGAGGGATGGTTTCTTCCAGCAACACTGGAAATGACTGGTTTGTGAAGCCATGACAGTCTGAAAACAGAGGCTCATTTTTTTCCTGAGATGCATTTTACATCAATTCTCAGCTGCCATGAAATTATAGAGAGTATGAATTTGTGAGCTTTATACTGGCTGAGAATCTGACCTAAATTTTGGACAATGGATTCTATAGACAAAGGAAAATGTTAATCTATGCTGCTTTCTGGAAGGAAAAGAACATTTCTCGCTTTACAGCTTGGGACCTGTGGAAGTACATGGAGGAGCAATGGGATAAAATTGAGAAAGGAAAATTTGGGGCAACTGCTAATAAAGTGAGGTGTTAATCTTTCCCCATGAGGACATGATGATGATTTCTCGGTAACATGCAGAGGGAAAAGAAAAGAGATGGAAATGGTGAGGTAATAGAAAAGGCATCTTGGTTCAATGGGCACTGGTTTCATTTGGGTATAAAATGAAGAAGAACAGGAGAAAACAAGTAAAACATGAGTCCTTTTCCAGAAGAAAATAACCATGTGATGAGATTCTGAGGCTGGACTGCCAGCACTAATTGCTGCCTCAAAGGCATAAAACCCCCTGCTTTGAGCAACTGCCCTCCTCAACAGGATGAGGACTTCTCCTGCCTTACCAAAATGAGCAGGCTGGTTCCTTGGCAAGGAATTTTATACCAGGACTGGGCAGAGCGGAGAAGAAGCATAACCCTATCCTGGCAGACAAATGGCCCTGGGTGATCTTAGAGGCAGTTTCCATCCCTGTTTCCCCCATTTTGCTCCAGACTGGTTAAACCTCAAAGCAGTCGGTATTTATCCAAACACTTTTATTCTGAAAACCTGGGCTTCTGGCGAGTTTTCCTGCCCTCCCTTGGGCTGATGGTTGGAAGTGCTGTGAAGCACCATTGTATGGGATGTCTCCTTACTCCCACTTCTAGCAAAACCCTTAGGAAGTGCAAAACCATGCAAAGAAATAAAAATAAAAGGCCTTGTGGCAAGATACATCAGGTAAAGTCAGTTTGAGAGTCTACTGGAGGATTTACTTGAAGCTCTTTATCCTTGACATTGAAAGCAGACCCTATCCCTGCTATGGGTGTTGCAGGGACAATGCCCATGGCTCTTACCCCTAGGGCAGGCCCTGCCCCTGGCTGAACACGGGTGGCACGAGGGACATTGCCTTCTCCATGCCTTCTGCCCCTACTGATGGAGGTGGCCTTTCCTCCATAGCCCAATACACTGCCACTAAAGTCACAAGAAGTGCAAATGAATGTAGAATTTTCAAAACAATCACTTAATTTCCTGAAAATATATGTATGAGCTTTAATATTTAGACTTCTGGAGAATCTGAAAAAAAAACCCCAAGATGTTTGACTACTAATTAATGTGGATGGAGTCAAAATAAGCAGTCTCTCCTGCAATAAAAGCTTTGTTATAATCATCATGGAACATGATCAAGTACTCCCAACACTTATGTCTGTCTCTATTTAGTACGGGGTTGGGAGGCATCAACTTATTCTCTGGCTCTGCCAAAGCAGGTCTCCACCAGAGATTAATACTGCTGCACTTCACGGTGCTTTGAATGAGCTGGGTGTGCCCATACCAGAGTCGTCTCCAACCTGGCAAAGGCAATTTGTCTGTCCCAATCACAAATAGCTCTTTTTTCCAAGAATGACAGTTTGGTGCCATGGGGAATCGTCTCCTCCTTCTCAGAAATGATGGCTTGTGTGAACAGCAGTCGCTCATCCACAGCCAAGGATGTGCTGTACCTAAAGCTGGTTATGTGTCAGCTCTGTTAGAAGAGTTTTCACTTTATGAAACAGTTTATTTTATCAAAATGTAATTTAGGTGATGTTTAAAACAACCAAGCCTCCATCTTGATTGGGACCTTTGATCTCAGTGGAGCACTATGACAATGACATGGTGCTCTGAGGGACGAAGCTGCAAACAAACGAAGGCCACGTTGGTTGGGCAGGTGCCAAGGAGTGGCTGACAGGGATGATGTGCCATGGAAAAAGAGCAGGGATAGCCTAAACATGTGCATTTGTTTGGACAAAAATAACCTGTGGAGGGAAAAATGGGTATTACTGATAACACACTGGCCAGGGGCAAAGAGCTGGGTTAAATACCATTGCTGGCACAGGCTTTGGGTGTGCACCCAGGACTAAGTCATGGGACCTCCTGCCCTGGTTCTCAGTCCATAAAATGGAGATGTGGCAGAGGATAATAACAGCCCCTTTCCTTTATCCTGGCTTTATGTGTCAAACCAGCAATCCTGGGGGAAGGGGCTGCATCAAGCACAATAGAGGCTTGTTCCCTTTCCAGCATGGCTGTGCAGCAGACACAGGTTGTGCCTCTTTCAAGGTTGTTTTGTCGAGACCAGTATTTAATTCTAGGCTTTAGAAACAGAAAATGAAAGGACCCTACAGTTTCAAAGGTCAAATTGTCCACCTGTTCTGGGCAGGCTGAGTTTGTGGTGTGCACTGTACAGCCGTGACGACCTTGCCTGAGGTCTGAGATATGAGTTCAATGGCAATTTGCAGAGCAAAGCAGTAGCTTGAATGGCAAATCTCTAAAAGTTTGAGCTCAGCAAAATCTAACCTTCTTTCTGGGACAGCATTTAATTTTAAGGCTAGGTCATTTTTGCCCAGGACTTACTTTAGTCAGAAATTCTCTCCTAATTGGAAAGATAACTTCTACCTTGTGACATAATGAAAATGGAGAGGATGATTTCCGATTCTTGACTTTGTATTTAAATTTGGGTTTGTGCAATAGGAGCACTAAGGTAGAGACAAAAAATGAGTTCACTCTTTCCCCCACCATACTTTTTTCAACAGGAAAAATATTTATTTTCTTTAGTCCTCAAATAGAAGCAGCTCACACAGTGAGAAGGGGTATTGTCTTTAAATTTTGAAATGGAAGTTTCCCAAAGAGGGTTTTTTTAAGCATTATTTTTTTTCTTTTTCTTAAAGAATGTTACATTTTTGACATAAAGAAGCTTAAAAAAAATATTTTTAGCAGTTTGTGGCAATACCTCTTTTTTTTCCTGCATTTGTGGGTTGGTCTATTGCATAGATTACAGAATCATAAAGAGCATGAGCTGTACCTCTGTGGAATGGCTGTACTAATGTTTGGAAAAAAACCCATGAAAATGTAAATAGTTCACTAATACTTATTTTAGAAGTATTGATAATAGGCAAGGCAAGTGTTACACTGTTCACAACCTGAAGGCAACCTTTCTGAAAACTTATGAGAGGATAAAAAAGATTGTGTAGAAGAAGGAAAAAGGATGAACATAAGTAAAAAAAAAATTGAGAAAACTCCAGAAAAACTTATTTTCAGTTAACCAAGATCAATGCACAAAGTCTAAAAAAGCACCGCATATGGCTGATGAATTTCAATGTTATTTTATTTCCATTTTGAAATATTATGGAGTTGTACTAAGCAGAATTCCTGAGGCTGAAGGAAAACTCAGGTACTCCAAACAAATACCATTTGAAGTGAATGTTTTTTGGCAAGGTGTTTCACAGTATGCATTGAAAAATTCCATCCAAGATATTTTGATATCTTGTTTTAGGAAAAGAAAATGCTGAGGATTCAAAGTAAAAGAAGACTGCGGGGGAAAGAAAATTAATCTGTTTTCTTGGAACATCTCTCAGAACGTTACAAATCCTGCAGAAATTTATGGGTAGCCAGAAGCATCAACTGAAGCCCTCACCATTCACCAGCCTGTTACCAAAAGTGAACATGAGAGAATGTTTCCATTTCATGGAATATGTATGATGATTTTATGATCGAGAGAAGTCAAGTTCAGACTAGTTCCTTAGGAATGCTGCTCTCCAAACTTCCCCAAAAATCCTCAGCATCCGGCAGCACGTTGTGTTTTGTAATATCTGCTCATTAATCACCACCTTACGGTATTAATTAATCCTGGCAACACCTTTGTCAGATGGGGAAAGTTAAGGCAAGATGAAGTTAAATTCCAAATCACAAAGGGATTCCTAGCTGGCTGTCAAGAAAACGACACAGAAATCACAGACATTTCTAAACAATAGACGAAGCTGGAATTCTAGAGGTATTTAGAGACGTACCACTAAAACCAGGAGATGATGAGGAGATGTTTCTATTTCTGCTGCAGTCAGCATTTTGAGCATTTTCTCTCTTCTGTACCACAGGAAAGATTTATGTGTTTGTGGCAGATATTACAGAGCTATAGGAAACACTGAAGTCCGTTCAACACTTGGAATGAGCACACTGAAAATTGTCACACATTATCTGGGATTAGAGCTCAGTACTTCTAGCCAGACCCTCCACTACTGAAAGTTAATTGGTGAAACTTGATTTTATAGGCTGGCAAGATGCCGGTGTACCTCAGCTGTCAGGAGTACTGTCCTGTCCCTGGCTAGGTAGAGACGGGATGGGAGAATTTCAAGGCTGCTTCCAGCCTTCATTTTGGGTGACAAGCTGTGATTGGTCTTTGGAGTTGGGGGAAAAAAAAATTGATAAAAAACACATTATTTCTTCCAATTCCCTGATTTAGAGGAGTTTATGGAAACAGCTGTAGAAGGCCTGGATGATCAATAGGACTGGCATGGCCAGGAGAATCTCTTCCCCTCCTCCAGACTTGGATTGGATGCAAGGTTTGGCTACGGACACACAAGAGGTACACAGTCATATCTGCATGCTTGTAGGATGTTCTAGATTTTATTTTTAAAAGAAACGCAAATTAGTTCAAATTAATAGTTCCCAAAGGTACCTGTTTTGCTCCACTGGCTGAGACAGACCAAAGGCTGACCTGAGTTCAATGGGATGAAACCCAGCCCAGCTGCTTCATCAGGTTCTGCTTCAGGGGCTTGTTCCTCTGTGATTTATTGACCTTCAGTCAGCTCTGATGGTCCAGCCTTAGGGTGACTTTGCCTGGATTAGCAGCAAGAGCAGAAATCCAAAGTTTATTTCCCAGCTGTAGACAACTTCCTCCTCACCTTGTCTGCAAATAGGAAGTGACAGGTCACAAGGCTCCTCCCTGGGGTCTTGTGAGACTACCAGGTGTTGGGGCTGCCATCAGCATTGTGCCACCCCATGCCTGCAGGGATGGCATCAAACGTGAGGGGGATGCAGCTGCAGCAGAGGCATTTCTTGCCCGAGTACCAGGTCCACACAAATCCTCCCATTTCTGTGTTGCACCGGGACCAGGAGAAGGCCTTGAAAAATGAAGCTGCCAGCATGAAAGCAGCAGGGGGAGGTTTCTAAGGACCTTTCTGGAAAGCTGAAAACAGGAAATGTTTAATCAAGATCTGAGGGGAAAAAAAATACTTAAAAAAAAAAAAAGAAGAAAAAGTCAGTCTCTTTCTGAGCAGCCAGGATGTTTGTGAAATCCCTGCTCCTTTTATTATGATGCTGAGCTTCAGCTGGCTGTTTTATTAAAGACAGCTGGGACACATTACTTGCGCATTAACACTGAGCCAGCTTTCATTTTAAAACTCACCCGTTGCTGGGAGCTCTCCTTAACGCGTTCCTGCTGCTGCCAGCTCCATAATCCACACCAGCAGCCGCAGGGGAAGATCAGCTCGCCTCACCATACTTCTTTTTTCCAGAGAAAGGCCTAATAAAAATCAGCCTGGCTGCTCAGGAGCAGGACAGTCCCTCTCCTCACCGTGTCTCTGAGGTGGAGCAAAGCTTGCCAGAGCGAGAGGTCTGTCCTCTTGGTGCATCTGCCAAGAGGACATCTGCTCATGGAGCAAAACCCTTAACACTCATGTGCAGCTCTCTCTTAATTGCTTTCCAGGGACATATTAGAGCTTTTTGCAATGTAAACTGCGTTTCAGTACATCACGAATCACTGAGTGATGGCTCCAGTGGGTTGGGTGGAGGCTGGCAAGCCTGGTTGGGAGGGCGATGGGGTTTGTCCGTGCAGCGTGGCAAGAGGGGTGCTGGGGTTTGGCAACCACAGTCTCAGTCCTCCAGCATGTGTCCCCCAGGCACACAGGGGTGTTCTCAGAGATCTGAGAAGTTACTGAAGTCCCTCACCCTCAAATTGCTCTGTTTAAAGAAACACTCATGTGCAAAAGGAGGGAGGGAACGTGCCTCTTGTGCCCCTAGCCCTGTAGTTTGGGGCATCAGAAGCTGCCTGGGCCCTGCCTTCCATTCTGGTCCTGGTCCTGAGCATGGCTCTGAATGCCCTCTGGGAACCCAAGTGTAAAATGCTGGCGTGAATTCGGGTCACAGTTTTGGGAAGGGCTCAAAGGAGTGATGTTCCCATGCCCACACCCCTTCTTACCTTGGTGTCAGAACAAGACTTGTACCATCACACACCATGTTGGGTGGTGCACATGTACAGTTTTTAGCAGGTGTGTTCCCTAACTGGTTCTGAACTCACAAGCCGACTTCAACTAAACATAACCGAAAGGCAGAAATTTCAAATGTATTGAGCCCTTAAAACTGTGGATAAGCTGTGGGATGGAGAAGAGTTGTTCTGTTGATGCCCTTGCTGATAGGCTGCGTTGGGACCTCAGGCTTCATTAGACACTTGAGAACCCACACGAGCATGCTCCATTAGGTGGATTAAGCGCAGAGGACAGTTCCATTCCTTATGCCTTATTAGTGTTCACCGTTCTCCCATGTCCAGGAATAACCCTTTTTCTTTTACATGGGACTAGCCTACGGAACAAACTGCCCTGAGGATGCGTTTCTTCCTGACATAGCTGGTACTCAGTCTATACCATTTCATTTCTCAGCAATGCTAGATGCTTCCTCATGCCATAAAAATATCAGAATCTTTCTTCCCCCCTCAAATCTCTCTGTGCCTTAACTTGTAAAATCACACAACAGGCTCCTCGGATTACTCACATCCATAAAGAAAAGGAAGGGGGTTTCTTCCTGTAAAGGTCTTTAATTTGTCTTATTCCCACGTATTTGCATTTCTAGAGAGGATAAGTGTCTGTACCATTCATTATTTTGTACCTTATTTCTTTATGGCTTGTGTCCACAGAAAAAAGGCTTTAAGTTTAGGGCAGCAACGTTTTACAGAGGGCCTAGATGCCTGGAAAAGCCAGAGGTATTTATCAGAGCCCTCCACAAATCCTTCTTGGAAGGGAAACCACTGAACCCCTGCAAAATGTTTATTAGGTTCATTAAATATTAGGCTTAGTAGTGTAGAGCTATAAGCCAAAATGTGGCTGATATGCATACAGAGACTCAGGAGGAGATGTTTGTGTGTGTGTAGCTGTCTAATATTTCCAAAAACTTTCCTCACCAGGTAAAAAATTGTGGATTGAGAATCCTTATGAAAATTTTTTTTTTCGCTGGAATAGCACTGGTTAAAGGGAAATTGCTCTGTGTAAAATCTTTGAGGGTCCCCAAAGACTTTGACATGGAGCAAGAGGGAAGAGGAAGGAGGTGTGCTCCCAGTCCTCCCAGGGAGGCAGCTAAGGATGTACGTGTTCCCTCTCAGAGGCCACTGGGGAGCTGACCTGAGCTCTAATGAAATGTCTCACCAGCTCTGAGAAAGGCACAGAGGTGAAGGAGCTAGCTTGTAGAGTTTCTTTTGGGGTAAAATTTCCCTTTGCTTTGGGTGCTGCTCAAGCAAAGGAGTAGGTCGTGCTGTGAACATCAGCTCTCATACAGAGGGCTCTCTTTGGCAATATTCCTTCAATTCCACTGCCTTGAAACCCCTTGTCTTCCTCAACTCCTACATTACAATGTCATAATACTCATCTGAATAAATGTGAACACGCTATTTTATACTATGTCCCCTGTGTTAGCAGGGAATTAATTACTGGAGTTAGGTATAGGAAGGAGCTCTGCACTTCATTCATTGCAGTTTGCTGTAATGAATTCAAGAGCAATTGTGTCAGGCCCTGGGCTCGAGTAAATCTACATAATGACACTAGACCAGGTGATGATCTGTCCTATTATTTTTCTTACAGTGCTGCAATTTGCCTGGGACACTTGGTTTAACATTTACATCCTGAGTCTTGCAAAAAGTGCCAGGGGAAATTTATAACCACGAGTTAATTAACCATGAATCAGTTAATATTTGGGCATGTGAAGTGCTATATACATGCAAGGGATTAAGCTGTCAGAGGGAACTTTGGTTTTAAATCTCTTAGGAAAGTTGTCACTTCTGGCAGCCTGCTGGTCTCCAAGTTAATGCTGTGCAGGGCGACTGCAGGAGCATTAATTCAGTGACAAGAGTCCTCTTGCTATTTTTTACTTTTTCTGGGGTTTACTCTATGGGACTCCCATCCAAATAATACTCCCTCTCTAACCTTGGGAACCTACCCAAGGCTTTGGTTAGGGCAGAAGTTGGTGCACAATTGCTGGGTGAGATTTGTACTCCTGTGCTGTGCAGTGTGTCCTGTTGGCTGTGGAAGACAGACAGACACATACCTGCAGGGTCTGCACAGCCCCTAGTGTCTGCAGAGATGTTGGCAGCAACTGAGAGATGAGTTCTGCACAGCAGCAGGGATTCAGTGGTGAATTTAAGGACCCATCTGCTCTTGCTCCCCTTCCTGGCCAGTTTTGCTGGAGGATTTATACTCTAATCAATCCCACCTTTCATTTTTATCCTGAGCAGTGCTGTAAGGAGTTAGTACAGTGACCATCTGACACTGCCTCTGCCCCTGCTGACATGCTTTGCCCTGGCCCAGAGATTCTCCCTGGATGCAGGCAGAGGTGAACATCCGCACATTAAAGCCTGTTCCTTACGCCCCCTTGCTGCTGGGATCTTTGTGCTTCCACATGAGCTTTAAAACAGCTGCTGAAGCAACTGGGCAACTGGGTGGATGAAGAGGGACAGAGATGTCAGTTTTGTGTCTGGCTGGCAAACCTTACTTACATTTGGGCAGCACTTGCTATTAGGATACTATTGGTATGCCTTGTCATCAGGGCAAAGAAGATAAAGGCTAGGAATAAAGTAGGAGTTTTTTAAAATCTTCTCCCTAGTGATGAAGTCTGGCTCAAGGGTACTTTTTGCAGAGCTCTGGCTGTGATCACTGAGCAGGACGAGAGGCATACCAGAGTGAGTTGGTCATCAATCACAGAATGGTTTAGGTGAGAAGGGACCTTCAAGATCATTTAATTCTACCCCTCTGCCATGGACAGGGACATTTTCCACTACACTGGGTTGCTCGAAGCCCCATTCAACCTGTCCTTGAGTCTTTTCAGGGACAGGGCAGCCACAGCACCTCTGGGTAAATGCATACAGCAAACTTCAGCAGTCACAAGTCTCCCACCCTCTCCAGGGAAAGGCTGCCCTGTGAAACCCACTGAAGCAGCCACTGCTGCTGCCAGGCGTTTCAGCTCCTTGCTGGGACAGGGTCAGGCCTGCTGGCCCAGAGGCTGCAGGTGACCTGCTGGGGCCAGGAAGGGATTAGGAGCTGTGGACAGCAGCGCTGGTGGCTGTGCACCACAGCAGGGCTGGAGGAGGTGGTGTTGCCTCCCTGTGCCGGGAGCACCACTGGCACTGCAGGCCCTCAGCACGCAGCTGTCCCCAGGCTTTGGCAGGCTCGGCTGAGCTTTAGGATGTTGACGTGGCTGCTCCAAGCTCCCCGAGGTGGCAACAAATGCGTTTCACACAGCTTCAAAGAGCCAGGTTTGATATAACAAACTCATTTTTTTTCTGCCTACTTGAACCAGATGAATGTCCTGTGTGTGCAGCAGTTGCTGACAAATAGTGACAGTTTCCATGAAGAAAATGAGTGCGAATGGAGCGTTAATAAAGCTCTGCTAGACCCATTTAAAGCAGGCACTTTCCCAGAGCTAAGAGCTGACTTTAAGTCACTGGAGTTGTGTAACTGAAGGAAGGGATGGGGCTGAACTTCCCTTTCTATGATAACCCCACTCTAAAATACTTGGAGAAATAATGCCTGCATAATGATGTGCCATTATTCAGGGGCTCTTGCTATCAGCTTTCTTTGCTCTGCAGGTCAAATTCACAAGCCTTATAATAATTTTACGGGCAGAGAAGCAGAATAATGTTAAGAATGGTATTTTTTGCTAGGGGATGGTTTTACAGTTATATATGGGTAGACGAATGCCTTGGGTAATGTCATGATACCCTCCATATCCATTCAGTGGTACAACTATTAACCATATTTCTGGTGTTACTCAGTGTTTTGGGGCCCAATCAGGCTGGTTTTACCACGGGAAATGGCAATTAGTGCTTCCTCCCAGGCTAAAGAGTAGATTTATCCCTGTTCTCGTTTAAGTAACTACATGAAGCATTAATGTCTCAGAGACTGCTTGAGGATGATCAGGTGTTATTTATAATGCAGCCATTTTAACAGAAACTGCAGAATTGTGGCCGTAGGAGGCTGATTTCTCAGTACTTCTGCTGTCTGAAAGCTTGGGTAACACAAAAAATATACAACTTGTAAAACATAAGGCCAGATGTTGCCCTGTTTCTCTACATGACTAGTGCCACTGACATCTGGGGACTGCTCCCAGGGCAAGAGGCTGCTCTGAGAGCAGGGCTGGAAAGGCCGAGCTCTCGACATGGGAGTTGTGAAAGAAACACAGGGATGGCAACTTCCTGCATCTTCTCCAGTCGCTCTCCAGTGTGCGCCTGGAAATCCAGACAGAAAGCCTTGTGGGCAGAACAGGCTCCCATTTACTTTATTCCTCAAAATATTTACTCTACTCCAGCACCTACCAGACCATCTCATCCTGCATTGGATGGGAATGGACAAGCTGAGCTCTCGACACGACCACAGTGTGAATGTTTCCATGAAAGCAGACAAACAGTACGCAGTGAGGGACATGGATGGATATCCACTTGGTTTTCCCCGAAACAAAACAGCTATTAATGATTCTGCAAATTTCCCTCAACACTAAATTCCTGTTTCATGCAATAAGTAAAGAATGGCAGTACATTGTGGACTTCAGGGCTCATTTTTTATCCCCGATTCCAAGTCCCTGATGGACCAGACACCTCTAATATCTTTGTGATCATATACAATCCAAGATGTTTACTTCCTGTTCCAACACATAGTTTCTAATATTTTGCCTCCCTTGGTTCTAAATTTCTCAGGTGCCAAGAACCTGTAATTTCACCCAACCCATGTGGGAGCTGGTTTGGCATTTGCTTACCCCACACCCATCAGGAGCAGTCTTACTGGAGGAAAGAAAGTTGCATCAATGAGAGATTAGGATCAGATCAGCTCAAGGCAATTTCCCTGGAAAAAACCCAAACAAACAACAAAAAGAAAACATTGTGGAGTTAGCTCTAGGATGAGCATAACACTTGATTGGCAGAAGTCTCTGTCTACAGAAGGGTTTGGGATATGGTGCCTTCATTAGTGTGAGCGATGGAATTGCTGAGAATTCCCATATAGAGCCATGAGGCCCAAGCAGGCCATTAACACAATTCCACTGCATTTTTCTTGAAGCCATTAGGCTGCGCTGTTGTGGAGGCCCATTTTTTTCTCTGATTTGTGGATTCATTTTGCAGGAGCACCTTCTGATTTAGCCCAGTATAACCCAAAGTCACACTGTAGTCTCCTAAGGAACATTTTAATTTCTATTACAGTCTATCCCCTCATGCTCAGTCTGTTGGCAGCTCAGAGCATGCACATGTGCATTTCTTACGAGAACCCTGATGACCACAGGGAAAAGGTCCTGGGAGATGCTGGAAATACATGTGCTATATGGAAACTATATCTTACCCAGGTGCACAGCTCTTGAGAAGCCTAAGCCTCTGAGGAGCTGAAAAGCTCTATTTCCTGCGTGGGAGGAAAAGGTTTTGCAAAGGTTGTCAAATGGGAACAGAAATGCATAAAAGATACACAAGAAATAGGTATAATTTGCCTGTTGTTCCTTAGGCTGTTGAGTTTTACAGGGGCATTCATATAAAAATCAATTAAAATTCATCTTCCACAATAAAATGAGGGGGGCGATTAAAAAACACCCAAATAAACCCCAACCATGAGAAACTGTCTACAGAGGAAATTTGCTTCATTATTGCAGCAGCGGCTAACTATGCCAAAGTTTAGTCCCCACTGTGCTGGGCACTGAGAGACTGACGGACAAAACTCAGTACGAGGAACACACAACCTTCGTAGTCAGAACACCACACCACATGTTTTTCAACTAATTTTCTCACGTGGAAATTTTAGCCTCAAAATATCAAGCAGCTCAGTGACACAAAACCAAAAGGCCGTGCTAAAATCAGAAATTAAATACCACTGTGCTGAATTCTGGTCCATTGGGGGTGTGTAGTGGCTCAGGCACATCACAGTGATCAGCAGCTCCTGCAGATTTGTTTCCAAAGAAAAACATGATCCTGCACAGAGGCCTCCCCACTTCCTTGTGATAGCTCCTCCACGAAACCATACCTTCATCATAGAGACGGTACGTGGGTTATTTAGTTTTTGCAATCAGAAGCTGCTTCAGCCTCTCCCCGTGCACACACCTGCCTTCAATTCCTTTCTGAATGCAGCTCAGCTGTGTCTTCACTCAGGTGCACTCTGCCTGTTAGCAACAGCAGCTCCTCTGTCTGCTGCTGGCATCCTCTCCCTCCTTCCCTCCAGAGCAGCAACAGCTGTTTCCTCTGCATGTGTGAAAGTCTTTACACTACCCAAGAACCACTAAATACCTCTAATTGCCCATGTAATAATCTCGGACTGAAGGACATGAGCTGGATAACTCCCACCTGTAGATGCAAACCCTCACCCCCACTCTGAGGAAGCACAGAGTGGCTCCTGGTGAAAAAGAGGTTGTAAGTTGTTGGGAGAGATGATCCTCTCAGGCTGAGACCCTGTGTCTTACTGGTCTGGGGAAGAGCATACGAAAAATGGCAAATGTAGTGCTGCTTCTCAAAAATAGTTCCCTTCCTATCACTGATTTGCAGCTTAACTACAAATTACCTTTTGTATTTAATATCTCTGTGCTGCTTCCTCTTCCATGAATATGCCTAATGTCTTTTTGAACCCAGGCAAATGTCTGATATCTGGACCATCCAATGTCAAGGAGTCCTACATTTTAACAAAGAAGCTTCTGCTTGTTTTAGAACTGTTTTTGTGTGGTGATTAATTGCTCTTCTGTCAGGAGGGCACCTACTTATTGCAGACCCACCATATACCACTCTTGAGCTCAGAAGTTTCCAGCACCTCCTGACTTGTCTCTTGTAACTCAGTAGCTGTGGAAACCAGCAGCTGATGAACTCAGTTGTCCTACTTCTCTGAACTGCAGGAGGTCAGAGCTATTATTGTTTATTTTTCTTGTTTTTTTCATCCTAAAATTATTCTTTTTAAAAAATTATTAACATGCTAATACTCAATTAAATGCTTAAAATTTTTTGGATAAGCCCCTGTGTTATAACTCTCTTAATCCTTTCCTATAATTTGCCTTCCTCTTCCAGCCTCCTGAGGGTCTTGACTTGCAGTTTGAGAAACTTTTGTACTTTACTGCACAGTAGGCAGTATCCTTAAATTGCCTTTAATATGACTGAAACTTTTATTTATGATCAGTTTGTGGTTTGAAAAGGAACTGTACATCTCTTCAGCAGCTCTTTCACAGCTCATAGAGCAGCATATCAACATCAGTGGGCTGAAGTTTACCAAGTCTTAGGAGATCAGTGAGTCTCAGATGTGCTTCAAGCCTTGCCATCTCACTGAAGTGTTGATGTTTCTGCTTTGGAAAGAGCCAGGAAAAGCTCAGTTTCATGTTTTCCTTGTCTTTGATCTTAATCTAATACTTATCCAGGTTTTAGAGATTTGGAAACAGGTACAGAGACTTGGGCTGCATCAGAGGACAAATCTTGGGCAGAAACTGAGCTGAGTTCTGCTTTCCCTTTCCTTATGCTTTAAACACAAGTTTGGACCTTACTGAAGGTTAAGAAACAATTTGCGAATTGTTGACTGAGGAGTGTTGATTAATGTTTCATTTCACAGAGGAACTGGAAGCAAGGTTGTTGGCATGCACAAATTTAACAAGGAGGTGAAGGCAAAAGGAAACTGCACACCATCCATCTTGGATCCTAAAAGTCTTAAATGCTAAGGAAAGCAGAGGAATCTTTCAGTATCACAGGCCACATTAGGATTTCTAGTTTATACCTCATAGCCTGGCATTTCTTTTCAGGAGTCATGACATACCTAATACACAGCAGAAGAAATCATTGTCAGGTAATCCAGTTTTGAAGCAGAACAAAGAGTGGGAACAGCATCAGATACTTTGAATAACAAAACGCTCAGACCGAGGAATGCCAATGAAAACATGTTCCTTCTGCAGGTCTGTTCACTGTTATTTATTCAGCATAGGCTGTGAATAAACAAGTAGAAAGCTAAATGGCATTAAACTTTGGTAAGGACAGACAGCACAGATAGGATGTACAGGCTTGAATTCCTCTGTAGCCACATGAAGCAGGAATAATTACAACTGACTGGACAATTGCCAGCAGCGTGTTCTCATTGAGAAATAAAATCCTCTTACAATGCAAGTACTTAACTAAGTCACACCAATAATTTTAAAAGTCATGTGCCAGAGAAAGGACCAAGTTCTCAGATTTTGAAAATGAACCTCAACAGAATAACACATGATTTTTGTTGTTCACAAATTATGTTTTGGTTTGGAATTTAAAGCTATATACTTGAAAGTGAAAAAAATCTCAACCAACTGACACTGTGTAATCAATCCTAAATGCTATTTCTTCCATCAAAGAAGATTCATCCATTTACTGAGCAGTGGAAAGGGAGGGAGTATTTTAATGTGGCATGAAGACAGATGTCAGCCTCTCAAAAAAGATTAATCTCTACTGTCAATGGTACCCAGGCCTGGGAGCAACCTCTGGCTCCAGAGAAATTCAGTGCAGACAGTTCTGCTTCTGTAACATTTAGGGCAACTTCTGGAGCAAAATATCTGGGTCCGTGCTGTGTGTCCAGGCACAGAAATCTTTGTATTGTGGAGGAAGGTGTCTCTGGCTATACAGGATGCAGTGTTGGATGTGACTAGTGCCCTGTGGCCGTCCATGATCAACTGCTGCAGTTCAAGACCCACAGAAAACTTTAATTCTCTCTTTAGATGGCAGATCTTGTTGCACGGGGGATGTGCCCTGCAAGGTTTGTGGCTGCATCATCTCTGCTCAGATCTGAGCCCATTGCTTCTGAGCTAATTACAGATACACTGTACAGTGGGAAAAGACCTTTAGTTGTTCAGAATACTGATGGCCTCTCTAACTTATTTTCCTACTAATCAAAATTTCTGGAAAATACAACCAGATGTCAGGCTTGTCTGTAGTAAAAAATGAATTTCAATCTTGCCTTTTTACCTAGTACTCTGTTGCATGGAAGTACACAGAGAACAGCCATGAAAAGAAAGGGGCTGCATGATGATATAAGTCTTCTGCTCTGCCAGCAAACCAAAATATTGATATCCATTTAACTGACTTGAATGAAATTTTCATTTTGTTTTCGAAAGAGATTGTGACAAAGCCCTTGCCCTGGTTTACATGTAGTGTTATGGTTAAGGCTTTAAAATATCTTAAGAATTATCTAAATGTAGTTACAGAGTGAGAATGATTTAATTTCAGTTAATCTGTTTAAAGTGAGAATACTTTAATTTAAGTTAATTTCTTTGAAGACAAGCTCTTTTCATACTCCATCTAAAGTTAGGCAGCTCCAGAGGATAAATCACCCCATCTGTTGCAAAGCATTGAAAGCAAAACTGTATAAAGGTTTCCTTTGAAAGCATCAAAATAAAGTGTTTCTGTGTTTAGCCCAGATTTTTAATAGCTCTGTGAAAACAACACATTGAAAAAAAAAATTAATCCCAAATTAGCCGGTTGATTGGAATCAGCACTTTTAATTAAAAACGTTCCAACGGAAACCCCTTTCTTGTCAGCCACTCAGAGCTGTTTCCAGCAGCTGGAACTCAGGCGTTGTGGACACTGAAGCTGCAGGAGCAGTGTGGATGGTGTGTTGGTGCACACAGATGCAGCCCTGCACGCTGCCCAAGAGGGGCATTTCCTGCGCTGACACGTGTGAGTGCAGCAGCACCGCCTGCCACGCTGCCCTCTGCCATGGGATGAGCCCAGAAAATATGCCACTCTGCAAAAAACTTGACTCTGCGCTTATGTCCCTGTTTTTGAGCCCTCTGGGGTTCTGATCAGGTCATGTTTGCAAGCTTTGATCTGTGAGACTGGAGGCCAGAGATGCGGGTCTTTGGTGAAAGCCGAGATCCTCGCTTAATAGGCTGAGTCAAAGGGCTGATGTTTGGGAAGAATGCCAGTTGTGACAAAACATAATGAAATGATGAGAATTGGCACCACTACAGTGCAGTGTGCTGCTTGTTCCTGACAGCAATCCTGAAAGTCATTTATACATGGAAAGTACACACAAAAGCCATAATTAGACCATATGGCTGAGCAGTTCCTCTGGTGTTGCTCAGCCGAGCTGTAGAACTTTCCTCTTGCAGCAGGGGAGGGAGTGGAAGGGTCAGACCCAAGCTGGAGGATTTCCACTTTTAAAATTTTTGTAGAATTATCTCTTACATCACTGTGGAAACTTCCTATTATTGGCTTTCTGGGGAAAAAAAAAATCTGTATCTTTGATCTTAACCACAGCCCACATGGTCTATAAAACCCGGAAAGCTGCAGTACTGGGATTCCATATCTCAGAACAGAGCAGCCATTCTTAATATATCTGTATTTTTAACATCCTTGTCTGGGGCAAAGATACAAGACTCCAGTGACTCAAATACAAACTGGTGCAGAGTAAAATACAGTTTATTCATATATATTTGCTTAACAGACTCTGAATAAAAAGATAAACAATTCAGGGAGCTAAATGGGGTGGAAAGCTCATGTGTAAAGGGAAGGTGTGCGAGCCACACCCCCCCCCCCCTTCCCCCATGACATTCACTGGGTTACTGCTTGGAAAAGGGCAAGTGCTGTAAAGAGAAATAACGAGAGCTGTTTGTTTCAGGTGAAATGTGAGACATTTCCAGTTCTCTCTGCTCTGTGTGCAGCTCTGGGAAACATTTCTGCAGTCAGCGGGGTTATATCAGAAGAGACGTGGTGGAGGTGAAGGGAACTGACCCTTTGAATTTCAGATCTGTTGTGTAGACCACTGAAAACAGATATAAAGTCAGTGAGAGAGCACACCACCTCAGACCTTGCTAAACTGGGGTCAGAACAAAATGAAAAGGTATTCTGTTTGCCAAAAAGCATTGAATTTTGTGCATGTTCTATTCTCGTGGCTGTCATGATTGTGTCAACATCAGCATCCAGTCCTAGGAAAACCTTATGTCTTAATTTTTCGGTCCCTGAGCATCTTAAAATCAATGAATTATTTTATTCACAGAGCAGTTCAGTAAGGGAAGGGGTCACAAAATGTGTTTCTAAAGGATATAAAGGTGAATGGATGATGGTGTAAATTTTTAGTACAGTTGGTATTGATTCACATCTTTTGGTTTCCATTTCAATGGAATCATGAGAATGAACTTTATTTATTTTTTATCCATCTTTTATTTCCTGACCCTTTTTGCTCTTCATTTACCCACTCTTATCACCATTATGCACAACAAAAATGATTCCTTTCCAGTCAGAGAAAAATCTATGGGTGTGATAGCTGGTTCCAATATTTCCCATTTCCAAATATCAATAACATTTATCACTGGAATTTTGAATTTCCTTTCAAGAAAACCCAGGAACCTGTGCATTTTTTCACTGAATTCCTCCTCATTTTTGACCAGCCGTGTACGGGATGTGGTTGAGGAACAAGACTGAGAAATGTCAGTACCATTTCAAGTGAAATTTTTGACATCGGTCTACAAAAGGCAGGCACATGGGGCTTTATACTTCTGCAAAAGCAACGCTTCAAATTTGTTCATATATTTATATTTCTATAGTGTAGATCAAATTGAAGAAGGTCTGTGCCAAATATGGGCCACCTCATGCCTTCAGCCCTTTGGACGATACAGAGACAGTCTCAGCTCAGAAGTTGTGGTGGAAATGTCATGTTGACATATTTCATTCCTTTCAGCATTTTACAGAATAGGCCACCGATTTTCAAGCAGTGAGCAAGCGTGGTTTGTCTGCCTGAGCATCAGAGAAATGAGCGTCAGAGACACCAGAAGGCCCCGGTGTTTATTGGTGTGGCTGGCGTCTTGATTTCTTTTGATACCTCACATGTTTTTATGGTGATGGGTGGGGAGGCTGCCTCTTCTGCCTTGTGGGAAGTTCCTCCGAAGCGAGGGAGGATGAGGAAGGCTCCATCATTCAGTGCTGTGCAAGCCGCAGCTCTTACAAGGCGCCAAAGCAGCCGTTGCTCCACTCTTGAATGGCAGAAGCGGTGCTGGGTTTATCAAATTATAGCTGGGTACAGTTCTTCAAAGGCATCTTGTGGCACGTCACAGCAACACCATGATCAGTCATGATTTATGAGTGTCTGGCAGCTTCTCTGCCAGATGTGCCTGTCCTTTGTTTTCTGCAGGAGCTGGAAGCCGTCCATCACAAAGCCGACCCACGCAGAGGGAGTGTGCAAAAGAGACAAGCTCTTGGAAAGGGAAACCAGGCGTTTTGGAAATGGCAGAGCCCCTGGGCGCTGCTCAGATGTCTCAGCTGCCTTTATTGAGCTGCATCTACTCTTTACAAGCTGTAGGTTTCACTGATGCGTAGACGGATGTTGTGAAAGGCAGTTGTGGCTGGGATTTGCTGGGGCTTGCAGGTGGTAGTAAAATTTTGGAGCGCTGACAGCAAGTGATGTTCTGGTTCAAAATCTCTGATTGTTACGGGGATATAAAATGCTCAAGATCTGTTGAAGCTGGTGGAAAGGCTCCCATTCATATCTTGGGGACAGAAATAAAATGGGATTTAGTGATTCCTGGTAATATTTGTTGGCTGGAAGGAGCCACACATGTAATAAATTCTGCATTCATTTGAAATGCTGGTGGAGGAATCCAGTCCACTTGCCTAAGGCATGTGATTGAGGAATAACCCTCCTACACTGAGTGAAAATGTCTCTGCATAGTTAGTGAAGCCAGTTCCTTCTTGGCTGGGCAGACCCTAACATTGTAGAATTCCTAAGTACCTTCCTCTCTCTCCCCATGGGAGATGCACAATCACTTGCTTTAGGAAGCCTGGTTCACCTGACCCCTAAAATGTACAGCTGCTGGGGGAAGCAAAATCCATTTCCCCTGGATTTCCCACATTCCTCTGGTTTGGGCTGTGTGGGTTCCAATGACTTCAGCTAAGTATTATCAGCCACTCATGGAAGTGACTCTGCTGAGGCCCATTCTAAAGCGATGCTGCAGGAATTAGGGATCAGAGACAGCAAAGTCAGAGCGAAAAGTTTGTCGGAAGCAATCTGATACTGAAAGGAGATTTACAGACATGACTTTCTAGCCTTCTGGATTTTTTGTTTCTTTGGTTTGCTGAAAACATGATATAAACAGAAGAAAAATGTAAATGGGAGTGTACTCTGGAAAAAGCATAGCCTGGGGAGGATGTAGAGCAGGAGGGGACATGCTTCTTTGATGGATATTTAATACTCTTCAATAGAAATCAGCAGAGAGGTGAGGAGAACCCTCCCTTCGTGTTCTCAGGCTGTGAACTGATGAGTTACTGTCATCACAGATCACACCCTTGTTAAGGCCAGTGCCATCTCCAGGCACAAAGCCCAAGAGATCCAGGGTCTCCAGCCTCTGTGGGAGAGGCAGTGCAGGTGTGACAGCTCATGCTTTTGTGGTTTTTAAGAGGGCCCAGTCTGAAGGCACAAGATAAGTGGTTTTAGACAACAGTGGAGTCTACCACACAGCTTGAAGGACTAATTGGAAATAAATGAGTTTGGAAGCAGACCAATTCCTATCGGTGGTTGGCGGCAGACCCCTTTCTAAATGCAATTTCTTGGACAGGTAGGCCATAGAGGGGTCTCACCTGGGACTTCTCACCGTTGTGTATCTGGCTTTCCTTTATATGGGGGCAAGAAATCTGGCAAGCAAATGATAGCTGGAGACATAAGCTTCCAGAAATAACAAGTTTTATCCATTTCACACTCAAATCACTTTGGATCCAGATGGTGGCTAAATGACCTTCCTCAAGAAATTTGTCATCAGCAAATAGAAGGGCGACAAAATCCACGAGCCCATCAAGATTTATCGTTGCTGAAGTGCGAAGAATTTGCAGAATCTCTAAGGAGGATGATGCTTAAGTCCCTTCCATTGGCCAAAGAAAACTCACCTAGCCATGATATATATTATTTATTATCATTAAAATATTTTAGATACAGTCTGATCGGTGAGTTAAAGGGCTTTTGCCCTGGTTAATTTTACTGTCCTCTGTCCTCATGACTGGATTTTTATTCTGGGCATTTGTAATACTACTTAAATGCTGGCAAAAGCAATAGAAATTACCTGCTTTGAATATATGAGGGCCACATTCTGATGTGTACTGAGTGCATGTGGAAGTCATGGGAAATTCTGGACACCAGACTAGTGCTTTGCAGTTCCCAGGCCTTGGCTCCATAGAAATGAATGTGGTAGCCCCCAAATAAGACACCCTGACCAACCTCTGGCTGCCCTGTGGAGAGGGATGACCCACTGGCAGAGTTATATTGTGCCCTCCCGTCACAACATCATGGGGATTGGTGGAAATGCTAGCTGGAGTCTGTGGGAACATGGATTTGGGGACTCAGGTTAGACCTCTGGGGCAAAATGCAGAGAATTCAGAAATGAGAAATATTCGTAGAAGATCTGAGCCATGAAATCCCTAGCTCTAGCTGTGGTTCTTGCTCCAGGTGTGAGGCACACAGAGGCCAGTTCCAGCTCTCCTTTGAAGTCTTAGAAACAGTGGTGAAGGTCAAAAACTTAAAAAGTATGCTTTTAATGTGGTTCCCTCTTGCTTTATGAAAGGCTATTGCCGGATACCCAGAGGCCACAGCTTAGGATGGATCTGTCCCTATGAAGCCAAACACCTGAGATCCTGAAAAAGTAACGTGGATCTGGAGAGATACAAAGAAAAAGAATTTCACCCTTTGGTCCTGAAGCAGTATGAAAGAGTAGCTGGGCTGACGGTGATTGCTGCGGCCAGACCACGCAGCAGCAAGCAAAGTACAGAAGATGATGATGAAGGTCTCAGAGGACCCATCTGCTTTTGGAGAGAAGTTTATTCTTCAGTCCCATCTGAGACTGCAAGATCTTTCCCTCAGTATCTGTGTGCCTATAGACAATTTTTGGCCCCAGGTGAAAACAAGCACAGCTCACACCGAAATATAAATGCACCCACACACCCACAAAGGGAAACCTGCTCAATCTGTTGGTGTCAGCGACCACCTCAATGTCTGAATTGCCATCAGCAATCTCAGAGGCTTGAAAAGGAGCCAGGAGCCTTCCTCTGAAAGAAATGACTTGCCTTGCTGGCCATGCTGTGGCAGTGGCAGAGGTCCTGGCCGGCACCAGCAGCTGCCACCAGCCCCTGGCCATCGTGCCCCTGCTCTTTCCACTGTGTGGGACAGGGAAATGCCCCAGCAGAGTTAATGCCAAACCACTCTTTTTCCTGGTTAAAGAGCTGCCAGGAGGGACCTGGGGGCTGATGGGCTGTGTGAAAGGTGCTCCTGTCCACTCCACACAAAGCCACTTACCAGAGCCAGGAGGTGGGAAGGGGGAGAGTTACTGTACAAACAGGCATTCAAGATTAATTGCTTTTTGTCTCTGGAGCAGGAGCTGGCCTTTCAGCCCCAGGATACAATAAGGGCCTGTTCTGATTGTATCTGTTCAAGGGCCGTGTACAGCCAAGGGTTGTTTGGCAGGGCAGGCTGAAGTATTTTGGGAGAAAGGAATCGAGCTACCAAGTGCTTTGTCCTCCTGGGGCTGGAAACTCTTACAGTGCTAATGGAAGTGATTACCACGTGTTTACAACAGCAAACGGGGTGTTTGAATCATATAATTTCTCTTCTCCTTGGAATTTGTGTTGTGAGCCCGTTTTCACACCAAACTCCTGCTTGTCATGGTTTGTCACTGCTTGTTGTGCCCTGATCTTGCTGATAAATCCCATGTATTTGACAGGGCGATTTGTGTGTCTGAAATCAGTTTGCCAGCTCTCGTGCCATTCTTATGAATCATGGTACATTCAGTGTTTCCTTTAAAACTTGAGCAATGGCAAGTAAACAACTGCATGAAAATCTCAACCTTCATTGAAAAAAATCTTGAAAAAAATAATGGAAAATTGCCCAAAGGCACAAGCCAAAAAGGATGATATTAAAAAAAATTAAAATATCACAGAATCATAGAATCCTAGAATGGTTTGGGTTGGAAGAGACCTTAAATGTCACTTAGTTCCAGCTCTCCTGCCATGGGCAGGGACATCTTTCATTAGACCAGGTTGCTCAGAGCCCCATCCAGCCTGGCCTTGGACACTTCCAGGGATGGGACATCCACAGCTTCTCTGGGCAAACCTGTTCCAGTGCCTCACCATTCTCACAGTAAAGAATTTATTCCAAATATCCAATCCACATCTACTCTTACTTGATTCGCTACTATGGAACACCTGAAGGTAAACACCCTGAGAGCTCCCCGTGATCCAGATTGTACCATAAGATCTGTGGAACACAAATCATGGATTGCACTGCAGTGATGATGACTCTGGACCACAGGAGGACTTAGGGGGTCTCCATGGGCCTGTGCAGGCAGCTGTATCACAGCTTTTGGAGTCACCAGGCATCTACTTCACACCAATGCTCTTCCCACCAGCCACAAAGCATAAGATCTTCTGTTCAAATCCCAGCTGCCTCATTCAGTGTAAACTGCTCTCCTCCTCCTGTGATGGGCTGTCTACTCTCAGCTTTGATTCCAAACCACCAACCAAAATGCAGTCAGGTCCCTACCTGCTCCTCTGCCCTACCTCTCTGCAGAGGAAAGAACCTGACATTGTCCTTACCCTGCCACTGTGTACCCTGTTAGTAACTGATGCCAAGAAATGGGAAATATCTTCCTTTACTGGGCTGAATTATGATTACACCCTCCTAAAATAGTATGTCTGTTCGCAAAAATGTCATCAGGTAGTGAAGGAATTTGAGGTTGTTCCTGACATGAAGTATTTTAAATTGTTTTTGAAGTGGTTCCAGATTCTAACTCCATTGTTCTGATTTAACCATGCCTTCCCCTGAATTTGCATTGCAGGAAATAAAAAAAACCCCTTAAGTTACTTAATTCAAACCACGTTACAATGAGTTGCCAGCATAAACCTGTACTGACTTGTGGTTGAGTTCAGTGCTCACCCATATTGACCAAGGAGGTAAATATAGACCAAGTTAAAAAACAAGGAAAATAGTGTCCTTATGGGACAATATATCTTTATATTGGCTAGAAATCTCAAGTCAATTTTTCTTATAGCCTCAGAAGGGAAAAACTGGAAAACAATGAAGAGAAACAAGAGCATTTTTAAAGATGGGAAAGATATAATTTTTAAGGCAACATAGTAATTTTTCTGATTTCAAAACCACTTGCCTCATTGATTTTTGATCCAAACCACATAAACTCCACATAAAAAATACAGCCTGTCCCTATAGGGCATTTAAAAATATACACTCTTTAGCTCTTTTCCTTTGTCAATATAGCATGTGTCAGTGTGGAAGAAAAACATCAGAAATAATAAAAATTATGAGAGGGGATTATCTGCATTAGTCCAGGAGGTGCTGTGGAATCCCACAGCTGGGGATGAATCATGGTCTCAGGCAGATGATGGGGAAGTCAATAGGGTCTTTGTGCCTCGTTTCAGTGAGGCTTTCGTTTGCTCTGCCTCTGCCAAGTATCATCACATGAAGTGTGTTGCTAAAATTATGCTAATATACAAATGTTTTTTAGCTTGTAGTCTACAGAGCGTTAGTGAGACCAGAACGACTGAAGTTCAGGATGGGAAAGATGTGACGTACTGTAACCAATAATTTTTTGCTGTACTAATCTCAGTCTTGTGCAGCTGAACTTCCCCATGTTAATTGGGGCACTTCATCCAAACCCAGCTGAGAGTAGCAGCAGGATTCTTCATCCACAGCACTGGGTTTTCATTTGGGTCCATCAAAAAATTTAGTGTTTCTTTGTTTCAATTGCTTTCCCTGTGTTACTGTGCATTCCTGAGTTATTCTACCATTACAATAACATCTCAGTGTCTTTTAGTATCGGTCATCTCATCTGCTTACCTCACCTGATCCTTCCCCCCCACCCTGGGGTCATTGCTGGCGTTCCCTTCTGTGTCCTGTGTTGTCGGAGGCAGAACTGATTGCACTCCTGATGCAGATGGGCTGGATGAGCAATGGGAGCGTGGCAGCCTCCTCCCCTCACAAAGATTCATTTTTGCACGTGCAGCCAGGAATCCTTTTGGGTGTGGGGTGTTGCATTCTCTTGAAGCAAACTTACTGAGAAAAAGAGAGCTCTTTGTGACTGAAGGTTTGCAAAGCATTTCAAGGGGTTTCTTCTCTGCAGCCCTTGTGGGACAGTGCAGGGGAGTCAGGCCCTGTCCTGGAGAAGGCAGATGGACCAGATGACCCCTCTGGGTCCTTTGGAGTCCTGTTTCGTATGGATGCTAGAGTCCATCAGCCTCGGGGGCATCTTTGATCTCCAGTGTGCTTTTGTTTTCAATTTTCTTTACATCGTAAAACTTTGCAGCGCCCAACAGGCTGCTGACCTTGATGTTTTGGGATCACACCGAGTCATTTGTTTAGGCTGTACAGTTATACCAGATGGCTATATTTGAAATTCATTTATCTCAATCAGTTTGGGTGGACTGAAATTGCAATTACCTGACAGCTTCTTGGGAATCATGATTTTCAATATCCCCATCCTTGATTTTCGTGTGTTGAAATTTCTCTGAGTTAACTTCCAGAGAATTAAGTAATTGCCATTGATAAATCTGTGCTGTGTGTTCTCATGCGTATTTTGGAAAAAAGGCTTTACATTCTCTTACATCCTGTTGACTCTGTGTAGAGGTGCACAGGATATGCAGGTATTTCTCCTGCTCTGGCTAAAGGAATTCATGTGCTCAGCTCCACTCTACCTTTCAAAGTCTGCCTTTGAATTGCTAGGAGCTCAATACAAGCTGCATCACATAATTTTCCTGCATGTTCCTAAAATACAAATCCAAAATGGGTTTGGGATTAAATGTTTTCCCTTGGGCACTCTTAAATCATGTAAAAAAATGAAGCTAGGGGAGGGGAGCGTTTTATAATAGACATTATTTATTTTCTTTTCCTTGCGATAAAACCTTGATCCGAAACTCATTAGAAACAATAAGAAAACACTCCTACTCTTTCGGTGAGTGAGAGTCCAACAAATTGTGTCCAGAGGCCCTGTGTGGAATCGTACCTTTCTGCTGACTCACTTGGGCTCTTTCCTGACACTTTGGTGGAACGCCTGGAGATCCTTATCAGCTCCATCAAACCCTGCCGGGGCTGTGGCAGGGCTGTCAATCCAGCCGGTGCTGCCGGGTGCATCCAGTGGAAGTGTTTATGAGGGAGCACACCTGGCGCTGAGTAGTTGTGTTTGTTCAGGCAGTGCTGGGAAGCCTCGTCTCCTGACTGGAAGCCAAACAGCTCCCAGCCCAACATGCTGCAGCGCTGAGGTGTTTGCTCTGGGCTCACCACCCGCCGCGGGCCAGCCCTGCCCTGCCCTGCCGAGGGATGCAGGTTGCCTCCAGAGGCTGCCAGCACGAAGAGATGTGCTTGACATTGCTCCTTCCTTTGAGGCTCCTTGGCATTTGCAAACACAAGATTGCCTCCTCAAGAACAGAGAGGAGGAGAAAGGTGGGGATTAGGGAGGAAGTGGTGACAAAAAGGTGCTGGCTGGAATTTTTGTGCTGGCAACAACAGGTTTATCCCTTTTTCTCTGCTCCTCTACCATGGCCTTGATGCAGTGGGGCAATATCCCTGGACGAAAATGAGACATGAAGGCAGTGGAAGGACCACTGCTCTCCTGATGCTCTTTTCAGAACATTGTTTTGCCCTTGAGAAAAATGCTTTTTAATGACCGACTCAACACGATGATCTGATTCAGGACACTGTGCCTTCAGGGGTTTGGTCCTACTCTTCTCCAGCCAAAAGTTTCCTCTGCAAAGGGTGGAGTAAAGTAGTTCTTCCATGTGGTACAGCCCTACAGAGTCATCAATGGGGCAGTACTGATACAAGTGGAGCACCTTATCTGTTGTTTAAAGGCCTTTTATCTGGAATTTGAGATGCCTCAGCTGGGGTACAATATAACTAGGCACATGGAAATGCAATCTTCCACAGAGAGCAAGGATGGATCAACAGCCCTCCAGTTGGGGTGAGACTTCAAAACCTCCCTAGACCCACTTTCAGACCTTTTTGTGGTGCCTTATTTAGGCCGTGGGACTCCTTCTAGTAACCCAGAAGAGCTGAGCTGCTCAGGTCATCTATGTTTGAGCTTACAGATGACAGCTGCTTAAAGAAGGGTCCTGACAACACATTGCTCAACTACAGTAGAAGCTGGCTTTAGGGACACATATCCCATTTTCAGGATGAGATTGTATATGAACAATAGGAAATTATTGCCCAAGGAGCTCTGGGTTCATCTGCTTGTAAGCCATAAGGTCACTGCAAAGACCTCTTTCAAGATTGCTTAAATTTTCATGGAACTGTTTACTTTGAGAGGGGAACCAACAAGGAAACAATGGACAGAATTCAAAGGAGGGAAATATTTGGAGTCGTAAGCTGTTCTCAGTCTATCTCTGCAGGTTATAGGGACAGCTGGGAACAGAGTGTGTTAAAGCTTCCTTAGGTATGGGTGAAAAATCAAACCTACGAATAGTCATCGTTGTTAAACACCTTGTTCAGATTTAGGGTTGGTGGTCCAGGGAAAGTTTTTTCACTTGGTGTAAACTGACTTATCAAGATATGTGAAATTGGTGAAATTGGCCTGATGTGCAGAAGTAAGTGTTGGAAAGGAAAAAAATTTTGGAACATCTCCATTGTAACTCTCTCCAGAAAGTTGATAAGGAGCCTGAATGAAAGATACAACATTATATTCCCCAACTGGAGAAGTCCAAGTGTCAAATCCAAGGACTGACACTGCAAATGGCTTAGAAAACAGCAGTCACTCAGGTCAAGGAGAACAAATTACCACGTCTGGAAATTGTCTCGGTGCCACTCATCTCAGTAGGAAATGACACAAAAGTGATGATGAAACAGAGCAGATTGCAAGTTCTCCCTGGGAGGTGGGAAGCCCATGGGAACAGGCTTAGACAACTTCACTAAAAACAACCAGACAACTTGTTTTTATTATACAGAATAATATATTACCTTGAAATTAATGTGCAAATTCACACTGGCCAGGTGGCTTACTGTAAGACTGAGAAGGCATGGAAGTACAACAGGAAAAGAAATCCATCTATAAATAAAGGCATTCACCTTGGATAATTGATATATTGTGTCGCAAAACATCCCGCAGCTTTCTTGACAGCTTGTGGGTTTTCCTCAGCAGACACCGTCGTGGTTTCATAGTTGACTGTCTGATCACTCTTCAGCGTTATCACATCGAGTCCTTGCCAAGTTGTGCAGCGTTTCCTGTTTACAAAAACAGGAAATCACTGGAGCAGAAAGGGCAGGTTGCAACAACTCATTTATTGCTGTTGATTTTTTCCCTACACTTCACTAACTACCTTGAAATGAAAATAAGTGTTGGGGAGAGTGCCCTCCATATGCATGCAGCACAGAAAGGAATGTGCTTCACTGCCTTTGGTGCTGGCATTAGGCTGTGCTGTCATTTACCTGTGTGGAGCCAGGTTTCGCTTTACTCAGTGCCTTTGCTTCTTGTAAAGGCAAATCTATCTCCTGTATTATTTCTAATCAATGTGGAACTTAATGCAACCCATGTGTTGCTTACTTCTCCGTCTGGATGGTGTCTGCAGCTTCCCAAAGTTATAGCACATTCATTAATTTGACTATAAACCATTTTATGATTCTATGCTAAGTGTATGCTCTTCATAAAACAACTCAGAGGCCTGAATACATTTTCTTGCCACCTGAGCCTTTTGAAGTGCTACCCTGGTTGGGAAGATGGAGGCTGTTTGATCTCTAATGTGCAAGGCCATGGATGGAGCCGGGGTGGTTTAAGGAGCTCAGCCTGAGCCTCCTGCAGCATTTGGTCTCACAGGTTTGGGAGAGTCTTGTCCCAGCAGGTGTTGCAATCCAGGACTTGAAGCAGGGAGACATCACAACACTTTCAGTTACTGTTACTAAACTTGTCATTTAAATGCTGGTTGGGCATAAGAAATAAAAAATTAGGTCTTAACATTAAGAAGAAAGGCAGCAGAGGAGACAAACCTTGAACACCAGATCATTTTTGCAGCTGGGGAGAGCAAGTTGTCCTTCTCCTCATTCAAATGCTCTGTTAACCAGGGTGGCAAGCACTGGGCTTCCACGGACATCAGTATAAACCACCTATTGTAATGAGGCTGCGAAAGTGTTAAATACAGGGGACATTTTCTGGGGGTCCTGACCTAGCAGGACCTGCTGTTAATTTTGAAGGTGACAAGGGAACATCCTCTCAGTCTGGGGCAGGAGGAAGACTGAATCCTTTGTGTAGGTGCTGAGACATCATCCACACCTGCCCATCCCCTGCTCAGGGCTGGTCCTTGCTCCTGGACCTTCTATGGGCAGTGGTGGCCCCCTCCAGCAGGCTGCTGGCACCCATGGGCTGAGCTCCTGGCTCTCCCAGGCTGTCTGGAGAAACTGTTTTGAGAAAGAGCCTTTTTCTCAGTGCCTTAAGGATTTTCAACTAAAGAGCTTGAAAGAGAAAACTGGCAAGGGCTGCTTCCAAAGGAGGCTTGGCAGCACCATCTTCCCAGCCTTGCAGCCCATGCCACCCCACTGGCTTGAGAGGTGGCCTCAGCTCTGAGGTTGCCACAGCTCCGAGGCGGTAGTGAGCTGGGAATATTTTCCTTGAGATTAAAAAAGAAAAGAACATGAAAAGGCCCTAATTCCAGAGGGAGTTATCTTCTCTGGGAGGATTTCATGCAGCCCCTGAGGCTGGGAGCAGTTGGGCTGCAGCACTGGGGTGTGCAGGGCTGGAAAGCCAGTGTGCTGCAAACACTGATGGTTTGTCACCTGGGATTTCTTCTGAGGGGTTTTGGATCTTGTGGACCTGGAACTGCTTGGTCTCGGGTACTTTGTTCCTAATCAAAAAGCCCTTTGTGACTGAGTCATCTCCATCCCAGGGTGCCCCAGCCTCTGTCCACACTCTGGGGCTCCCATTATTTCCGCAACTTCCTGGTGAATGCAGTGGAGTTTAAACTGGTACTTGAAGAACACAAGGAGAGGAGAGACTCCCCTCACACTTTCCTTCCCCAGACACTCTGGGACATTGCAGTGCCTGGGTTTTTTTGGGAAGAGAGGTTTTCCTTGAGCATCAGCCTGTGCTGCTGTTGGCAGAAGCATCTCTGTAGCTGTGCTGACACACCAAATCCAGCCCGCTCTGCTGTGCCGGCCCCGGGGCAGTGCTGGCCGTCCTCCCCTGGCTGGCACAGCCCCCTGCTCTCCCCGCCAGCCTGTTAGCATTACAATGGGGGAAAACAGGGAAATAAAGTTCTTCTGGTGCGAAACTGGAAGGAAACGCCCGGCAGAGAGCTGGAGGAAATGAGGCCACAATACACAAAGGCAATGGGAACTGGGGCATTTCTGAGGATCTGGCCTTAAAACAATGCACGAGGTCACAATGGTGAAGCAGGGCTTGGACCTCCAGACCTTACAGAGAACTGGGCTCACTTGCTCCACCCCAGGACTGTGAGAGGATGCGTACAGCAAAGGTTGTCACTTGCTCTTCCTTGGATTTAGGAGCTTTCCCATAAGGATCCCACCCCACCTCCCTCAGCTGGGACTTCTCTTGACTGGAGACAGCAAGGCTGAGCAAACAGAGGCAGCTCTGCCTGTGAGCCTACGGCAACTACAAGACACTTGACAAGAAAATTGTGTGCTTTAACAGGAGTGGGAGAGCCTGGTTTGTGCTGCTGAAGCAACCTCACCTGACAGAGCACATCAGCTATGTCCAGCTGATAGATGCTGGCAATCAGCAGTGTTTGTGGAAGGGCAGCATATCCCAGCTCTCTGGGTAATCTTTGTACAGGGAGAGCCAAGATTGCCCTTTATAGCTTGAGCCAGCCCTTCCTCTCACATACAAGAAGAAGATCTTTACATCACCCAAGAGACCCCATGGCAGCAGATATCTCCTGTCTTTTGGAAGGACCAGCATTGCCATGGCAGATTGCCGTGAAATCCTCTCCCCTGGCTGTGGCTGCAAGTGCTACAGACCTGTCAGGCCTCCCACTGTCTCAGTGTTGCTGCCCAGAATTAGATGAGTCATCTGAATTATCCTTTCAGGATCCCTCCAAGGAGAGCTGGCCTGTGACACACCCCTGTCCAGGAAGGATGCTGAGGCTGATGGGACTGGATCCACTTTGTCAGACTTTTTTCAGAAGAGCAGCAGGTAGATAAGAGATGGAGGGAGGGAAGAGACACCCAATCACGTGCCTTTTCTAATTTGGGGAGAAACAAAAACATCTTTGTGGACCTTGGTAAACTTAAATGTCAAAATAAATCATGTTCTGTAACTTAAAACCGGAAGCGGTATTGTCTTTTAAACAGAAGTAGCATTTTATAAGCTCTTTTTCTTTTTGGTCCTTGATTGGATTCCACCAACAGAATGAAGAGCAGGACACATTTTCCCACCACCACCACCAAAATGTGAGTGAAAGACACGGAGAAAAAAAATGAAATTATTTTGAAATTTCCTTGAGATTGTTCTGATTCATTTGCAAAATGTAATGAAAAATATGATTTCACATGGATTGAAAACCATATGAAATGATTGGTTTGGAGTTTTACTGGATCTAAGATAAATGCTTCCATTTTTATGTGGTGAGGAGGAAAGGGGTAAAACACAGAGAAATAAGGAAATCAAAACCAAAATAGAAACTTTCTGTATCAGCAGGAACTTCTTTTTTGATAAAATGAAAATGTTTCACAACTCCATTTTCTAAAAAAATCTAAACAGAATTTGATCAAATTACAGTCAGGTTAAAATAAAACTTAAATAACAGTGTTTCAGCAATTTATTAAATGAAATCCCCGGCATCCTGTGCTGATGTGTTAAGAGATGATCTGTGTAAGAACAGTATTAGGAGGCTCTGAAACACTGAACCTCTTAGGAATGAGCTCCTGCCCCACCCAGTCATCACAAGCAGTAAAGTGAAATACCTGGAGTTAAATGAGCTTAACTAAGAGGTGATGGATGTATCTAGAGCTTAGCTGGAACTGTTCTCAATTGTTTCATTTTACTGACAAAATTCTAAACAGGTTTGTGGTAATTTGAAAGGGCAGATAAACCACTTCTCCTTTAAGTCTGGAAGGTACCTAGCAAATTGTTTTTCTCCATTCTTCTCTTCCTCAGCCTTTACTTCGTCTTCACTGTTCTGAGAACTTGCACTATCAGAAAAACTAATGATGTGCAGATTTCCCTGTCAATAGATGTGGGTCTTGAGGAGCTTTCCAACACCGATTTTTGTCTATGGAAAAAAAAATGAGAGGGATGTTCCTGTAGCTGATGGAAGTAAGGCCAATGAACGTTGTTTGGGGGAAATGCTCTATATGCTGCATAACTTTGATTACAAGTCAACAATTGTTTGTGGATTTCTGTCATGGGATATGTAGCCTCTTGTATCGTAAAGCAATAATCAAAATTGCATGTGCTTAGAACATCCCAAGACAATCTCTTTACTCAGCAAATCTACACAAAAGGGCCTTTTTCCAGCTGGGCACTACATCCAGATTCCCTATGGAAAATGGTTACAAGCTTTTAGCTCCAACTCTGGCTCAGTTCGTATCCCACATAAAGCTTGGCTTTGCTTTTGGAGCCCTGGAGAGGCTGAGAGAGGCATTTCACACGAATTTGCAAGTGTACACCTTGACTGGGTGATGGATGCTGTGCCTGCACTGCCGGCAGATCACTGGTGCGGGAAGAAGAGCTTATTGCCAGCCAAAATACAGGTGCATAGCACTGCTCCTGCAGCCTACGTATGACAGGCATCCAAGAAACGAAGGAAATACACCGTGGGCTGTAATTAGGCCCAGAGGGCTGATACTTCTTCCCTTTTTCTTATGTTTTATCGAGTCATTTTATCTCTTTTAAGAGCAATCTCGCTCAGGGTCACTGGGTAGCAGGGCCAGGCCAAGCACAATAAAATAAGCTGGGCTGCTAACTCAAAGCAGATTGCTCCAGCTCCGCGGGTGCACATGGCAGGACATCGCACTTCCAAACCCGACACAGGCTCCCTGGCCCAGCCAGAATAAACTGGGTTGCAGTCATACCTCAGAATAAACTTCAGTAAGTTTAATAAATATTATATTTAAATGTGTGTGGCTCTGTGTGTAAACCGCTGTGACCAAACCGAAGCAAACTGGAGCTTGTGTTACAAGCGCTGTGGAAATATCAGCATTTGGCTTTTTTAACAGCCCACTGTTTGTACTACCAAGCAACAAGCGCTCCAAATAAGAAGCCGTAGCAGACCTCACCTCCTCCTGACGCCTACTATCTAATGGAGACCAGATGCAGGAGGTTATCTTGCCTGCAGTGAGTCAAAAAGTTGGGATGCATCCAAATGCGGTGGTACAGGGACCTGGTAATTCAAGGGACAACCACTTGCCTCTGTTTTCTGGGTTAATTTAGTCAGTCTGCCTTCTCTGACTTGTCTGATGAGGTATATTCTGGCTTGGGGTGTTTTTTGGTTTTTTTCCCCATTTCTGTCAAAAGCCAATCCCCAGTAATCCCCTGTGTTGTTTTCATGGTGACTTTAATGTTCATGCTCAGGTGTAGTCGTTCTATTAAAAATGAAAAATAGCAGCTGCTTGTGTTCAATAGCTATTCAGGTTAAAGAAGTTATTCCCCTTGATCAGAAGAAAAGAGGGGTTTTGGGTGAGGCAGAGGAGTGATTCTGGCATATGCCAGAATACACCGTTCTCACTGGGAACCCAAAGGAGGAGAGGCTCGATGAAAATATTCAGCACTGGGTAAACACGGATTGGAAGTATTTACTCAGAAAACAAACAATAAAAATGGCTTGCCCTCAAATTGGAGGATGCACTAAGTGGCCTCCTGAGACAACAGAATAGGAAGAGCTATTTTAAATGCTGATAGAACACCAAGATTAGCTAGGCTAGGAAGAAAATATTAGTATTTTCTATGGAGGAAAGTATAGGAATTTAAAATGATTTTAAAAATTAGAGACAGAGACCCTAAAAAAAGTAAGTGAGCTGGAAAAGGAAGAGAGCAAATCAGGAAGGACAAGACACCCCACTTTGCCCCACTTTGGCATAGGTAATTGCTCCAACCAATACAAGAAAAAATTGATTAGACAGCAAAATATCTAGGGGTTGCGGTGAGACACAACCTAATCAGAGCAGAAATGCCACACTGTATTAAAGATACGGAGGTCATGAAGGTGTGTATAAGCATGAAACTTCCACGAAGGAATGTTTGCATCCTGCTTAACATTGGCAAAACCTCTGACTGTGTTCAGTCCTGAGCTGGCTTCAGTGCAGAGTGTTCCTAGAAAGGGAAAGGCTGTAGACACCTTTTTATTCCTGCCATCCAACATGCATAGAGCAAGAAGTTATCTGTTCACGACCTTTTTTTCTTTTCTGTGCTCTGTGTGAGCACTGCGTTTGTTTTATGCATATTCTTATGCATGTTTGGTTAGAAACACAGATTTTTTTGATAGGTGTGGTTACAGATGTGTGTAGGCTTTATAAAAATGATGTGCAAAGGCAGCTGTGTGTGAATGTGAATGCAAGTCCTGTAAGAGTTTGGACATGTGGACAGTTAAGCACACTCATCACTGGAGTGCAGAGTAGCCAGTTGCACATTCCTAGCAACAAATGTGAAATTAAACCCACTTTGGTTGCAACTTTAGGAACAAGCCAAAAGTATTGACTTTCAGCTCTGCCAATGCACACCACCCAGGAGGCCAAAGAAACTTGGTACTCGTGTGCTGCAGCCTACTGTGTTGATCCACCTCCCCTTTTATGCACACACAGCCCCAGTGTAGCCCCGGATCCTCCCCTTTCCTCTGTGTGCACCAGCAGGAGCCCCACTGGTATCAAGGTGGGAGGTAAAGGCATACGGCAGGAAAAGAAAATCAGGCACATCCTGTGGGTTTTCCTAAACACTGAAGTGTTGTAAGTGTGTAAATCCTATTGATTTCCATGATATTTTAGAAAAATGCTACTTCAATCTGTGGACAGAAATGGGCTGTGCTTAGAAATCATCCACAGTGGATAATTGAATGCTTTCTTGCACCCACCACAGCATCCCTCTGACCACCGACATTATCTCGCTGAGCTGAGTGGTGGGAGAAGCAAAACACTTAGAAGGAGATAAATGGGTTATATTTGAGCACTGTAGTCCTGATAAATTAGCTGTTTACCCAGGCTGCCTTTCATCTCTGTAGGAAGGAAGGGCATTTCAGAGCACTGTGATCTCCCAGCCAGGGAGACATCTATCCCTGCCCTGCCTGACGCAGCCAGTGCGTTAGCCCCTTGGGCTATCAGGGCATTTAAACAAAACATCTCACAATTAGCAATTTGCTGTGTCCTCACCATTGCATCTAATCTGGGGATGTCAGAGGGTTTCTTCAATGTTGTTTCATGCCCTTCGTGTCAATGCTCGCAATTCTCAGCTGTTGCCTCCAATAACCTGTGCTTGAGGGACCAGTTTTCTAAATGTTCCTTAAGCAGTGCATCCTTTTTTAATGGGAGAGATCCCTTTCAATGAAGGGAAGTACAGTCTATAAAATGGAACCCCTCATGTCTCGTGTTAGATTTTAAGTGGTTACCAAAATAGGCTTCATATGAATTACCATCAATTTTGCAGAAGTTGGGATTGATATAGTGAAAACATCACATGTGTAGGATCGAGAGGTCAGGACAATAATGGCACATGCTGATTTTACAAGAATACCATCATTTTGGGCATCTCAGGAGTCAGGTGGTTTTTTACGCTTTTTTGATTTTCTTCGGCCTTTAGGTCAGAACCAGAAGGCAAGTTTCTGGCTAGTTTGCACAAACCCTGCATTGAGGCATTTTAAACTGGAGTCTCTGAAAGCTGAGCAGGGATTCACCCAGGTTTAATTCCTCTACAGCCAAGCCATGTGCTCAGGCTCTCCAGTCCAGCTGAGACACAGTGTTGGAGTTTCAGAACTCAGACTGAGGAGTTTTACAGTCAGTGGCATCAAAAAGTTCAGTTTGCTTCAAAACAGAAATCCAACTTCCAATGGCAAATCTTGTTGTCAGGGGAGGAAAATGTGCTGTTTCAACAGCAAAGCAAGGCAAGGCAAGATAAGGTAAAAAAAGGAAATAAAGATTTTTTTTTCATGCGGAAAAATCTCTGGAAAAGTTTATTTGGGGAGAATCAAAGTAGATTCTTCTCTAGAAGGTCAAGGTCTTGAGTTACATTTACTTTTTCCTCCTAGACATGACTCAAAGTAAAGAAATGTTTTTTGAGTAGATGGATTAAAGGTGCTTACCTCAATTTCACTGACGGACGATGGAATTTCAAATGGCATTTATAGATGTTTCCTTGGAAAATGTTGGAGTTTTTTCTTTAAGGTATATTCTGGTTAGAAAATCAGCTGTGATCCAGATTCAGGGCAATCTAGTCCTGATTGTTTCTTGTTTAAAGGTGTAATGATAACCAGGTTATAGGAGAAGGAAACCACACCCCTATGGAATTTCTGTAATTTCATGCAAAATATTAAATGCACATTATTATTGTTATTTTTTGAAAAGCAACTAAGCCTCACAAATAAGAAGAGAAATGTGCCTTTTCCACTAACCTATGGATTACCCTTCACTGATTTTTTTCGCTTTGTCTTTTTTTTATTCCAGCTAACTGCAACTCAAAGAATGAAAGCGCAGTTTTGATTCATGGCATGTACTTCCCCAGTTCTCCTTTGAGCGCCTTGGCACCATCTCGCAATTAGTGCTGCTTGGTTAATTGGTGTATCACCACTTTAGACTCTGGAGAACTTGAATGAAGCTTCGTGAATTTGACTTTCAAGGACAAGGGCTCTTGAAGGAGCACAAGCAGCAGAGGGACAGCTCTGATCAAGAGCTCAGGCACTTGATATTCCCAAAATGCTGTGCATGGGAATGTCTCAGTGTTTCCTAACACGAGGGAAAACAGTAGTGTTCAAGCTCCATGAGAGAGTGGTCTTTGCTTGTGACAAGGACCAAAGGGATGAACAATTGCAGGTTAAAACTGTCAAAATATTTATTTCTTGGATTTGACCCCAGTAAGCCTGTAATTAGGGAATACATTTTTTCTTGAGATCACCCATTTGATGTGCTATGTACAGCTGGGAGGTGGCCAGAAGAGGACTTTTTTCTGCTGCCTGTTTCTGGTTGACCCTAATAACCAGAGACAGAAAAAAGCCCTATACTGGGTACTACTTCAGGGAATACCCAGGGAAAGAGAATTTGCTTTTCCTAAAGAAGAAAAAACTCCTGTTTAAAACAGGGTTTATTTCAAGCATAATGTCTGAAAAACTAGGACCAAATATCCAGGATACTTGTCAGCTTTTCTGTATCCATTACTAATGATGGGCAAATTTGCTTAGGACAAAACAGAAGTGTCCCTCTACTGCTCCCATCAGTGTCCACAATCCAAGGCTACAGCAAAGAATTAATGTTATTGTTAATATTAAGCACTTCTCCCATTTTTATCTATTCATGAGAAAAAAACAGGCAGGTTTTCCTATTGGAAAATTCCCTATTGGCCCAATGACAAAGCTGAAGGACTTTGACTCTTTAGTTTTTTTCACTGTTACCACATGATCCTCCTGTCTCTGCTGCCAAACTCTGTGCTGGTCTGACCTGAGCCCCTGAATCATCCCTTGGAAATGGCTGTCTTGAGCAGTCCAGAAAGATGTGTGAAGGTCTTTGGTGGTTGCTGTGGTTTCTTCTCTCAGTTTTGCAGGGCTCAGCTCTTTCCTGGCGTTCAGTAAATGACAAATATGTCCATTTAGTGTGGTTTTATAGGGAAGTGTGAATTGTGTCTACTGGTACCTGCTTGTTGGTTTAGCCTTTTCAGTAACTCTTAAACTTATTTCCACCAAATCTAATGGAGGGATGGGAGTATCAAAGATAATTGTGCTTCTACAGACTTCATGAAAATCAGCATGTGGGAAGGAAAGAGAAACCAGAATTTGTGTCTCCCAGAGACACGATTTACTGATGGACGTGGCAGTGCTGGCTGAGCAGTTGGACTTGGTGATCTTAGAGGGCTTTTCCAACCTAAACAATTCTATAAGATCCAGCCTTTGTGGTTTCTGTGACAGCATCCAGCTAACGAAGTGCCTGATGTCCACCTCTGGCCAAGCTGCACGTGGGTAGTTCCAGTGCTGCCATAGCATGACCTGCCTCGTCCTTGGGCATATCTCAGGGAATGTGGGGCAGAGCTGGGGTCAGTGAGTGTGATCCAAGGGGACACGGAACAAACAATTCCTTTGAAATATATTTTTTGCCAGAAATCAGATTGGGATGCAGGTCAGCGTGAAAAGAAAAAGGAAATTAAATATTGGTTCTGTTGAAGCCAACAGCAAGATTACTAATCTTGAATTTTGGCCACTTTCTGTAATAATGAGGCCAAAGAAGAAGTTTTTAAGAATAAAAAAATTGTGGACGCAACCCTTGCCGTAGATAAAACCCCAATAATGTGGTAGGTGATTCAATCCAGTCTCTTTTTGGGAACTACAGCTTGTAAAAGCAAAGTCTGGATGTTTGTCTGTCTTCCTTGAGACTCCATTGCCAACACAAACCTAAGTATTTGTTCTTCTAAACTCCTTGTTTTGCCTCAGATGAGTTAAGCTAATTCTTACTTTGGACCTGAAAGTGGGATGAGTGTTGGATGGGACACAGGGCCCTGGGCTGCCAAAGGACTTCAACAGGGGAAACACTCACCTGCCTTTGATACTCATCTTGGGGTTCCTGAATCTCCCTCTGGAGCTACTCATCCCTCCCTGAGACTATGAGGGAAGCCCTGATGTTGGCTGGGTCCCGCACTTTTAGGCAGCTGGAAGGGGGTTACCTGTTGACCCTGGAGAATGCTGGAGAGATTCAGTCTTGTATAAAAAAGCTTGAGAAATCTCCACAGGCAGAGTTTTATGGTGTAAATTAGAGAGTAGCAATCTTCACCTGACTTTTTCTGAGGTTCACCATCAGTATTTACAAAGCAGTAAAGGTCAGCAGCATTCTGTCTATGCACAGGCAAGAGACCAAACTCACTTGGTACTGGAAACGTGAGACATACTGAGATGTTCAAAAAGATGTTTTCAAATGAGCTTACCCTTTTCTAGCATTTAGGAGTGACCATCAGCTATTAGCTGTCCCTCCAGCTTTTAATGCATATGATCGAATACTTGAAGGCATTTCTGGAGTGCTCAGAACTATTTCAGTGAAAGTGGTAATTACAGAAATGATGCTGCTTCCAGCCAACAACTCCCCACAAGATGAGAGCACCAGACAGCCCCTGGCCACAAGTACCAAAAATTTGAAAGAAAATAAAGGGTTCATTTAAAAAAGAGAAAGATCATAACTTTATAATAACACTATTATTCAAAGAAAAATACTTCCTTATGAATTTGCAAAACCACTTTAGGCTTTGGGATTTTTTTCCATCCCCCAATTGCAATTAATTGTAAACCATGAAATAGAGCATACAGTAACATCAACTGGTTGTGAGTGTTGTTGGTTCCCCAAAGGCTGTCACTTCACTCTGGTCTACCAACTGGTTTTCAGGATTACACCCTACAGACTTGGAAGGTGCCTGAGAGAAAACAGGTTAAATGCTGCCTCCTGGCTTCTCTTTCTGCTGAAAAAGAAACTATTGACACATCACTACTTGTTGTTCATTATTTCAAGAGAGAACTTTTAGTCCATTTCTTTTCTCTTAGTTCCTCTCAAATAATGCATATATTTGTTCCAAATTTAAAAATTGCTGAAGAGTTGACTGGTTTTGTGAGTACTATTTTTGACTATTCTGCTCATTATATCTGTGCAAAACGCTCTTGGTTTTGTGTGTGCAGTGAAAAGCCACCCTCATGAGTGCTGTCCTAGAGTCTTTGCAGCAACTCATCCTTTTTGTATAGAAAAGTGAAACAACAACTTTGTTCCAAACAAAGTTTAAAGGTGGGAAGATTATCTCATGGCTGGTATTTTAGGTTTCTACTGCAGAGAAGTAGAAGAGCGGCAGTTCAGCCAATCTTAAGGACAGTCTTGATTTTCCAAGAGTTTCAGATATATTCAAACTTGCATGTGCTCTACATTTAGACCAAGACTTTGGCTTGTAATTCTACAGGATTTTGTCAGTAAAGCATCAGAGCTGATACAGCCCTTGTTAGGCTGGTTTGGTTTGAAAAAAACTCATGCATCTCAAAGTTTATGGCTGTGAAAAATTAATTGTCTATGAAAACTGGGGTGACTTGTTGTGTTTTTTTGGTTTTGGTTGGTTTTTTTTAAGGAGAGGTGGGCCAGAAGAGGCTTTACATGAACTTTGTGTCTCCCTAATTCCTGGCTGGATAAACTTGCTCTCTGGCATGAGGCTGAGAACTGTCCCAAAGCCGTAAAGTATTTTCTTCTACATGTGGCACACAGGGAAGCTTCTTCATGTCTAGCATCAAGACTGGAAAAATGCCACAATCAACACCTTCCTGAGGAAAAAGAATTTTAAGAGTACCTGTCAAACAGCTCTGGAGCGTAGTTTGCTACATTTACCCTAATTTTAGGCAATGTCTTTAAAAGAGATATAAGAGAACTCTCATTATTATTATTATTATTTGCAAATTTTTGACTAGAACGGGTTTTTCCATTGGCTTGCCTGGAAAAATTGCCATATTATCCGATATATTTGCCATATTATTTGGGGTTTTTTTTCCCATGCAGGATAAAAGAAGAAATAACCTTCTACATTGAATTTGCACTTCTTTATTACTAGTAAGAAGCTTATTTCCAGGGATGGGTTAGAGGGAGGAACGAGTTTACAATGGAAAGCATGACACATGGGTTATTTTCTGATGAAAGTATGTTTTGTACAGTGTGACAGAGCTGTCTGTACCAAAAGGCTCCTTGAGCTTGGCAAGGATGAAAGGCAAAGTTAATTTGTGGTATTGTAATGGCCTGTATTACCAGCTTGTTTTGAACACAGACCAATGGGTTGGGCAATTGCTTTTGCTCCTAAAGTCGAAATCTGGGTGCAGAGGGACACTGACACGATTCTAAGCCTAATACGTTTCTCCGGAGTCAAGGAATCTCAGCCTTTGCCCATGTTCTCCAGGCAGACATCCTCAATTACCCCCAGGAAATAATACCGTCAGGAATGTACCTTAAACATCACTGTTTTATAGAGTTTACGCCCGAGTCCAGGATCCTGGGAAGATTCTCTCTGTCCTCTGGGAGACATAGCCTTGAATCCTCCACCAAAGCTCTTCTGTGTCCTTTCTTCCAAGAACTAAGGAGAGACTCATCTTTTCTCTCAGAACACCCCTGTGACAGGGTGACATTCACTTTAAAGTCTTCCTCATGGTGTTCGAGTCCTCTCCATAGCACCGAGGTTGTAACTTTTTCAGGAGAGAGAAGAGCTGAATTATTTATTTAACACTTAGTGAATTATTGGAAGAAGCTAAAGATTTGTGAGACCAGAGGGAACATGGATGAGCCTGACTCTGACCAGGGGGTGAGTGTTCCAAGACTTGCTTGATGTTGTGTTCAAGTATTTTACATTACATTCCGCAAAACACAGAAATGATCTTTTGAGCAATGTCAACATCACAGTCTTGCTCTCCCACATAGAGCCCTTAGGTTATAATGTCATGTTTACTCATTCCCACATGTTCACAGAAATCTTTCATTTTTGTACATAATGGCAGAACTCCTACTGGATAAAAGGATGCTGCTCCTATTCAAGTTAGCTTGAAGCTGGCAATTAGGGCACTGTTCAGAGGAGGAGGGAATTTGAGAGAATCTCTCTGAGGCAAGAACAAGAACAGAACCTTGGTTTCCAGACTCTGAGTGTCCTCACATCATTCAAGTGTTGGAAGGGTAAGCTGGGTTTGGTCAGGGATTTTATGGTTGCATATATTCTCATGTATGGGACAGAGACACAATTAATAAGATATATCTCTGTGCCATATCTGCCAGGCTTTTTCAGATGTCTTGAATGCCCTAGGGCGTAGGTTGTTTATCATCCAGACCTTAATTCCCTGACTGGGTACAGTCTAATTTCCAGCCCACACTGTGTCAAATGCCCTTGCCAGGGAGCAGTTGGATGGAAAATCCACTTCTGTCTCCCCTGGGCCATCGACCACCCCACGCTCTCAGCCTTACTGTACCCAGGCAGGAGGAGGGACTTTACAGTAAAACCAGAGCCAGCAGATTTCCCTCCAGACAGCAAGAGCTGGATACAGTTCTGGGTTCTGTACTCAGCTGAGCAACGTAAAAACCACGATAATAGAAGCAGGGCTTTTTTTGCTCCTGATTGTGGTTGTATTAGACATAGTGCCCCATTTTCTTTGAATATTCCAAATATCTGGGCATACACATTTTGCTGAAATAGTTCCCTGTAAGGCAGATGTCAGTGGCTCACAGTTTCTGGCTTGGCATCTTCATCACTGTACAGATATATTGATTTTGTCTCTCTCCTCAATAGCTCTGCATGAATGAGGCTTAACATGCCAGTGAGGCGAATGATAACACGGGGCTGACACTATATCAAATTACCCTTTACAAAGCTGTAACATATGTCCAATACCTGAGCCTATGTAAGCCCTAAAACATGATACTCTGCTAAGACATGTCCAAGATATAAAGGGGAACTCCTGTGTTTGGATACAGCACAGGTCTGGAGGTTTCTTTTCCTTTTTCTCTCACTGTCGCTACCACTGACAAAGAAATCAGACTGACATCTCTGCTACTAATGTGTTTAAACAAAGTAATTTCCTTAATAAATACATTATTTCTGAGTGCAAATAAAAAATTATTCCAAATTATTTGCTCATCAGGGGCTGTTGAAGATTGCAGACCTAATCTTGCCTGACTGTGGGGGGGTTAATGTCTGAGTTAATGTCCAGAAATATTCTTCATAGTCAACAGAGATAAAGAATCTCTTAGAAGGTGTGATTCATACTGTCCTGAAATGTTCAATGGAGGCTGGATGAACTGCACCCTGAAAATGCCTCTCTGTCCACTGGCTGCACAGGCAGCTTGTACAGGGTCTAGCTCAGTTGTTGATATCTACCACAAAGGCACCTAAAGTTGATGAGACGAGAGATTCATCCCACCTTGGCAGTCTGAGTGTCTGCATATGAAGTGTCTGCTGCTATGGAAAATCTTTGGAAACAGTCAACCAGGTTAACTTGTCTTTTTTCCAGTACTCCAGTGGAGTAGTCTTGAGTCAGGGAAGAGCTTAAACTTCAGACTCAATCTCCTCAGCCCCTACTTCCCTCTCAAAAATCTGGACCAACCCAAAGAGAGAAGATGAAGCTGTGGTGCTTGTCTGAGCCTCCTGAGTGCTACAGAAACAGCAAATACTGTTTGCAGAAAACAACACAGTAGAACAGCAGAGATTGTCCCCATCCCTAAGGTTTTCAAAGTGGTATGCCAGAGAGGTGCTTAAAAAAGAGGGAAACAGGTTATGTTAAAGTAGTTTACTTGCTATTGGTCAAGACTACTTCTTGCAAATGCCAAGGAAAGGTGGAGAGCTGGGATTATTCATGAAACAGCTTAAGGAAAATCCATGTCAGTGAGAGCAGAAACCCAATATCAATATTTTTAGAGGATGGCACCCACAGTCATGCATGGCATAGGAAATAGGAGGAGGCAGTGATGCTGGAAAATAACCCAACCTCCACATGGCACTAGGGAGTGCTACATTTCCATCCCAGCCTGGGAGAGAAATTCATCTAGCTGTGGTGTGTGTTTTTTCAAAATCTTCCTGGAACACTGGAGCAGGTGCAGAGAAAAAAACCCAATACAAACTCACCAACCAACCAACAAACAAAAACTCGAAACCTAAATGATTTGATGATTGCAGGAAATGCTGTGCAGTGAGCCCCTCAGTGAACTCACGTTCCTTATTTCAATTTATCAGAAAAGTTGAAAGAGGATTTCACCGTAGTGTGTAATTAATTGTTTTTCTTCAGGAAGAATGTGCTGCCTGTCCAGGGCAGGAAGCTAGAAGAAGGCAATTCCAAACTGGAAATAAGGCACATTCTAACTGCGAGGTTGATTAACCATTCCAATGAACCATGGAAAGATTGATAGATCCCTTCATTTCTCAATGTCTTCAATTAAAGCTGGATGACTTTCTGAAAGAGTTGTTTTAGCCAAACAAAACTTGTTGGAAAATTTAAAGGCTGCATAGTATAGGAGTTGCTGAGGACTTTTCCAAAGGGAGTGGAGATTTATATGCTCACTGTGTAGTTTATTATTTCTGTTTACGTTCTGTAGAAGAGCTCAAATACAAGAGAGATGCTTGAGATAAGTGCAGAAACAAACAAGCCAAGACTAGGCTATCTCCTGAAGATAAATGTAAGCTGAAGTGGATGTGGCTAATTCAGATATGGAATTTATCTCAGTGAATCTACAATGTGAAACTCTTCTGGAGACTTTTTTATTTAGATACCCTTACAGATTTTATTTGACTACTTAAAAAAAAGAAACAAAAAAAACCCTTTCAAAAGTTCAGAGTTGCCATAACCAATAACTAACGAATTTGTCTCCCTTCTCTCTGATTTATAAGTTCCCTTAATCATAAACATTCCTCCAGTTTTGCTAGCTGACCCAAATCAAAAGGACAAAGTCAAAGATCATTGTTGCACATTTTAAAATGCAAGACTGTCTCCTCCTCAATAAAACATGACGGATTCATGGTCCAGCACAGAATTCACAATCATAAAGGCAGGTGATAGAGGTTAACCACCACATTGCAAATACCAGGACTTTGATTCATAAATTGAAGAATAAAACATACTTAAAGAAAAAACATCGTTTGCAATTTTGTAAACTATTGACCTCCCTCAAAGCTGGACTTGCCTTTTTACTGCTTGTGAAATACCTGCTTCCAAAATGAAACAAAGATTTAATAGGCTGGACTCTGTATGAGGGTGCCACAGTCAAGAAGACAAATCCAGTTGCTTTCTATTTTTTTTCTCTAGACATTCCTGTGCACATCAAAGTGGACAGGTCTCTTGATCTGTTTAGCAACAGATTTACATAGTGCTTCAGGGATCTTGAAGACTCACATTTGTGGCCAAAAAATACCCCAAACAAATAAAAAACCAACTCAGGATTGCAAAGGAAATGTTTTCTGCGTATTCATTTTTTATAGAAATATTTATTTTAGCTTCATGATTGTCATGATGAGGTGGAAAATTCCCCTCTTCTCCTTTTTGAAAAGCTGGGCAATCTAAAGCCAAATGATATGCTGATAAGTGCAGTTGTCATCCCACTAGTATTTCTGCTGTAGGAATTTCCTATGGATTGCAATATTTATTCCCATTTTTGCACCTCTCTTTCTATGGGATAATTCAGTGTGGAGACAAAGTAGCCTGGAAGGAAACGGCAGAAGAACCGCTGCCTGCAGAAAGTAACCTGCAAAGAACCTGTAATGGAGCTATTTCTGCTTTTGTTCTTTTACTTTCCTTCCGCAACACAGAATAACAATATTTACCCTAATTATATTTTTATCCTTCTTCCGTTTCAAGAGATCTGTATGCTTCCCTAGTACTTTCTCAGACAAACTGTTTATGACTGGCCTCTGCCATTTGCAGAGTCCTGAGGGGCAGACTGGGACCATTAACTTAATTTTGGATGAGTGTGTATACAAGGTAAACATATCTGAAAAAGCAGAGTTGATGCAAGGATCACGTACATGCACACACTGCAATTTCCCGTAGCTTAAATGAGGATTCTTTTTATTAAAATAAGAAGTTAATTAATACACATGGGTATTTGAGGATCAGATTCTACATACCATTCACATGGACTTGATTTAAAGATCCTGAAATTAATTAAAAGTACTGGTAAAGGAGTCTGTTTCTGGTGGGAACAATGCACTGATAACTTAATTAGAGTATGCAGAAAGTTATGACTGACTTCTCATAGATCAAAAATTAAAATAGAAAGGGATGAATAATATCTTGTGGAGAGTTTGCTTCCATCTAACCTGACTCCTGGGTGTTGGGCTTGACGGGCCAAACCCAAACCTGAAGGGAAAAAGGGATGCTCCAGGCCCGCTTTGTATGTAAGGAGGATGGCGAGATTTCCACTGGCTAAAAACAGCTCCGTTTTGTCACTTTTCCATCCCAGGATGAGCCTATCTCATCTTGTTTGTGCCAAGGAGCAAAGCAGCCTTGGAGCTGTGTAAAACTTGAATAGGTGACCACATGGAAAGCTCAGTCGTTGTGGAAATAAATCAAGGACTCAAGGGCAAACCCTTGGTAAACAATAGACCACAAGCACTGGGTGTTTTTGTCCTCAATATTGTTTGAGGGCTTCCTGGAAGTTCATTTCAAGGCCAGATTTGCTGTCCTTAGGGACAGTACACCAAGGTCACAAGCTATGAAAGGAGGTGGGTGGGTGTTGGGGCATTTCAGAAGAGATGCCTGAAGAAGCTTAAACCTTTGTCTGCTGCTATCCAGCTTTGATGCCTCTGAAACCCTTTAAATGCAGAAGGGAGATGAGCCAAGAGCATTCCCTACAGGCTCTGTGGAATTGTGCCTGATTTGTCCTGCTAAACTAAAGCTCAGCTGTCAAGATAAAGACAGGAGGAAGGTTTTCTATGGCCCAGCTCCTGCAGCAGGTATAAGGCACTGTGGGACATTGGTGGGCACCATGGATGAGAGGACATCTCATGGTGACAATCACTCTGTCTGTATTCATGATTCAGATTCTTTCATTGCAACCTCATCTCAAGAGGCTAAGCCAACCCAAAGTCCTCAAAACTGACCCAGACAGTTCCCAACAAAATGCAGCTTTGGACCAGTATATTTAATGAAACAGCTGAGAAGGCAGCTGGAAGTTTTGTGGGGCAGATCCCATTCAGCCCTTGACTTCAGCCTTCTGGGTCACAAAGGAGATGTGTCCATGAGCCAGCTACTGCAGTTGGTGCTTGTTGGTGACTTGGAGACAAGCGATGGAGTCAGGCACCCCAGGAATTCTGGTGGGACATCTGGATTAACAAAACAAGTATCCAATGGAAAATAAACGAAATACATCTTCTAAATAAGATCCCAGTCCAGCTTCCAACGATGTTCTTCATAGAGATGATGAATATGTGAAATATCTAACGTGAAGCCTACACGAGCTACAGAATAATTTTGCTTTAAGTAGAACTTTGGAGTTGTTTAGACCTTTCCTCCCTTGGATATTTTCACGCGTTTTGCCATAAGCAAAGTAAAAAGAAGTACTGACTCTCCTAAAAAAAATAGTTCAGATGCAAATTCACTGACCTGTGTTTGTCAGATGAAAACAAAGTAAATGTGTGTGTCTGTGGGGAAACTCATTGCTGTTGTGCTTGGCCTCCAACTAAAGAAAATCTTTTTTTCAAGTGCTGAATGAATTTTGGTGCTGCCCACGAGGCTGGCACTTTACACCAGTGTGTGCAGCCCTCTCCTGTTTCAAATTCACCGTATTTTGGATATGGTAAAAAGATTTGGGTTTTTTTCTCTCAAATATTTTGCATCCTTCTGGGCATAGGAAAAATAATTAACAAAGGAATTCTCTGTCACTCATGCTTTGCAAAGGCATGATATGTTTTTGACTCTCTCATAATTAAGTGTGCTAATTTTTTTTGGAAAGGTTTCCCTTATTCTTGTAAGTAGAATGTGCTGGTAGCCAAGACAAACACAGAAAAAAGCCAAGGAAAGAATAAGATATATCTATTTGTATGAATGGTCCAACAAGGGAAATCTCAAAAAACTACTGTAAATGCTGTAAGATTTCAGATGGCAAACTCATCCAAAATTAATGGTTAAAAAAACATTCAGTTCTTAAACACCAACAGGATAAAAAGAACAGCTTCCAACAGTAAAAAATAATCCTTCTTTTAGGGTGGAAGGATTGTCTTGTAGTTAATGTACTGGCCTTGGAGACTAAGGTTTAGCACTTCTCTCTCCAGAGTGGCCCTATGTAAGTCAACTGACCCTTCTGTATCTGTTCTTTATCAGAGGATGGTCCTGGTGCTTCTTTCTTATCAATTTTCTTCTCTTAGATTACCACCTTCTTGCATCACAAGCTTTCTGCTATCATGTCTATAGGGTGTCTTAAACAAGAGGCCTTACTCTTGTTTTGAGCTTTCAGAGTGGGTATTTTTTTTTCCAGTTGGATAAAGTTGGGGTTCCTTTCAATAGAAAGGAATCTTTGCTGAAAATTTTTGTGTAGGACCCCAAAATTACATATTTTGTAAAAAGTCAGAATGCTGGGAGACAGCTTCCATATCGTAAAAGCCTCCCAAAATCTCAGAATGTAGTTAAATTCGTAGTTCCTCACACATGCAGTCTTTCACAGGAAAGGAGCAGGATTGCCGTAACAATCTATAACTATTTTGCAAATTGTGACACGTTAAATTGTAGCCTTTGGAAAGGTGGTTAGTGAAATATTCAGGATTAGGTATCCATCACAGGGAATACATTCTCTCTATGCCGATGAAATCTGTAAAGATGACCATTTTGCTCTTCTCTGTGCCATTTGCAGAGAAGAAAAGAAACAGTTAAACCAGCACGACCTGTACTGCTATTTTTGCATGCAAGGGACCTAAGAATATCCTATTGCATGTGAAGCACTTGGTTTGAATAAACAATTTATTGACCAATCTAGTGACCACACACACACGGAACAGGGACTATGCATTGTTGCATGTCAGTGCTTCTGAAAGGAAGCAAAGTCTGCATAAACTGTGACTCAAAATGAGGTGGCATTTCAACAGGAAGACGTGAGCAGGGTTTTCTGACACAGCCCAAGCTGAGCAGTGTGTTGGTGGGGGAATGGTGTGTGCTGACATTTCCCTTTGAGAGTTCAGCAGCTGGCTGAAACCAGACACAGAAAATGTCCAGAGAGCCACTCCAAGAGAGTTAGCTGGGATAGAGCTGCCCTTTCACAACAAGTACAGCCACCAGCCCTGCTGCCCTGCCTCCATTTCCCCTGAACTGTCAGTCTGATGCTTAGGAAAATCTGCTGGGCAGTGCAGATTTTATAAACTACTTTGTAAAACAGCTGTAGTGTTGTTTTGCCCTTGACATCTTTCTTATTATTTAAATATATTATAACTTCCATTCACAAGCCTTGGCTGCTGTTCTTGTAGGTCCTGAACAAATGGTTGCTAAGGTGAAGATATGAAATGTAAATAAGCTTTTTACAAGGACATGGGGTAATGGGTTTAAACTGAAGGAGGGTTGATCTAGATTAGATAAAAGGAAGAATATTTTTTACAACAAGGGTGGTAAAACACTGGAAGAGGTTTCCCAGAGAAGCTGTGGATGCCTCATTCCTGAAAGTACTCAAGATCATGTTGGATGGGACTTTGAGCTAATTGGTCTAGTGGGAGGTGTCCCTGCCCATGTTGGGGTGGTGGAGAGGTTGGACTGGATGAATTTTGAAAGATCCTTTCCAACTCAAACTATTCTATATTTCTATGATTCCTAGATGGGATGGATGGGAGAGTAGAGGAGTTAGTCACCTTTCAGTCACGAGTCTGGATGTAAAGCAGTCAGGATCCCAAAGGGCGTTTGCTGAGAGGGCAGTGGTCACAGTCCCCTCCAGGTAAAACACATCTCAAAGAGCCTTTGCCGTGGCATGATCCTGCAACTGGCCCACATCTTTTTCTTGTCTTCAGTCTCTCTTCTATACACCTTTGTGCAGACATGCAGCTGCTGGCAGAGAGTCAGGAGATGCCCTGTGTCAGCTGGAGCCAGAGTAGTTCCTCCAGCCAGGCCAGGCAGTGGGGGACACCAGGAAACCTGCCTGCCCTCTGCTAACCTGACCCACCTTTCTCCACCTTGGCTGACCTGCCTGACCTCCCTGCAGTTACCACAAACTTAGACTTGGCTCCATCTCTATATTTAATTTTTTTTCTTTAAAATGCAGCGGTTTTCTTTCTTTTTCAATGGGGACTGATGAAAGCCGTTGCCGTTCTAATTTTTCCTTTCTATGAACTGAAGTGATGACAACAGAGTTTCTAGTAAATTATAACATAGGAAGTCAGTTCCAGATTAGTTTTGAAGTAGGACTTTTTTTTTTTGGAAGGGTACAAAATGCAGCCAGACAAGATTTAATTAAATACTTGTATTTCATAACTGTAATTTATCTAGCTCAGTATGTCCTTTCCCATGGGTTTGTTTGGACACAGGGAATTTTTAGCTTTCAGGCTGCCAGATATGGAGAGCTGTGTGTGTCCACAGGACAGGTAGAAAACCAGCAGTAGCAACACTGGCCTGCCCACACTGCCCTCCTCATGGTCTGCACCCCAAGTGGCCACTTCTGAGGATGAGAGTTTAGCTTCCAGACCGCTTAGCATCTGGTCTCTTGCTGAGCCTGCCAAGACTGTTATGTTTACCAACTAAAACAAGCCAACATATTTTCATTATATCTCTTACTACTGTGACTCCGAAATAATCCCATATGGCTGCAGTCTTGCTGCAGCTCTTTATGGGCTGGATCTGGAGCTCGTTGGTGTCGGTGGAGAGAGTCCCAGTGATTTCAGTGAGTTTTGGAACAGGCCTGTGTACATGTGTGAGGCCTAGAAATAGATGTATGTGATACGTTATCGCTGACCCTGCTAGCAAAGATGTCATTGCTTACCACACTTACAGCCCAGCTCCTTGCTCCTCCCCACCTACAGCCCTGTGGGGCTGCTGAGATCTCCTAAGAACGCGCGGCCACTGGCATGACTGATGTTCAGTCCTTGTGCATTCCTACAGCTGTGTTTGCTGCTTCCCGAGACCTGAGCTAAGCGCTGGATCCAGCTTTTTAATGGATAAATCACATTCATACCCATTGCCCGTGCCCATCCCTTTACTGAAGAGATATCGAAATGAGAAACTTATCTTTTTCAAAGTACTCTTACACACTTTCCTAATGATTTATTATTATTTTTCCTAGCAGTTTAACATGCACAGATTGCTCTGTAATGACTGCATGAACTACTCTGACATTTCTCCAGATCAGCTGAAGAACACTGCAGTTTTTCTGCCAACCATTCCAGAAATGAGTAAGAAAAGAGTTATATGTCCATATGTACTCTAATGCCTGAATACTTTGTGTAGGGAACTCACCCTAAGAATACATTTGTCTGACAGCTGGAAAATGCCAGTTGTTCTGTGTGTAATGAGGATAAAGAAAGAGTTATTTCTTGTGATTTCTGTTGATGTGCCACCGTGGAAGGAGTTTGCTAATGCTTGTTGGGTACCTCATGGACCAGTACATTCAATTCTTCATTTCACAGAGGGAAGAGCTGGCAGGGCAGGGAGTCACACAACACTTCTTCTGTAGAGGTGATTCCTCTGGGAGAAGGTTGGAGCCCAAGGACTCGTTGGGGGGAAATCTTACCCTATGGCAGGGGATAAATAAAGGATTTTGGTCTTTCATGATCTTTCACGACCTTCATTACTTTTACCTGTTTCATTACTTTTACCTGTTTAATTACCTTTTACCTCTTCAACTCCTGAAAAATTAATTGCCTGGAGAAGATATGAGACAGGATGGAGTTCCTCAAACGGACTCTCCTCTCAGCCCCTGTGGGACCTGCTGACTGAGCACCTTCTGTCCTCTCTCCTTCCTGGCTCCCAAATACCAACTTTCCTCCTCGTCAGATTGTGCTTGTGTTTTTGCAAACTTTCTTAGCCTCATACTTGTGACCAAAGGATGTCCCATGAATGGAAACTGAGTGAATGATATTCCCTGTAACAGCTGATAGCGAATGTCACCAGGCAAAGGGCAAAAAAAAAAGGTAGGAGGCTTCAGTAGACATAATCAAAGTATGGCTGCAATTTGCAAGGGGAAAATGATGAACAGACCTTTGGCTGTGCTGAGATTTTTTCCTTTTTTTTTTTGTGCAGGAAAATTTTTATTATCAGGAGCTGTAGATATGACACATAGTTGGGATGGGACATCTATTCCAGATGTTGGGCCCTGGTCTTGCATGTCGCAGGAAAGCACCAAATTCCTTGAAATTCTCTTGATATTAGTGAAAACAAGGGGAATTCAGCACCTTGAGGGGCTGTGCATTTAATGACTGGTTCAGGAAAAGGCATCAGTGTCTAAAAGTTACACATCACAATACTTAACCCTTATGTGCTTTGATCTGTGAAGATTTTACATGGAATAGTTCAGGACAAAAGGCTGAAATAATTTGGGAATCATACTTTGAAGCTACATCACTTCCCAGGCTGCTGAACTTCCCAAGCTGCCTCATTGGCAGGTTTGTCTACTGATGCCTGTGTATCATGTTCCTGGCCATTTTTAATCGGAGTGAGGATACCCCATCCATTATCCTGCAGCACACAGAACCACTTCCCAGTGAAAGATACGGCAACAAAATACTAATTATATTATTGGAATGTTCTGGAAGCCAACGTTGCTGGTTAACTGCTGTGGAGAAGACATCCCAGAAGGTGGATGGAGGACATCACACCACCTGTGGCAAACAGCCACGGCGGTCACTGGCAGAGAGAGCCTGCTAGAACATGAAAATAGGGAAAGGCAAGGAGAGAAAAGAAAAAGAGAAGAGAGTAACTTATATCTGTATTCACTTAATTTTTAAAAAAGCTGCTCTTTCCTTTGAGTCTGGGATTGATCAAAGGGTGGGAGAGCCAAGGGACAAGGAACATCACAGCTGAGTTTGTAAAATAACTGGATGTTATACAAGTCTGTTGCTTTGCTGGACTTGCTTTTCAGAGAAGATGTGAACTCCTGACTCCTGCTGGAGGTGAACAACTGCTGTCTAAAGCCAAGGTCCTTGCATTTTGAAAAAAATCCCGACTATCTTTTCCATTTTCTTCAGAGAAATATCTAGGCTCTGAAACAATCAAAGTCTTGTTTCAATTTCTGTACAAGATTAACAAAAATTTCCTTTATCAATATCGCAAACAGTGACTCCACTTTTTGCATTGCGTGACTCATGGTGGGCTAGAAACTGTGCAACAAGCTGCAAGTTTTGAAGGTAGATTACATCTTTTTTGGTTCTTCTTTCTAAGGATTTACTGCAGTTTTAGTGAAAGGACAGCAAAAACATTGCTTAGAACCTGCCGCAGAGCAATTTATAGCAGCTTATAACAGTAATTCATGGAAGTTTATTATATGACCTGCTTTATGAAAGTTCACTATTAGTTCAGCATTTAGAGCTCACAGACTTGGCAGAGTTTCTTGCAAGCTGGATGCTGAACATCCGGTGAACTTTGTTTATGAACACAATATATTGTGGTTAGGAGGCTTTGGAGCCACAGGTCACCACCCAGTTGTGTGCAAGCTTAAAACCCACTTGCCAGGGGGAATGAAGGCACCCTGTGGAAGGATTTTGAATTAATAATAATAATAATAATAATAACCACCAATGTAATAATAACAATAATAATATTAATTTTCCCCATGGAATAAGTTCTGTGCTTGAAACACACACAGAAAAGAAGAAAGTGGAGAAGCTGCTGAGGACAGAGGTGAGGACAATGTTCTCACACACTGTACCTGTGTTATCACACCCCTGCAGGACTTCCTCCAAGCTGCTTCTGGGGGCTTGCGAGTAGAAGGGAAAATCACAGCTGGCTGATTCCAAGGCAAAGAAACTGCTAGAAAACTAAGGAGATTTTGAAAGAAAACTCTTCCGCTGTTTAGTCTTCCCATTTTGTTTGGCTGTGGTTTATGGCATAGTGATTGACTACAGGCTCTTTTCTAAGCTGTTTATTTTGGAATGGTGCTGTCACTGTCATGTCCCAATTGCTGTGTATATCTTGTTTTCATCTTAAAGGAGCCCAAAACAAACTGAAAACTTCACAGACCTATAGTTCATATATTCAGCTATGGATGCATGGAAAGAGCCCCAAACCACTCAGTTTGTGAGTAAAATGGACCATTTGCACAAACATTCCTGCTGGGCAAATTGTGTCTGTTCTGCATAAATAAGTGGTAGGAAGTAGAGTCTGCTCTGCCCCTGCTCTGTGGTGCTGTGCAGGGGTTTGGGGCCCCTGTACCAGATCTGTGTAATACCTCAGTAACAGATCCTTCACTGTATGATGACAGTCCATGTGTCTGAAAGGTGTCAGCTAGCTGAACATCTTCTGCATGGGTCTTCCTACCTCTGGAAAGTACTGCTGAAGTTGGACACCCCAAGTTAAGAGGTTTATCTATATCCTGATGGGAGGAAATCACTGCACAGGTGAGCTTAGGAGAATCTGGCAGCTGAACCACTAGAGATGGGCATCACGTGTAAGGCATAATGGTGAAAGAGCTTCTCTATTGAACCATCAGTTGAAAGCATTTGTGCTGTCTGTGGTGCTTTGCTTCTAAACAGAAACTTTATTCCCTACCTTCATCTGGCTAAGCAGAGGAGCCCAGAGTGTCCAGCAGAAGTTTGTTTAAAATCACTAAAGAGAAAGAGGCATATTTCATTCAGCCCATTTTGAACGGGATGAAGGCAGGCACTTCATCCAGTACTGCCACTGGAGACAGTAGCATGGATCTAACAAATATGGGAGAGGACATATGAGAGACTGATGAAATGGCATCCTGAATGCAGGTGGGACATCCTGGGGAGACGAGGGTAAGCACTGTGTTCAGACTGCAGCAATGTGCTCAATCTCTTGCCAGTTGGAATAAATGAATGAACTCCAGCATTTGCCTCGACTGTGCAGCCAAATCTGCATTTGCATTAACAAGGAAGATCCAAATACACTTTCTGCAGAGTGTATGGTCGTACCAAGAGAGCCAGCATTCCATTGAGCAATGCTGCTGTGAGAGGCCCCCACGTGAAGATAATTTCTCACAATATCTCAGAGAATTAGTATTGTGCTTGTGACACTGTACCATCAAACTGTCTGGGATTGTTATGACTTCTACTGTTACTAAGACTTCTAGAAAACTAATTTATTATACTGTTAAATCCCTATGATTAAATTCCTTCTCCTGATGTCCCAATGCAAGTTAAAATAATGAGGCATGCACAAACACATTGTCATATAATTAATGCTGGTAATTTTTATAAGGTCAAAACACTTTTGTGGCAAGGCCACCAAAGAGGGCATGTCTCAGTGAAGTTTGAAAATATATGATGAAGACCACGGTATTGGTGGGATATGCAGACTCTGTGGGATATGCAGACTACCTCCTTAAGGCATAAAAGGCATAGTCAGATGAAAAATGGATGCTTTTACAAGTGGGAATTCAGAGCCCTCAGTTAAGCTTTACCTTGAATTATCTTCCCACTGTTCCCCTTAAGTATACAGGAGACTGACTTGTGAAAGTGGACATTTGATTAGGCAAGCAATTCTTCTCTTATCCCCTGCATTCAGTCTTGAGAAGAAAATATTTCTAATGGATTCTTAAGGAGTGATAATGTTTATTTAAAGAAAATGTTAATTTACAGGATTGGTTGAGAGGCTCTACTCCAGCTTGCACCAGAGAGTTAGCCATCAACAGGGACCGTCATTTCTTCTCTAAAGCATCACTGCTGGCCAGGCACCTTCAGTGATGTGACCTTGGACGCAGCTCTCAGCCAAGCTGTCCAGGTGGTCCCAGATGAACTTGACAGCTGAGAGTACTTGGCAGCTGAGAGGACACTTATTTTTCTATGTAGATTATTTCCTTTCCATTCTTAGCCCTGTTGATGAGTAGGAAAAGACCCATCTCCCAGTAAACAAGATACCAAGACAGAGCTGTAAAGCACCGCAAAACCGTTGTGTTGTTTGAACAGAACGAAACTGTCCCTCAAACACTTATTTATGGTCTAATTTTAGACTCTTGTGGCCTCAAATTATGAAAGGGAGGTGGTTTTTAATCTATTTTCCTACATTTTTGTTTCAATTTGTTTTTCTGAGTTGTTGGCAGTGATAATGTCCTTGTTTGCATCAACAAGGGATAGGGGATAGAAGAGTGAGGTGAGGTTGCTTGGACACATTGAGATGGTTTCAGTTATTTCAGCAGAGAAGCAAACATTAATGATTGTTAACACTTGTATGTGCCCAGATGTTACACACACACAGACACAAAAGCTATTAATAAAAATATTTCTTGGAGTTACCAAATTGTTCTCGTGGCGAAAACTTGGCTGACTTCCAGTTTTCCATAGCTAGGGTAGTCTGAGCTAATTGGGATAAAATGAAAACCATCCTCAAGCTTCTGTCAAAAATGAGATTGAAAAAAAAAGATCTGGTCAACATTTGTCCCTCCTTATTTTTCATCTTCTCTTGCCTCTGGTTACTAGGCAGGACTTAAATATATATTCGCATCCAGACTAGCCAGTTATAACTAATGAAAAAAAGGATTTTGTGAGGGTTATTAAATCTAGAGCTTCAGAACTTACTGTACCCTTTTAAAATGCTAGAAATCAGACCTCTTTAGGTTATTCTTCCTTCTGTCTTCACCACAACTTTAGGTCTTCAAGCACTCAGAGCTGAGTCAGAGGTAGAGTACTAAACTGTGTGGGTGCTGGCCCAGTAGGCTCTTGTTTCTGAGCAAAAATGATGAACAAGTGAATAGCAGCAACGTTCATCTAACTCAGGTCCTGATGCACCAGCATCAGGAAGGGGTAGGTCTGGTACAAGTTGCTGGATCTGCTGCGTGCATGCCACGGATCTGTGTTCCTTCCATAAGCTTGAGTTGATCTCAGGCATGTGTGACAGTGCATATACTGATAAGCATGTGGAAAGTAACCATTTTTCCCAACAGCTGGTATCCAGGGTCTTTGGCTTGCTGGAAGATCTACAGACAACTTGTATTCCACTTAAATCCTGTTTAGGCTTGGGCGTCAGCTGAGATGTAGTAACTGTCAGGGTGTGTGCTCCCACTCCATGGCTAATGTGAAAGAATGTAATTTATCTGAAACTCCTTCCACTGTGGGTTAAGCTAGATGGCAATAATTCACATTTGCTGGGTGAAGATAGCCTGCCTCAGCTACCATAACTAAGTCGATTTGCTGCTGAATCAGAGGAGCGTGCTTCTGTGCCTGTGCCTGCAGTGACAGCAGCATCCTTTGGTCCTAATCTTGTGCTTCAAATGGAAACACTTAGTCCTGCTGAACCTTGAGGAGAACCACAATCTCTTCAGTGCCTGCCATAATCAGAGCTCTCATAATTTTTGAAGAGCTCATGAGTCGTCTCTGGTGCTTTGAAATGACGCAGGTCTGCATGTGCACATAGCTACAAAGACCAGAATGGCTTCTACTGTAAATTATTTAATCTCTTTCCTTCCCCAGCAGGTCAGTGCTCCATGACTCACAGCAGCCCTGAGGAACACATCTATCTGGCTGACCGTTTGCAGATTACCCTCAATCCTCTCCAGACATTTTGGGCAAATATACAACACACTAACAAGTTCTATCTGCACCAATGCTTCCCCACAACACAACTTCCTGTGCTCAACCAAGATAAACAGTGGAAGAGCATCCTGTTGTGGCACGAGGAGAAGAGACTTCAGTTCTTGTATTTGTTTTAAAATATTTGGATTTAGCAAATCTCTACAGAAAATAGGAAATGCCTGACTTACCCAAGCAGCCGCTGCTGTGCTCACCAGCAGCCTGGGGCTCAGGCACTTGGTGTCCCTGTGGGCTGTTCAGAGAGGCCACCAGCCTGGGCGTCCCTGGTGAGCAAAGACAAAGCTGGCACTTGGGCAGCAGAGGAACTCTTGGCTCAGTGTGTGTGAGTCTGCCTGCCAGGCAGTTGTTTGTGCTTAATAAGCCGTTTAGGAAGGTTTGTGTTTCTTCGACTGCCATGCTCCGTGCTGTGTGATCTCATGAGCCCTACGACTCACCAGGTTATTGAACATGGGTTTATGTCTATGGAGCACTGGAAGAACAGTGAGAAACTTGTATTCAGTGATATCCTTAAGAAGCTGGATAACAAATATCCCAGGAAGAAAGTCCAAATCATGGTTCTTTGGGGAAGTTTGGGCCGCAATGAAGGTCACAGCACAGTGCACCCAGGAGTTCCCTCTATGGAAGCAGCCAGCTGACAGTTCTATGCTCGGCCACACTTAGTTAAGCAATGAGAAGACAGTGGCACGAGAAATCTCACAGCAAAACCTGGGTATTAAGGTCTCCAGGTCAGTCATGACATTCCAGTATGGTGGCTGGGAATGTTTTAGTGGATGAAAACCAAAATGTCAGTTCTTGTTACACATCTGGAGACATCTATACCGAAGGATGAATGAGTAAAGCATGAATTCATGCATGTCTGTCTCTTTCCAAGAGAGTGGGGAAAAAACCAGTATTTGTCTTCCTCTGTAAAGAAGAAGAAAGAAAAGACTAATGTTTCATAAATGTCTAGTATAGAAAAACAGAGGTGAAAACTCCTTTTAAGCACAGTATGAACATGCTGGGGTGGGCACAGCTGTGATCCACTGCAGTGACAATATTGCATCTTGCTGGTGCCAAAGTGTGTGTGTGTGTGCACATGTTAAAATTATGCCACTCAGCCCCTGCAATCAAATGTTTGCATCTCTAGATAGACAGATAGTCAGACACTTGGTTGCCTGTGCCTATCCTTGGCTTTCCTGTGGTAATCATTCATATTGCAATACAGAAGTTTAAAAAACCTTTGATAGCAAATCACTTCCTTCGTAAAGGAAGAAAAGATAGACAATAGGACAAGACACAAGCACAGAAACTAGATATTATCCAGACTGGTAGCAAAGGGATCATCCCACTTCCATCAGAGCAGTGTGTGGTCTTTGAACAATGCATAAAAAAAGAAAAAAATTCAACTCCCAAGATTACCATGGAGTAATGATTACCAATGTCGTATTAATTATACTTGACACTTTAAAGCCAAATGAAATGACTATCTAATTAAAAGCACAGCGTCACCTTAATGAAACAGCCCTCACTTGTCACATCACAGGAGACTTTATAGCTTCCCTCCCCGCCCTCCATTATTTGAATCCAAGTTCAAATTCAAGGGAAAGTTTGCTTATGGATTGGGTCCAGATATGTCTGATGTTTTAACATTTATTTTCAGCAGTTCCCTATGCACGATAGATCTGGGCTCTTTCTGAGCATGCTCTTGTTTCGTCTGACATGACACTGGGCTATGGTGTAAGCCTGAGATTGGAAAGTGGTGGTGGTGTCACTTCCAAATCCCACTGATCTGGAGCACATAAAAAGATTTTGTCCAGACAGATATTAATTCTCTTCTCCAGGGAATTAAAATTTTGACTCTTTATGTCTATAGCTAAACTTGACAAGATGCTGCTTTGACTAAGAAAAATTAACTTAGCTCCTTGGGTTTGCTCTGGATTTAGGCCAGCTGATCCAAGATAAAACCCTACAAAGAGGATCAGAACGGTATCCCAAATGGCATTTAGGACATTGGAGAGCCTCCATGAGCATCCTAGAATGCTCAGTCCTTCTAGCCACAAGGACAGTAATCACAGCTATGATAACTCAGCTTTTATGAGATTCAGCAGTGGTTCCTGACTTCATGTTGGTTCATGAACATGTGTGTGGATGGACACAATTGCACCTCCTTGGTGCCATTGACAAATACCTTTCAAGATGTCTCTTGAATTATGTCTCTAGAATCCTTCTAGAGTCCCCTCAGAAGGTCATTCAGCACATGTCCCACCAGTGCTGAGGTCTCTTGGGCTCTCTGTTTGTCACGTTCTAGTTATATTTCCTGAGAAACTCTTCTGTAATGACACATTCAAAAAACTACGCTTTTCTTGACACACTCCTTTCATCCAGGAGAACCTCAAAAATAGCAAATTTCCCTAAATTATTATTTGTGTCATGTTACCACTCATTTCCATCATTCTGAAACATAACCCACTTCTGGGCTCGTGTTTACCATGTTAGCTGTAAATTATTTGGGGAGATGGCTGTCTTTGCACCCCTTGTTTGTACTGCACCAACCACTGCAGGTATTCTGGTGCTGGGCACTGCGCTGGCAATGACACCAGAGTAATAATCCAGCTGCAACTTGATAAGCAATACAACGATTCACTGAAAATAGGTTTGTTGATTTGTGTTTCCAGTTATCTTTTCAAACACTCCATGACCATTCTATTCCATTACTACAACACTAGCACTATCACACTGCATTGGATCTCATCCTTCCAAGGCAGATTGTGATAAAATTCTCCTCACTCCTATAGTGCTCTGTAACTTTGCTCTTGAGTATAATGTCAAAGCACCAAAGCTTTTTATCTTCTGACACCCTGGAACAAGAAAAGTAGAAGAAATGTGCGGCTGTGGTTGAAAAGGATCTGTCTGAAAGTAAGAGGAGAAAACTGGGGAGAGGTTTCTGAGGGGTAGAGGCTCCCTTACCCAGGCCCTTAGCTCCTTATTCCAGGGAACAAGGAGCTCCTTTTTCCAGGGATATTTGCTATCACTGTTTTCTATTGAATATTTATGGTAACACAATGACAGAGGGAAGCTTGAGCCCTGTCTGAGGTTGGAAGTGGGGAAGAACCTTCACAGCATGTAGTTGTAAACTGCAAACCAACATGCATAGATTAAGAGTCTGGTTTCCTTGTTTTCCTTCAGAGCCAGTGGAAGGATACGTGCTCTGCCAAAGGACAGTTCAAAGAGATGGTGCAGCAGGAAGAGAGAAGTTGTGTCACGCACACTTATCAGAGCCTGGAGCTTACATGGCTTTGGGTAACTTCTGTGGGAAGAAGTGGGCTGCATCCTCCAGTAAATTTGGTCCATGGGAACACAGCTTATAGGACTGGAAGTGCTCCAGCAGAGTTCAACTCCAGTTGACAAAGACAGCAGCCTTATATAATGTTAGCCCTAAATGTATAAAATCCCTGTAAATGTTCTGTTGTTTTTGTTTTTTTCCTGGTTGTTCCTTGTAGGAACTCCATTTAGAGACTGTATTTTAACTTGCATCCTCAGTTCACACATGAAACATCAGTCACCATTTCCTGCTTTGCTGCCATGTTTTATTAAACAGTTAAAGTTTCACCTTTTTCTCTACTGACTCAATGCTCTCTGCTTTGAGTTACAGCTGAGACATGCCTGCAAATTCAGGAAAGGTTTAGGATCTATGGTTTACTAGGTAGTATAGGAGCTTTTCTTCTTGTATTGAAAACAGTTTTGGAAGCATCTGTTGTATTCATTGATTGTACGTTGTGACCTACTGCGGCCTTGTTTATAATATGGACACTGCTTTTGGCATTCTATAGAATTTTCCTGGCCTACTAAGATTTACAGAACTCAGTATTAGTGAGTTCTCTAAGAGCATCATCTCCTTAATCAAATGCATGTAAAAACAGGATACTGCTGGGTTCATTGTTTTCCCCATGAGCTCGGAAATGTCTGATTTTCCTCTAGTGGTCTGGATGAGCTCTTGTCTGGCAATGCTTGTGTTTTAACTTCTTTAAATTTTTGACCTTAAAGTCACGTCACTGGTAGCACAATTGCAATTACAATTCCTCATTTTGATGGAAGGAAGTGAGTCATTAACAGGCAGTTTTCAAAAGTTTTCTAGAGTTTGACCCAAGTCAGCAACAGACACTGTCCTCTCCTCAGTGGACTGCATCTCAAGAGATCGCAATATAATTAGCAAACATCCTGGAATTTAGCACTTAGGTCATATTATCTCAATATTTCTGGTTTTGTTTTGTTTTTACTGGCCTTTTAGAAGAAAACAAAGGCATTGGCAACTACATGATGTAGCCCAGAGACTTCAACAAGAGTGAAATTAGATGTCTGTAAAGGCCTATAGAAATTTGAATTTGGAGGGAATGTGAAGAAAATCATGACAGGCAGTGGAGTACCCCGATGTTGCTATAGAATTGCTGATCAAGCTGAGACCAAATGAACTTCAGGCTTAGCTCTCTGGATCTTTGATGGCACACTAACTCCCTCCTGAGATGGTGCTGACCCTGTTACAGCTGCCTAATTTCACACCTGGTCACCAGAGGACAATTTGCACTATGGGAATGACAATCCTTGCATTGCTGAGAGGTCCAGGACAGTGATTTTAAGGTATAAGACCTCATCATACAGGTAGAAGACAAACTTGGCAAGGCAACTTACAACTGTGGGAATCAAATCTCTTTTTTTGAAAATAATGTTGTACAACAGTTCCTGCATACTGGCATGTAAACCTCATTTTTCTGTAAATATGGATTCAGACATCTATTAAACACATTGGAAGGAGAGCTTATCTGGATCCAGGTTATTGGAAAGGCACATTTTTAGCTTGGGATGGTGAAAACTTGGTGTAGAGCTAACTGATTAAATTTTCTCTGTATAAGAGTAAGACCTCCTGTGCTACAGACCTCATTGTAAAATTCTTGGATTAAAAGATTGTGTGTTGAAGCTGAAGATCAATTTACTGTTCAATCTGTGATGCAGACTTGGCTCTGCATCCATGACTGGAAGTTGAATTGTTGAGTGTGTGACAGTTAACTACATACAGTTGTGATCCCTTTAATTTTATCAAAACCTGTCTCAAAGGAAGTACCATTGCACCTTTAATGCTCAACTTTGAAGCAGAAAAGCTCAATGAAAAAATACATTCAGATTCACAGCTGGTAGCCAGCTTTTCTTCTGAAGTATGACAGCTTCTGTTTTTGTGGTGTTAAAGGCAATTTTCCTACTAGGTCTCCAGGCTAGGCTAAAAGATGTGCAAACCTGGCTGAAGAATGATCTCTTACAACCCTCTAAAGTATTAACAAATAGACTTCATCTTTTTGTTGTAATTAGAAGGGGAGAACACCAAACATTTCAATAGCTCGAATGTTTTCTGCACTTAGGGTGGAGCCCAGTGATCTGTATTTATCCTTGCTGTTCCACGCAGCCATAACAACTACAGCTTCACCTGGACAACTAAATGCACAGGTATCTTCATGTGCCCAGATAATATGCTTGTTAATACCACAGCAGTGCTGACCACAGTGCAGAAACTGTGCCAAGAATCATCTTTGACAACAATAATTATTAAAAAATGGCTGTACGCTGTGGTTTTATTTTACAGAGTTGACTTTTCCCTCATAATGATCACACGCCTCGAAAGTTCTTAGATTTTTTGAAAGTTCCAGGTTTTTATCTAATAAATTAAATATTCCCCTAGTTATTAAAAAAAAAAAAAGGCATTGCCCAACAGAATTGCAATTTCCCTTGTGTTCACTAGCAGGCTGTAAAGGGGCATTCAGCGTGAGCACTGAAGTGACCAAGGGAGCAGTAAAGTCATTAAGTTCCCCTAAAAGTTTTTCTTGCAAGCAGAGATACTATGATTGAAAACTGTTCAGTACTTTGTTGTGGAGGTGCTCAAAACACTGAGTGATAGGTAAAAGAAGGTAATTTCTGTCTAAGAGACTATTAGGTCAGAATCAGGCAGCCATGAACCCTGGAACTCAGAAAAAACTTAAATTTTATGGCTGTTCTGTCACTCTAGCTGTGGTAGGACAGCAATCTAATTTCCATCCTAGAAAAAAAGGTCTTCCCTTGGAGCAGTTTTCCCAGGCAGCCTGAGCTGAGCTCCTGCTGTCACTGCCCTGTCCCACAAAGCCACTTCTCCTTGAGCTCAGCATGGCCTAATGCTTCTCTGTCATTAAGGGTATTTTCAATGGAATGAAATTGTTCACGTTAATCCTAAAGGCTCCCCACAGTTCCTGCTTACTGTATTTATCATACTTGGCTCATATCCTAAGATATGAGGATCTTCATAACAGCCTTTTTTGAGGGCAGGTCGGGGAGTCTTTTCTGCAGGACAGAGCCCTCTGGCAAAGGCCTCCTCAGTGTAGCATCTGCAAAGCTAAATTTGTGATTTACTAACATGTTGGTCTGCCTCATAATCCATAGATACTTTCTGTGGCTGGTGGAGACTTCGTAGGATTGGGAACCCTCGTCCCCACACACCAAATAATTCTCCAGGCAAAGGCTCCTGGTGGTGGTGAGTTTCATATCTGTGAGTGCTGGTGGCACATTTTTCTTTTAAAACAGGTCTGAGGGGAGTTGCTGATCATAAACCTGGCTACTCTAAACTGTTGGGAAGTCAGTGGCTTCAATGCACAGGGCTGAGGACCTGGCCAGCAGTGGAGGGTGACCAGAGGTGACAGGAGCTCACCCTAGACAGAAATTGTTTCCAGAAAGCAAATGGTGACAGCCAATTTCAAAGAAGACACTGTAGGGAATGCACTGGTGCTCTTAAGTATTTTGAAGAAAGTAGTATGTCTGCATGACGAATTTTGGTACAAAAAAGGCACAAGGGAAAACCGAGAAAACCATGGAAGCAATTTCTTAGATAAAAGGCAAAGTTCCTTACATGGGAAACACATGAAAGACTGCAAAAAAATAGATCATCACAGTAAAATATCTGTGGGGAGGGATTCCCCAGGCCTTTTTGTCCTCTCTCTCAGGAAAGTCAGCCTCCTGATTCCTCAAATGTTTTATTTCTTAAATTCAGAAAATATGTATGTACCAGCATATCCTTCTAATTAGCCTAAATTTACATAATTCCATATTACCAACTACTGTGGCATTCAGAAAAAAACCCCCACAGTTTTAGTTTCTGGAATTTAGGGCCTGTTTCCCATTTGTAGTGTGGATGCTTCCTATCATCTGGTAGTGTAAGAGCATTGACAAGGAGTGGACGTGTAATTCACAACATCAGGCTGCAAAATATCACCTGGGAGGAGGGAAAAGGATTTCTCCTGAGTGGTTTGTGTTTATTATCCTGCACTACCCCAGTTTCTATAAACCCATGGCCTTCATGGGGCTGTGACTGTAATCAGAGCTGTGTAAACAAAGCACACTGGAAATGCAGCTCCCAGAACCTATTCCTTTCTCTCTCCTGGTCTCTCTTACACCAGTGCGTGGGGATACATCACCCTTGGCTTTTGGCAGCCACTCTCTGAATTTTTTCATTTCCTTCACCACTTATCTAAAGCGGCTCACAGAGATAATTTTCCGTGTCAGCAGCTAATCTGATCCGAGATTGTGTTACTAAATTTTCTACACAAATCTGCTCATTTTTCCACAGCCTTCTTTAATGACCTCAAACCCACAGGCTGTTACCAATGCCTACACCTGAAAGATGCAATTCATTGTTGCCAAACATTTCATCCCAGGAGTCACAAACCTGCTTCTTTGAGCCTTGTTTTCTGTCCAGGGACATAATGAAGCTGTGGGCCCTCTTTACCTCCTGGTTACATAAAGGATTAAATCATTCTATTTAGCAGACAGAGGCTCCTCTCTGGTGCTGAGCACCCCAGGTCTAACCTCATTTACCATTTGTGTGTTGAAAGAGCTTGAATAATTTCAGAACAACTGGTCTTGAGTTAAATTGGTCAAGCTGAAAACGGTGTCAGGCCCCTGTTGATTTATTTATTCACTATGTCAGTAGTCATCTCAGTCCCCGACTCAGCCAAATGAAATACTGCCTGATCTGCACAGCCAAAAAATAGTTACAGAGTGGAAGGATTTTTGCATTCAGATATGTTACCTGACTTAATTTATGGTCCCATTTTGTCTTTCTACTTGTTAGACACAAATATATTACTGTTCCCTCAAATTTAGACCTTGCAGATAAATTATCCTTAATCTCATCTGATTTCTTTCTGCGCTGCAGTGCAGACACCCCTTCAGACAGCAAATCCTTCCTGATCTACCAAGGCTTCTCCACTGAGTTCAGTAATTCACATTCCTCTTTAGCCACTAGGAACTTGAACTTTCACTTAAATGAATGCTATTATGAAAAGGCCTTGCTTTCTCTAAAATGTTTGCATTAAAACTTCTTTTGAAAACATTTAGCACACATTTTATGTTTGTCTGAAAATTAATACTAATTATTAATGTAGTTTTAATACTTTAAAATTAAAAATAATTCTAAAAATTAATATTTGTAGGTTTTGTGGTTGATTTTTTTTTTAAAGCTGATGTCTGCCTGGAAAACATTTATTTTGCTCAATATTTTCTCAAGAATATCTCCTGCTTCACAATTCACATGCAATGTCAAAATGCAGTAAAACCTTTGTTATGAAAACTCCTTAACTCTGAAGTTTCAGCCAAAGTCCAGGTCACAGTTTTATAATTTGACCTCAACTCTGCAAATATAACTCTCATTAGGGGGATTTTGGCTGTTTGTTATAGTTTGTAGGTGCCTTGAGACGGGCTGTCCGTGGGGTTAAACTGGAGTACGTTTCTTGCATTATTTTGCTACAGTTAAGGGTTTGCCTCTACCATGCCGATGGGTTTGTTCCCCAAAAGAAAATCATAATATAGCTGTACTCTTATTTCCATGGGAAAACTATACTATGTCCTAGTTGTACCATATCTGCCACTGGATTTTATCCTTCTATGCCAGAGCAATGTCAGGATTCACAACCTCAAAGATCACCACTCAAAAATGGTGTAATACTCCAACAAATCAGTCAGTTTAAGCTCTGTGCCTGTTTCTTCCACTCCAGTTTTTCATTTTTGACACAAGGGAGCTGGAATCCCGAGCTGCTAATGGTGGCCATCTCTCTTCTAGCAGGATGAGCATCCATCACCTCTTTACAGAGATGTTCTGCAGTGTCAAGGAAGCCAAGAACTTCTGGTCACAGATAAGCACATTCTTCACCTCTGCAGTGCTTTATGACTCCCAATGTGTCAGGAATAGGTGATATATATGTAACACACAGGCTGGATCAGCAGCTATTTCTCCACACTCCAGACCAGGTCTTGCTCTGTCCTGCTTTTGTTTGGCCTTATGGCTGCTTCTGTGATCTTTCAGTAAACCTGCCTTTCCCTCATGGTCCTGCCATTAAACTTGTGCACAGATTTGTGCACAGCATTGCCAGATAGTTTATGGCTTAGTGTTGTCATGCAGAGATGTTTTGCCATTGTAACATGGTAATTTCAGGACAAAAGCTAGTGAAAATGACATCCTAAGTCCTGTCCTCTGCTTAGGGGGCCTTTGGCCTCATCTCTAAGGCCATGTTTTCTGAAATTTGAAAGATTTTTTTTGGGACATTCTGGTTTTGAGGAAGACGATGAAAGGTTGAAAAACCAAACCCCAAATATTGCATTCACTTGGATAATTAAAAGTAAAGAAAAATCTTCACAAAAAAGCCCCCCAAAACAAAACCAAACCAAACCAAAACAAAACCCCCCCCCCAAAAATTTAAAAAAAGTCTATCTTCACTCCTCTCTCTCCATCATGCCCAACCTATTTGAGAACTCCTCTTGGCTGTTTAACACAGAGTCTGCTCTGCTCTGAGCCTACCTCACTCCTGGGCACTAAGCTGTGCCTTGCCCCTTGGGATAGGATCCAAATATCTGTTTTCTCACTGCGAAGTTGTTCCTGGTTTCTCTAGCTGAAGACACTTCTGCATTTTTTAACACCTGAATATGCAAAGAGAGGCAGACCCAGCTGATTCCTCACGCACTTTCAGGTGGATGAGGTCACTACTATACTAGCTGTCAACCTTTCTCCAGCTGAACAAATATTTTATTTATTTATCACAGTGAATGATCTCCAAAACCAGGAGCCCTATACACCTGGGCTGGGAAGAGTGCATATCATGCTTAAATGTGCAGTGAGATGGAGCAATGCTGAAGAACCCTCTAAATCCTATACCTATCCATAAGGGAGTTTCTATACCAAGACTTTCTGAGTCCTGCTTAGCTCCTGAAGGAGCTGATATGTAGTTACTTTACTGGCTTGGTCAGCAAATGTTTCTTGACTTCCTGCTGACAGACTTGAGCAGGTAAGTCCCGTCCAGATGCTCAGAAGAATGCCATCTCAGGAAATAAGGTATGGAGGAGGTCCGGGGGAGTTGTTTTTACCTGGACAGAAAGCAAAACTGCTGCTGGCACATCAGACTGTTGGTTGTAGGATGGAAAGTGCCTTTCTTTCTTCTCTAGTGAGAAACACCTTGGGGTCCAAGTCAGTCCTGCAGGCTGGGCTCATGCATTGACAGGGGAGTCACGCAGCACTTCAACTGGTTCTGGGTGCCTAGTGACACACAGGCAAAGGGAACAATTAGGAGTTGTCTTCATAATTACTTTATAACAACTAAACCCCCACAGTATAACAGTATATGAGTATCTGTACCCATCTCCTTAACCATCTCTGTTTACATCTACATCTATATCTATGTCTTGCACTGGCACAGACCAATGTCACTCGAGCACTGATGACCTCATTGGCTCTGTTCCCAGTCTGTGTCGTCCCCAGTTGCTGTGTGTGGCTTTTGACACTTTCCTTCAGGTTCAGGGAACAGTCCTTTTGCACACCTTAGATGTGGGGCAGGCAGAGAGAGGGGCAATGACACAGCTGGGACTGCGGCACACACCCTGCAAAGCACTGGTTCCACCCTTGCAGGGATGTGCCCCAGGTTTAGCAAATACAAAAATATGTGCCCTCAAGAGTAAGTGGCACACATAGGATTTGTGCTCCCTGTATGAACTTACTGGAAGAACTGCCTTAGGCCATAGCACCTTTGACAAAAACAGCTCAGCAGTTGTTGATTTAGATGAGTCCATGGTGTGGTAGTGCTGTGTGTATGTAATGTAAAGTAATTTGTTCTCTGGTCTGTGCTGCAGACACCAAAGGTTATTGTCTGCTTTGGAAGGCAACTTCTTTATTTGAACTGCAGGCAGCAAAGCAGACTGGTTGTTGGAGCTTACAAAAGGCTGTCATGGCTCTGCTATGTAATTTTTAAATAAACACATTTTAGTCATTAAGTACACACTCTTAAAGCCTCAGTAAGAAGAACACCAGAATTATTAGTCAAGCTTTAATTCATCTGGTATGAGTTACAGCTGAGCTTAAGCATGTGACAAATAAGAGGAGTTATTTTCCAAGGACAGTTTATCTGTGATAACCTCTAACACAGCAGGAGCCCAAACTCTAACCATACCCACTGTCTTTACACATTTTGGTTTTGCTTCTCTTGTTGCTCTTATTTATTATAGAGCTCAAGAGAGGACTAGGGAATGTAATTGATCTCTCAAGATTCCTTTGAGCCCTCCACTTCCATGATTAAATGAGCCTATGAATTGTTATAGACGTCACTGCACAAACGAATGTTTTATTAAGCACCAGTAAATTGCTGCAATAGTAAACCAAAGTTGTGTTTGTACAATATTTCACAAATCACAGACAGTAAGGAGTATCTTTTGTATGTGGGCATATTCATTCCTCCACTACCCCCATATCCCTGTGGTTTCTTGTTTCATTTGGTTTGTAGGATATGTGAACGGGTCCTGCCTCTCTGAAAGAATACCTTTTCCAAACATGGCTCTTAATTTATAAGTGGTTTGCTGGTAAGCTCCTCTGCTGTGCCCAGCTTTGAACCCACCTATGTAGGCCACAAAGAATTGAGGGGGAGTCAAGGAGGAGAAGTATTGAGTAGATAGTGCATGTGGTGGAATATATTTCATCCCTCTGAAAGTAATGACATTAATTTAATTAAAAATCCAAGCTGGTGGCTACAATTTATAGGCCAACATGACTAATATTGTTATGCTTATGTAAGCAGAGAAATTAATTAAAACTTTGAAACTTTCTCGTTGGCATAATGAAAGCTTATTTTACACTGGTGAGAGATTAAGGAAACTTTCTTGGTGGGCTTTTTTACAGAAAGGCAAAGAAACCCTCCCTGCCCCGCTTTCACAAGCAGGGAGGGTTTTTTTAATTAAAAACAGGAGAGAAAGTGGGAAAATGAAAGAAGCAAGAAATACTTTTGTTAATGTATTAGTTCTGTAGAAAGGGCCTGGGAATAGCCAGGAGGATTTTGACAGTGGCTCTGTTGGCGTGAGAGTGAAATGGGAGCATCATTTGTTACAGGAGCTGGAGTGATGGGATGCTGAGGGAGGGACTGGTGTGGGGGGTGAGCTCCCTGTGGCAGCCTTACAAGATACTGCAGACATTGAATTGTACAGGATATCTCCCTCCTGCTTTCAGGAAAGGGGTGCTGCAGTCAGGTCCTTCTGCTTGGGGCTCTCAGCCTTCACTCTTTTCCTTTAGTCCCCATGTCTGCTGTTATCTTTCAGAATGGCATGAAGATATCACTGGGAGCTAGATAGACACAGAAGATTTTTTAATAGTCAGTGTGAAAATGTTTCTGCTTGGAAAAAAATTCTGTCTAGTACTGCAAAAATACGGTTTTTGCGCCTGTTTACTTGTAGTTTTATATATATATATNCATACATACATACATACATACGTATTCTGGTCTCTAAACCTTCCTGAGGAGGGCAAGTGGAGAGGGAGGTGCTGAGCTCTTCTTCCTGGGATCTAGCAACAGGATGTAACAGGCTGTCCAGAGAGATGCTCAATGCCCCAGGCCTGTGAGCATTTAGGGCATTTAGACAATGCCCTTAATATAACTATTTAACTTTTGATAAGCCCTGAATTGATCAGACAGTGGGACTAGATGGTTGCTGTAGGTCCTTTCCAACTGAAAGCATTCTGTTCTGTTCTACATGCACATACATGTAGGGTGTAGCTGTTGGTGTGGGTTCCCCTGAATCCAGATTGCCTCACTAAAGCAACCAGAGTCACTACAGGATTATTTGATGTTACATGAAAACCCTGTGAATGCTGTGACTCACGACAAGGACAGGTCCAGGCCTTCCCAGCTGCTTGGGCCAGAAAAGGAGTAAATGGTGAGGGCTTAACCGTGCCAAGCTGAATACATCTGAAATCTGAGCTCCCATGTGGGATGGGCGATTACATGAAGGGCTTGATATTATTTTTATGTAAGGTGTGGAAGTAAATTCCAGCAGTAGAACAGCTGAAATTGCAAAATTTTGTAGCTCTGGATATTGCTCAGGACTCTCTTCAGCTATAATTTTCCCTTTTGACATAACGGTCCATAAAACTCAGTAAAAAAGAAAAGAATTCCCTTCACTTCTAACTAGATCAGCAAGGTCAGCGTAAGTGCATTGTAAGCTCAGAGACAAAAATGGAACTCTTGGAGCTGTTTGTGCCTCAAGTTGTTATCTGAATTTTCTCATTCTTAATGCCTTGCTGAAAACCCAGCAGCTAATTTTGCTTGTGCATGGGTGTCCCACATTCCTCTGGAGGGAGAAAGGTCCGTGCTGGCTGGTTCAGTCACGGCTGTTGGGGAAAGCTCCAACACAACCAAGAGGATTGTAGGGTCTGCAAGCCCAAAGGGTAAAAGAAAAAAAAATATTCAGCATTTATTAAAGAATCAAACTCTTTATCAAGCAATGCTGTGCCCTGATAACTTTTCCCTCCACTAGCCAACCATGCTGCAAGCCAGATGTGCTCTCCCCAACATTTGGCTAAGAGAAGCTATTTCTTTTCCTCAGAACCAGATATACTTCACTTTCAGGTGCCTTTTCTGGGCTGTTATTCACCCTCAAGCTGCCCTGACAATGTTAATTCCCTGTGATGACAGGTGAGATGAGCCTCTTTTTGAGTTTTTAGCACAGTGTGATCGCACTGTAGGACTCACCACCGGGTCCAAGATCTCACATGCATGTCTTCCTTCAAAATATGAGAACAGTCATTCCAGCTGTCAAAAGAATCAGAAAACATTAAATCTGGGTAATATTTAGGCTCTGGGTGAGAATTTGTCTGCCCAGGCAGAGCTGCTCTTCCCTTGCCTGGGCCTTCTGCTGATTTACCTTCAGAAACAGCTACTCCAAACCATCCCTCATTTTCTTCATCTCTGCTCTCTTGGGATGGCATTGATGATCCTTCTGGGTCTGTTCCAACTCAGATTATTCTGTAATTCTGTGAAATAACCAGGGGGATAACTCTCCTGGAAACTATGGTGTCTTCTAATAGACATCAGAATTTCCTCAAAGTAGAGAAGGCTGTTTTGGAAGAGAGTCAATATGTCAATCAAGGCAGCCGTGGGAAGGAGGTGCATCCCCTTCAGCACAGACATGAGGGCAGCAGCGCTAAAGGAAAGGAGAATTGAACATCTCAGTGTGTTCCGGGAGTCTGTAAGATAAGACTATAGACTCCACCTAAACAAATACCATAAAGCACAATTAGGAGTTCCCTGTTGTACCAAAAAATGTTACCCAGTGATTATAATTTATTGAATACACACATAAAAGAAACCAGTCAAAATGTTTGTCTTTGCATAGAAGGTTCCTACAAATCATCATCCTGTTATATAAACTCTTTTTCACCTGTTTCAGTGACCCTCCATTGTGGTTATTTCTTTTGCAGTAAAGACCAGAGCTGCTGCCTTCCCCTCCATATCACCAGTTTTAGGAGAGTGATGAGAGCCATAGTTCCTATTTGACACATCCTGTGATTGACAAGTGCTATACTAATTATTTCCTTTAACTGGTTGTATTAAGTATTGGCCCTCTACTCCTGAGAAATTAAGACAATTAAACACTGCAATGGTTAGGCAAGAAATTTGCAGTGACAACCGAATGACCGTGGCTTTCCTGTCCACCCAAAGAACAAAGTCTCCAGGCACAGCAGGTGACCAGCAAATACTAATGAAGCAGCCAATACACAGAGGAGTCCTTCCCTTGCACACTCCATCAACCTGGCTGGAACACCTCTCATCAAAATATTCCTTCTGGACCACAGGGCAGTGCCAGGCTGGTATGTCGTGGAGAAAACACTAGAGAGTGTTGTGAGCATACACGTTTTTCTTCAGGGAACTCTATTTCAAACAACATGTTCATGTTTTCTGGATTGTGGCATTTTAAACAAAAATTTGTTTCAGGCTTACCATTGCCACAAAATGATGTTTTTACTTTCAGAAATTCAAAACCAATTTTTGTTGTATTTAGGACTTTTATTTTTTGTTTGTGTGTTTTTATGCTCCCAAGATGACATTCTGGTTTGGGATTATTGTTATTATTTTAGTATTTTGATTATTATTTCCATTCTATACAGAATGTAATTTAGATATGTTGACATCTCTAGCAGAATGAAAATATGTTTTCCCAAACAGTTTGGAGTGCTTTTATTACAGATGGGTCTCAACCAGCTGTTGAAAGCTGTTCCAATGTAAACCTGAACTCTCTGCCTGGCTCCCAACTTTTGTGATGTACAACATTTAAAACTTGGATCTTTCCCCCGAAACACTGTGAATATGTTTTGTTGAAGAATGGAGTAATTTTTTTCTGAATCACGGACATGGAGTAAATGCTAGAGAAATGCTATGATCTGCATGCATTTTTAAGACACAGATAGTAGATGTGTAGAGATTAAATAGTTTTGGCCAAAAATGGTTTAGACCGGAATAAGTCTGCCAGAAAGCTGAGCGTTGCCAGGGGGTTTTGTAGCACCAGTGACAAAAGAAAGTTTTACAGAGATCTTGAGCTTGGTACATTCTTCATTACACAGAATCTTCTTGATTTCAGGCACTGTTTAAGCCAGATCTTCAGGAAACAGAAGTACATCCTCAGAAACATTGTAGGCAAATGTAAAATTTAATTTAATTCTCATTTTAATGCCAGGAGAAGGGCAAACAATAGAGGATTTTTGCTCCTTGCTTTCTTGCTATTTATGAAAAAGCAGCTGCAGAGAAGAATGATGCCAAGCAGCTCCTTCCTGTTGTGGTGTTCAGAGCTGTTCTCGAGGGAGGAAAGGTTATACCAGGTGCAGCCAAATACCAGCTCTGCCATTCAGCAGAAGGAATTCCATGTGCCAGGGTTGCCCACAGGGTACTCCGTACGGTTGTGAAAGCACAGCTCCTGCTGCTCAGCATCCTTGTCAGCACCACACACTCCTCGAGCAAAGGTGGGCACAGAGAAACCTCTCCAGCATCCAACTTTTGCTCCCAACATTTGTTGTGGTGTCAGTGAGGACTTTGAGGTTAGCTGTCTGTTTATTTGTTTCCAATCCTGGGATGCTGTGTGATCTGTTTTAAGCCTGGAGATGGAAAAAATGCAGCGTTGTCTTCAACAGTTTGTGTGAGTGGCAGTGACTGATGCCTTTTGGAAGAGCACCCCAGGGGCCATGAGATGAGTGTAGTTGAGTGTGTCTGGGTATTGGTTAGCAGCGTTTGCACCGAGCTGGTTTCCATTATTCCACATGTCAGGAAGAACATTTGCGCTTCCAGGCCACTAGATGATGATGGTACTGTAATTACAGCTGCATCTGAATTAACATTCCCACATGAATAAAACATTAGCATGATTATTCTTAGCTTTTTAACCAGTGGTCTGTGGTCTCATCTCATTATAGCTACTTTCTTAACCAAACCAAACCACACCACACACTCTAACAAATGAAGAAGAGAAATAAACACAGACCATCACTTCACCTTTTTCCCATTTAAGACTTGGAATTGGTTAAATAATAACGAAGTATCTCTGAAAACCAACATATTGGCAGAATTTTATCCGTAACAGGAGATCTGTGAGCTTTAAGCCTTTGCTTCATGACCATAAAGGTTCGATACACTTGCAGCTGAAGACTGCAAATTGCAAATATATTGGATATGTAATTATGTCTTTTTCCATGTGGGAAAACAATTTGCACATTCAAATCTTAGTATTTTGCATTTAAAAAAAGTATTTGGGCCACAGGTGGAATGTTTTCACAGGAAGTCATTTTGGAGTCCCAAAGGGTACAAAGCCAAGTCAAGGCCCCCGTTGCGATGTGTTTGAGATGCAGGGATTGCCTTTGCCCTGCACTCCTCATGCCATGGGCTGGACCAGCACCCACAGAGCCTCAGGCTCCAAAAGCCTTTTCAGGTGTGTCTACACCAGAGCCAAAGGTGTGCCACCAGCTCAGAGACACATCCCTCAGGTAGCTTTACGTGGTGTGCTCTTGCTATAGTCTTGCCTTTCTCAGCAGCATCAGTAGAGGGAAGAGTTTTGCTTTGTGGGTTAGTGACTCTCACGCAAGTTGAGCTGTCTATCGCTGTGATTTCAGACTTGGTCAAAATAGAGATACAAAAAAAGATGACCATTCCTGACTCCCTGGGAAATCCTGCAGTGTCACCACCATCCCCTTCTCTGGATGACTTTTTTTAATATTTAGCTCATCTGTTTTTACTGGCCTTCTTTAAATCCCTTTTCATCAATAATTTTTGCATCCCCTTGTCTGTTTCAGCCAATGCTTGACGTGTTTGTAAAGGTCTTGAAGATACCAAGGTCTTAGAAGTTTCCTTAAAAATTATGTTTCTGTAGAGAAGAACCTCATCATCTTCTCATCAGACGAGAAGTTGGTAGCAGGAACACAATTCTAGGACGCATAAGGGAATCCTCACCTGAGAGAGAAGGAAAGGCTGGAATTGCTCAGAACTCACATTTTTTTAATTGCACCAGTCATATGATGACTAGACTTAGGAAACCGCATTCTGCTGCTCATGAAACTACTCTGGCAATTTGGGAAATACAGGTAAGCCTCACCTTTCAGCCCGGTGCCTTTATGCACCCTTGTTCCATTGAGAACAAGGGGCTTTGCCACTGTCAGGATCTTCCATCATGTTTCTGTAAGGACGGAATGCTGTAGGCAGTGCAGGCTGTGAAATCTGTTCCTAATGATAGGTTACGAGTTAGTACCATAATGGCTGTGAGTAGCCTGAACCCAAGCTTGACTCATAATAAAAATAATTGTAGGTAGCTACCCATTCTCATTCCAGCTTTTGCAGGGGTAGTCTTCCAAGGGATGTGTGGTTGTGACCACTCTTTGCTGACTGTTTTTGCTTCTTCTTGAAAGCTGGGTGCTGAGCTGATTCGGCAATTGTGTGAGTAAAGTACAACTATAAGTTCTTTTTATAGCAGTCTCAAACTAGACCCACATACCAGGATAAGTGACAGGAATAGCAAGTCCCAGCACCTCATCAGATTCTACCAAGAGGGGCGGGGACCACTGAGCCTGTCTTCAAGGATTCAGCTGTTTGCATCATTAGCTATTTGAGTCTGGTTTAACAAGGGCATCCTCAGGTATATGAAGAGACAGGTTTAAGAGCAGATGGGCCAAGGTGAGCCCAGATGTCATCAGTCCATGGCCAACTCAACAATTTGGTCTCAGAAATATTCTCTATTACAATTAAACTTGATAATTCCTGGCTTCCCGTTCCACTGAGGGAAAAGTCGAACCCTTGCAGAGGCTGAAAATGTTGGCTGTAGAGGTTCTGTTGGGAAGATGACAGCTTTGGTCACACAGGAGCTTTCTTCTATGGTAGGTGTTCCTGGTTTGGATTTATTTTTTTAACCAACGACATTTAATAAACAACAGCAGAAAAAACCCTCACGTTAAAAACACACTGGATTAACCTCCTGAGAAACTGGCAGAAGAAGCTGCCTTTGCCCTCCCTTAAATTATATGTTGTGCTCCCCTGCTGGTACAATAAAATAAAATGAAAAAGAATCTTCTCAATTTTTCTTTCAGCAGTGTGTTAAGATATTGTCAGGTCAGCCCTGGTGGTGGGGTAGCAGATGACTAATAGCTGTGGCTTTTAATTAAATGTTATCAGAAGAGGATGATAGATTAGCACCACTACCCCCTGCATTTCCCAGAACATTTCAAAATTGCTTTTTGAAAAATGGACTTAAAAGAAGAAAGAAGAAAGAAGGGGGAAGCGTGAAACAATGGTGGGAATTCCTTGTCCTTTCTGGACCAGAACAAAAGCTTTCTGTCCGTCTGAGAAGGAAAAAATTATTTATTTGCTACAGCCAGTGCAGTCTGGCTTGTACCTGGCTGGGATTTCTGTGGCAGAGCTGGACCTCAGCTTCACAGGTCTCTGTTACTGCAGGCATTTCTAAAGAGGAAATGTAGACATTTGGGATATTTAGAGCTGTAGCACCTGAAAATGATGAAACATGGGATACTGAATGAGTCCTGCATTTCTACTGCCTAGAGGTTTACTGGGAGTAGGTAGGGGAATATCTGAGCCAATGGAAAGGAAAAAAATATCTTTTTAAATCCAGGAATAGCTCATAATTGAAGGCTACTGTTTTGTCCCTACATGAAATAAGAGTTGAGAGTCTGAAATTATTCTTTAGGCAGGCACCAAGATCAAATACTTCAGTGCAGGTGGCAGGATCCGTGTTTTCTGTGGAAAGATGTTTGGTCCTTTCTCCTCTGCTCACCTTTTTATTATGACTATTAGTTATAGCACTCAGGCAGTGAAGATAGAAGAATACTATCTCTAGATCCTCCTTTCCCTTAAAAAACAGCTTAAGAATATTTTTGTCAGAAAAATAAAGGCCATTAAAGTAACTAAAGCCTTTCAGAGGATTGGTTTTGGATTGTTCTTCTCAGAATAGGAGCTTAAACTCTTCTTAGCTTCATTTTAGGTCCCTGAGCGCAATTCTGGATGCTGCCCAAAAAGAACAAGTTGTGGGGAATAGGGATGCAATCTACAAATAAAATGAGCACATCATTAACTTTTTATCATCATTGTTATTTTTATTAGTCAAGGTTTTGGCCTCCAGAAACTGGGGCATTTGTGATGAAAGGGACGCAAATAGCTCATAAGTCAGCCTATAAATATGAGGGACTGGAAAACTGGGCTAGTGCCCAGATAGATGATTATTTTTTAGAAGAAATTTATTTCTATTTCTCCCTTCCAACCAAAAAGGTGTGTCAGTGCTTAGAGACAGAAAAAAACATCTTTATCCTTATCTTTTTTCTGCTGAACACATTTTTTTCTGAGTTTCTTCCATCTTTGGATATGGTGTGCACATCCCACATAACACAGATACAATTTCAAAGCAATGGTAATGGCTATTAACGTTAAAATGCTGATTTCCCAGATGCCTTGTTGAAACAAAGTCTGAGCTGCAGCACACATGCCAATAAAATCCCACTTCACATATAGCGGTAGGTGAAAATATGATAGAGGTTCCTTTCTTTGCCAGCTATATAATTTCTGTCCAAGGAAACTCAAGTGAGGTGCAGTTCTCTATGGATGCTGATTAATTCCTAGGTCCATTTAGAGCGTGCTATTGCATGAAAACAGGAGAACCTGTGGGAGTTGGTATTTCCTTGAATTTATTTTTCTCCTGGACCTGCACTGAACACATATTGAGTGCATCAAAATGCCACTTCAGGAGTGAATAAAAGGAAAAAGCTGCTACATTGCTGGAAAAGAGCCTGCGTCAGAGTTTACCTACTTTGCATTAAGGATGGTGACACAAACAGAGGGGCCTTGTACTCTTGTCAGGGTGCCCTATGGCCAGTGACAGAAACATGGGCAGTTCTAAATTAAAAGAACATTTCTGTATTAATTTATCACTGTGGTATACACAGGGCTAAGTATTTTCCAGAAGCCGCTACTGAGCCTCAGAGAGCTGACGGAGCTTAAACCGTTATGAAAGAAATACAGTTGCTTTCCTGATGTGATGTATTTGGCCTCATGAAAGGGCATTTTGTTTAGGTAGTGCATAGAAATCTTAGAAAGTGCCTACGGACACAGATATGGTCCCTGGGGGAAAGCAGCAAACCTGAGCAGAGAAAGCATCATAAATCATGGGGCTTAATGTGCAGCTCATAAATCCAGTGTTTGTAGGGAGCTCTGATAAGGCAGGATGATGTCTGAGCACTTTTACTCCACATAACATAGCATGTGGCATTTGCATCCACACAGCAGTGAAATGAGCTGAGATTTGCATCTCATTTTTCACTCCCCCATGCTATGGGTGGGGCAGATCCCAAACATGACTACGGGGGGTGTAAATAAGAGAAAAGCCCCTGGTTTCACAAGAGTGACTCCAAACATAATCTCTCATATTTGGGATGGGGAATAGACTCTGAATTCTGTTCATTTACATGAGATAATCATATCAACCTGTGAATCTGTAATTCAAACATCTGTGCTTGTTACTCACAGTAATTTGTATGTATATATATGAATGCTTATTTGATATTTGCATATCAGATATTTGCATATTTTGAAGGCAAAATGTGAGATACACCAGTAAGATTTCATGTGCCTTGGTCTGTCTGAGTTGTTACTAAATGATGGCTGGATGCTGCTTAGATAACACGTCTGATAGCCAAGCAAGCCCAGGTTTTCCCAAGCAGTCTGTGCATAACTCCTCAGGAATTAGGTGCCCTTCCTAATGGCAACATTTGCAATACTTTCGGGGTTTGTGTCTTCCAGTTGAAGTGAACATCCTATCCTAATCTTTGAAATAAATCTTCCTAGACATCTTCTTTCCCTCAAAGTTTGAACCCGTAGAGAAAAGAAATGAAGGGAGAGACCATTATTAACGTATTTTCTGCAATTTGAGAAAAATTTTAATGAAAAATGTATCTGTTCAAGGTAAGGTGCATCCGTGGGATACACTGAAAGGAGAAGTTGTTGCTCTATGCTCTCCTTAAGTGGCAAACCCCCAGGTTTTTCTTGACTCCAAACATTCCCGATGGTGATTCAGAGTGCTCTGTGATCTCTGTCAGCCCTGTGGATGCCACAGAATCACAGAGTGGTTTGGGTTGGAAGGGACCTTAGTTCCAGTCCCCCTGCTCAGGGCAGGGATGCCACCCCCTAGATTAGGTTGCTCAGACCCCATCCAGCTTTGGACACTTCCAGGGATGGGACATCCACAAACTGGTAGAAAATCCATGTAACTCTCTGACTTACTTTGTACTTACATCAGTATAAGTCAATAGATTTTGACCCCAGGGATTGGATGTGGGGAAAATATTCTAGCTGGCATGGTGCAGGCTAGACAAGTCATCAAATATCCTACCTTCTTCATTCTTTCTTCCTGCCTGGGCATTGGCAGAATTATTAAATAATTCCTCTAAATTAAATTTCTCTTTAATTTTGTGAACATAATATGGATATCTATGCTTTCAGGACATAACTGGAAGAGTGGCTATGAAGCTGACTCGTATTCCTTATCCATTTTAACTTGATAACCACAAAAAGCAGAAAATGCTTTCTATTTTTCCAGTACAACAAGCAGTAGCATATGTTTCCTGCACAATAATTTATTCTAACAGAGGAAGATGATATTTCCCTAATGATTCATGTTTCTGAGAAAAAATGAAGCATCACTGCCTTAACATGTTTTTCCTCTCTCATCTCTTTTGGATGAGAAATCATTGCTTTCTTTTATCTGTCTCAGATGGATCCAACAAAGTTACTATAAAGGCTCCCACTCTCTGTGTTCTCAATGAGCGCAGCAATGACCTCTTCTCCTTGTAGCATCTAGTGTTTCACTTGTACTTTTTTATTTATCTCCTGCAGCAAGCTGTTGTGTAAAGTTTTGTGATTTGGGCCTTAATCTACAGAGTTAGCTGCCTTTAAAGAGAACTCACTCCAAAGTGTGGCTCTAGCTGGCACACAGTACTCCACACAGAAGTGGGAGCTACATCACAAATCTGGAAATGTGTGTTGCTCCTTATTGCTTCTTTCCTGTGTCTGGAAGCTTTTTTTCTAATTTTGAAAGGGGTTCTTTTGTTGGGGGTTTTTTTTCTGGTGTTTTTTTTTTGTAAGAAGAAACAAACCTTTGAATCCACTCTCTCACTTAGCCCTGGTTGCTGAATGGTCCTGACGAAGTCATTGGAGGACCAATATATGGAAAAACCCTTTTACCTCATATTCCTCATTTAAAAAGGAAGGATGCTTGTTAACATGTTGTCTGAATGCTAAAGTTCTGACTGAATTCTTGAAGCATTGCAGCAAATACTTGGACTAGTAGAATGTCTATCTATTATCACTCCTTGATAAACACTCAGCGGCAGTTTGCAGCAAGCAGCAGCACGTCAGATGTCAGCTGTGCTTTGGTGAGCTGAGCTTCAGCCTGGAATGTTATGTCTTCATGAAATCACAGATATTACAAAGGAAAAAAAACCCTGTAAACAGCCAAAACCTGAGGCCACTCTGCACCCCTCATCTAGAGAGAAGCCTCTGCTCCTTGAGGGGAAGAGCTATGTGCCTCTCTGTGTCAAGATTTTCATCCCGAGAACTAGAGACACCAAAGGAAGGAAATGGACACAAGGGTGGGGCTGCAGACACAGAGAGCCAATCTCTGCCTCATGTCTCATTGATTTTTATTGTGTTGGATCCTCACTGAGAGTACTGCACCTGCTGCCTGCTTTGCTCTCCCTGGCTGCCCATCGCTGCCTGCTGGCCCCCAGCATCACTGCTGTCCCATTCCCTCCAGGAATCACCCACTAACACCCTTCTCCTCCATACAGGAGATCGTGAGCAGATTGTCCCACTCCACAGCATGCGCAAGGTGTCCAAAGTATCCATTCCACTTCCTTTTTCTCCCCTTCATGTTCCCAAAACTGGGAGCAATGCCTTAGGCATAGTTTCTGGTCCAGGTTCTTTACACTGTTGCAGTCATAAACTGTTAATCTCTCTGTACTATACTGTCTTTTTTTTTTAGGAGAAACGCTTCTCCAACACAATAAAACAACATCTGTGAAATAGATTTCAGTCTTCTCCGGCGTCTCTTTCATTTCTTTCCACTGTTCTGCATTATGGTGTTCTTCCTCTTCGACTCTTCTCCTCCCGGGAATTATTTAGAGATACAGAGGCATCTCCTTTCTCTTCCACAAGCTCTTAAAAGTTTAAATCATTGTTTGTTGCAGGGAAACCAGAATTGTTTTCTTTATCCAATGAGGGCCCAGAGCCGCCTCCTGTTCAGGTTGCTGGCATCTCAGAGTATTAGAAATCATTGTGAAGGCCTTTTTGGCAATGCCAGGTACAGAATGCAGCAGCCCCACCACATGGTGGGGACAAGGCTGGTTTCACTGGTGCTCTCAGCTCAAGGTGGTGGGCCAGACAATGCATCACACAGGCCAGAGCAGTCCTTAAGCTTGAGATACATTAGGGAAATGTCAAGAAATGTAACGGGAAGGAGAACGACCCACTGGAGAGCTCTCAGTGGCTCTGAAGGAGCCTGGAGGGAGGATGCCTTCTGTGGAACCTGTGTGACTCTTTTGCAGGCTGGTGGCACCGACTGATTCCTGGTCCACACAGCCCTTCCCAGTGCAAACCTCCATGGTGGGGCCTGGATCCCTCCTGGAGTTCTGAGTAGCTGTGTTTTGGGTATCAGGCTCTGTCTTTTGGGGATTTCCTTGTCTGTCTCTCCCCTTGCTTGCAGAGGTGCTAAGTATTAAAATAACAGTGAGGAAGGGGAGAATTCACATCTTGGCATTTCTCAGTGAAAGTCTGCCAGACATTTAATAAACTGTTTTACGTTGAAAACATTTGAAGAATGACTCTGCAAACAGTGATAATACTTACTCGTTAAGCTTTCAAACAGCCTGGCCTGACAGCCTTAACCTTTGCACCGTGCAAGTGAAAACATAAGGCACAAGTAAAACCCCTTCCTGCAGTAACTCCAGTGGGCTGCGCAGTGGATTACACGAGGTATGAATTTACCCCCTGGCATTTGGTTTGTTTCTAAGAGCAAGTCATCATGGCTTGGTTTGAACCCCAACGCCTGATATAAGACTCCCAATAGAGTTAATTACACAGCTCTTTATAATAATCCATTGCCCAGTCAACCCACAAAACATTTCGTCACAGTAGCAGCCTGAATGTTCAGTTAGGGGACCAATTAATCAAGCTGGCATTTAAAAAAATATAAAACCACATTTTATAATAGTGTAAAACATCAATGTATTAGTTTGAGTTGCATTTGGCATACACAGACATGTACACACTGTATCTCTACAGCTTGATTTATTACATTTAAAACTAAATGGCTTTGGAAATCAATTTTATTAGACTTCATTATTTTAAAACATAAAATAAAATGAAAGCCTTACTTAATAATGGCTTTTAAATTCTAGATAAAGATGCCCAAAGGGAAAATATAAAAACCCTGGTGCATTGTATATTGTCCACTTTTTTTTTTTTTGCATGGACTTGCTCAGTGATTTGGAAAAAGAAAAGATGTGAATTAAGGAGTGTGTAAAGAGATGAAGTTGTTGAGTGTGTGCAGGAATGAATGGAAGTGATTCCATTTTCCCCAGAATGCTTTGGATCAGAAAGCATAAATAGGTGGCATCTGTCTCATTTACCAACAGCACTCACAACTGAAAGAGAAACTGAATGAAAACTTGTCTTTTAAGAGGCAAGAGCAAATCCCTTCTTTATTTGCAGCTGTTTCTCTATCCAGAGTTATACTGGGGGGAGGGGGAGCAGAGGGTGGGATAGATTAGAAACTAATGGAAGAGAGATAAAAGTGTTGCACCACTGAGAAACTCCACCACAAACTGTTCCCAGAGGCAGGTAATGGGATCCCTCTCCACCTGTGTAAGGGGGAGGCCAAAAGTAGAGATTTGCTGGAGGTTTGTAGCAGCGAGCTGGGCAGCATTTCTCTTCCAAGGGGTTGATATGCAGGAGCAGCAACCAATGGAGGTCACCATGTCTGGACCATGTGCGTGACACTCACGGGAAAGGTCTTTCCCTGACAGTGAGCATGGCCTGGGGACTGAGGTGCCAAGGTGGTTGTTGGCCATACACTGCAGCTCCTGCCTTTGTTCTCTGCCTGTGCTGGCTTCCTCCACTGGAACGTGAGGAATCCGCTGTGGCTGGGAGCTGCTCATCAGTAGAGATGTTAGACTGGAGAAGGACTTTCCCCAGGGAGGTTCACTGCATTTTTCTGGGGTATTGATTAGAAACAAAAAGAAGCAAAACATTGTCAATTATTAAAAACTTCGAACATACACACACAGAGACATAAACATAAACATATATATATACATATATATATATATATATATACATATATTTGCCTAGAAAAACATCATTATGTATGCTTGCTCAGAAAAATTTTAATTACCCACAGGTGTTAAGGTACCCTCACTTTTGAGATCTGCAGCAGATAACCTGCAACCAGCATTGAGGGGGTTTGGCTCAGGAGCAAAGTCAGAGGCAGAGTAAGACAGCTTGACAGACTTTGGTGCTGACAGAGGCATTGCATCCAGAGGCAGGTATACAGCCATGGAACGATGATTATGGGTTTGCTGGTGAAATTCACATTATTAATATCAACCTATCCTGGCAAGAAATCTCTGCGTATGAAGGATCTTGAAAGGCAGAACTAGGGAGTTCTCTGGGAGACCTGCTGAAGTTTTTTTTAAAAGCAGCATTTGAAGATGCTCACCTGCTTTTGCCTCAGCAGGCTCCAAGGGCTCAGCTCTGCAGGACAGTCTGGACTTTTGGTCAAGAACAATGCCTGCTTTATCCTGTCTATTGAATCCTGTTGGCACTACTAATAATCACAACAAGGGACATGGCAGGGCTGTGGGTGCTGGCAAACAAGGACCTCAGTGAAACCCAAACTCTGCCTTCCCCGAGTGTGTATAGGAGGCAGCTTCCCTGTGTGCCACTGTGATTTAACCCTGAAAAAGATCTCTGTCTGCAGTCCTCACTTCCATTAAGCCTCCTTCCTTTTGCCTCAGGTTCAACTTCTCAAAATGTGGACTCTTTTTCTGGGGAGGATGGGGGGGGTTCTCCCTCTCATACTAGATTCCTTCTTCGATTTTTTGCTTGGTGGGGTTTTTTGTTTGGTTATTGGGGTTTTTTTTAGTTTTTTGAGAAGGCAAAATCACAGGATCTCATCTGAACTCTCTTGTGCTAAGACATTAATCTGCATTTCATAATGTTTCAGAGCAAACAGTGCTGGAGTGAAAGTAAGCTCTCCCCATCCATATTTAACTCACTTAGCTCCTCTCAGCAAACAGAGATGACATTTTTGTGCACAACAGGCAAACACAAGAAGTAGAGGGGTTCATTCTGGGAGGGTTTTTGTGTTTGTAAAGTTCCCCTACTATTTTATAAAATAAAGACAAATCCAGCTGGGCTTCAAATACCAAACAACATGCCAAATGGTTGTTAGCTAAGGGGCAGCATCAGTCCCTCTGGGATGGGGTCAGAGGACAGAGACAAAGTGATTTAGAGGAAATTGGAGCAAATAAAGTTTCCAGCTAGGATTTATTAAAAATATTCTTCCTTTACTTTAATCCTGGTGTTTAATTTTCATCCTAACTACCCTGAGTGGTGCTGCTTAAATCCAGGGATAGCTGGACAGAGTTATCTGACATTATAACTGGTCTGATTAGTTCATAGTGCTGGGAACTGCCTTACCAGGCCACTCCAGGTGTGGCTCTGGGTGGCATCACCTTACCCATAGGAGGTACTCTTTCCCAGCTAAAGTGACTCCTCTCTAAGGAAAAGGCTCTTGGTGTTTCACAGCTGGGAAAGGGCCTCTTGGCACCAGGAGCAGTGCAGGGCCATGAGGTGACACAAAGCTGGCTGGGAAGAGAAGGGAAAGGGTAAGTCTGACGTCTGTGGGACAGTCACTCCTTCTCCCAAATAGCATCCCTCCCATGAGAGCAGGAGGAGCAAGCTCAGCTCTGCAAGTCTCCTATTCCATTTTTATCCTTTTCTCTTTCTCACCTTCTTATGAGAGGGTCACAGGAAAGGGTCTTGGCATCCAGGATTTGACAACATGCAGCTTTGCATGTAGAGCTGAGAAATCTTCAGGATGTCCTGCTGACCCCAGGATATTTGGGCTTATTGGGAGTGGCCCTGGGATCTCAGCCTCTCACTCATTTAGCCTTGAGTTGTCTTCAGCACCTGTTCTGCAAGCACAACCATCCATTATTCCTGGCCTCAAAGCTGCCATGAGTAATTCCCTACACAAATATGAAAAAAAGTGGAAAACACTTATTAAAAAAACCCTCAGTGTCTTCTGATTTGGATGAATGTGCCAAGAGGATCTAAACCCAAACAAAATTTCCTGTCCTAGATTATTTAAAAACCCATTCCTCTCTAGAAAGGCAGAATGTTGGTGGAAGGAGAATCCATTCTCTACTGTCTAAGGGTGTCACAGAACACATCCAGGACATACCCTCCAGAGAACACATGTGCCAAACTGAAATTAGCTGAAATTAGACTCTGGCTGCAAAACACAGCCCCAGACATAAATTCTCTTAAAGGCTGGTGTATTCAATGCTGGGAATTTGCTTCCACCCATGCCAGAGGTAAAGGGATTAGCTGTGAAGCCCTGATCCCACTCCCTAACCTTCCCAGAGCTCAGGGCAGCCTGGGCTCCTGGTCTGAGCTTCAGGCTTCTGCAGCTGAAAGTGTTTAAATAGGAACGTCCATCACTCAGTGTGAATAAAAGTGAAAGTGGCCCTTTTAAAAGAGAGCGATGACTTGATCAAAATGCTGCTTTGTCATATCTGTTTCATAAAAATTTGCCCCCTCCGGGCCGATCCGGCTTGATGTCAATGGTGAACGCCAACCACAGCCTTGTCTCGGTGAGTGCCGCACAAAGCCTTAATTTCACAGCCTTCAAACAACAGTGAAAAATCACCAGGAACTTTCTCCTCGGATCTGGGATCTCCCTAGCAACCGCAGGCCAAGCATACTGTAATTCAATTTATGCCTTGAACTCCTTCAGGAGTCTCTTCTTTAAAATCTGTCACAGTCAATGTGCCTTGGGAAACTATTATAAGTGCCTGAACCTTTGACCAGTGGAGAAAGTAAAGCGTTAGTATAAATCTCGTAAGCATGTTTGGTCTGTTTTTATGTTGGGCGTATGGTACATTTAACATTCATCCCGCGGCCTCCACCTCTTTTCTGCTTGGGAAATGCACCCTGCATCTGTCATACTGTCTGCGCTGAAACCGGGCCGACCGTCCCTGAAAGGAGGCGCGGGGGAAATGCCTCCGCTCAGCCAGAAGAATTGCTTTATGTGGAAATGCACTGACATGGCCCTCGGCTCGTTGGGAGACGGGGGGGTGTCATGGGAAAGATAAGCAGGAGTGACCTGGCAGGTTTGTGAATGTCTCAATCGGGGACTGAAGTGGGTTTAACAAAAGAGTGAAAGCTTAGCAGGAAAACACAAATGATAATGAACTGCTCACTGTGTTTAAATAGCCATCCCCAAATAGTTCTGCAGAGAACATTGTCAAGTTACTTGAGTCAAAGTGAGGTTTATAGGCCTGTAATTTTGGGGGTTATTTGTTCATGAGCCCTCTGTGAGCATCTTGAAAAAATTACTGCTTTCGCTGACAAATGCCATTTTTAAATTAACCATATGATATGATGTGTTACAAATAGGATCCTTCTCTGTCTGTTAGCTCTGTGTCTCGAGTGTGGTCAAAAAGAGAAGGGATGAGCTTTTAATGAGTAATACTTGACGGGAAGCATGTTGGCATTGAAATCTAGGGGCAGATTTAGGTTAGCATCAGCTAGGAGGGGTACACCCAGGGAAAAGAGGGGATTTGCTCCCTTCAGGGTACTGAGAGGCTCCGTGCAGAGCACGTAACAGGGACTGGCTGCTAAAGATAATTTTCAAGTAGTTACTAACTGGCCATATTCCAACTCATTCCAAGTATTTTATCCCAGGAGCCTCACCCCATCACCCTATATCAGCTGGGAAGAGTAAGTCTATGCACTGAGAGGGTCTTTTCCAGCAGGATCAAAATTAGACATCACTTTTCCACCGTCCTCTCTCACCTGGCTGTGGGACAGCATCCTAAATAAAGTGATGTAGCAGGGTGACTCCAGGATGCACCTATGCAATGGTTGTTATGGATGGCTGGTCCGAGTTGAAATTGCTGCTTCCAGAGCAGCTCCAAAAGAAGGCTCTGTGCTTGGTCCACGCAGCTTCTGCTCACAGAGTGGCTTCAGCTCCAGCCGTGTTGGAGACATGGAGCAGCAGCCAGCAGTGAGTGGAGTACCTGTGTGAAATCCCACAGCCCCTGAATAGGGTGGGCTTCGTGCTCACTGCAGAGCTAGATTTGATCTCAGCAGTCTTTCCTCACATTGCTTAATACGACCATATTTATATTTTCAGTCCTGCTGTTCGCTTTGATCTCAGGGAAGCTTTGTAATGCAGGCTGGGGATGGTATTTGGCTGGGCAGTATCTCCATCTACCCTTAGAAAAGGACAGCATGCAGCTTTTTCCAACACTTGGAGAAGTACTGAGATAAGGATTGTTAAAAATCAGTAAGGGTCTGAATCCTTGTCTGTAGCTGAGCAGAGACGGCATTATTTATGGTTGGAAGAATCTGCTCTGACTTCAGTAAGGCTTACAGGGATTTGGCATTGCAAAGTGGCTGCTGAAAGGCAGACAGGGCCATGGAGAAATGGCCAGGTAACATACACTGCACGATGTAGTGCAGCAAAGCTGCAGCAAACGCCAGCAAATCTGAGTTGAGTTTTACCTTTCTCCTGGCATTTCTGCTTTTCCCACGCAGTTCTGCTCATTGACCGTGTGGGTCTGAGTCACGGCCCTTGTCTGGGTTCCTGTGTCCACTGGCTGGTACAGGGAGGACTTAGGTGTAATAACACCCTGTCACTATTCATTACGAACACAAAAATTGCAGCTGGAGTACCCACAGGTTCCCACGAAAGTAAGGCTGTCCTTCGTCTTGTTTCTGCTTTAAATAATTCCTTACTGTTCAGGCAAACTGAATGAACAGGTCGGGGAAAAACACATGTATTACTAATTAACCAGAGATCATTGTTGTACACCAAACAGTAATATCAAAACTCATCCATTACGGTGGAGGGGGACTGTTTATAGAGGCAGTGATGAGTAAAACATTAGCAACATACCTTTAACAGTTTTGTGTCCCTAGGAGAAGTTACAGAAAATACTGGGATACGTTTCATTCCCAGAGTGGTGTAGAACATTTAGAACATGGGTTACTACATTGTGGTTAAAGCTGGGCACCCAGTTGTTTAAGATAGGTCATGCAGGAGCAGCTGATCTGCCAGGATAGCCATCCTCATCCCACAGGCTACTCTCAGAGGCTCTGTGGTAGCCAGTTGGGGCACTTGGGGATGCCCGGATGCTTCGCACCAAAACCCAAAGCATTTGCAAGGGCAGGGAAGAAGCTTATAATAACTGCTTTGCACCAGTGGCATGTCGCTGGCTCCACATCAAGAGGAAAAAAAAATTAAATATCATTTATCTTTCTCTGGAGAGTTTACCAGCCAAGTTTTGAGGGAATTATCTTTTTTTACATCTCCTGTTCGCTTGACTGTATAAATACAATACCTGCTTGAGAAAGGAACAACAGTGCTCCTTTCAGCCTCACAGTATTTCAATTCACAGTAAGTTTATCTGACATCTCTCATGATTAGCTGTGAACTTATCTCAAGCAAGAGAGAGGGGTGGAGAGAGGGCAGGAGCGAAGCAGATAAGCACCAAACAAAAGATGTTTGTCTCTCTCTCTGGGTGCTGCCTTAAACCAGCCCGGTCTGTCAGGTACTGAAATACGACGTAGCATGTGAATTTTGTAGCAGGGAGCAGGAGGGGAGCATGGGATATAAACTCATTTTAGACACCAAATACATCTTACTGTTATTTAGGTTCCCTGACAAATAGTACATCTAATTCCCTGCACTCAGTGGGGAAAGTGCTATTAGCAGGTAAGAGCTTGCTCTAAAGTGCAGTAAAAGATTCCCAGTGATTACAAGTAAGTCTGGGCCAGAGGAGAACTGATGCCATTTCCAGCTGAGTCCTGTAGCTTGAGGACTTAAGGATGAAAGGTGGAGGTTTTCCTGCAGGGCTTGAAGGAATCTGTGATCAGCTTTAGACCATGATCCAATTCCCAGTGAATGTAATGAGAAAAGTCTTGTCCACCTGAGTGGTTTGAGGAGAGAACTGGGCATTTTTGCCCAGTCTCCACCACCTACGAAGCAGTGGACATCAATTCAAGTGATGACACCAACGCAGTTCTCACCACCACGAGGTGATATGCCAAAAGTATGAACTTATTCAGAAGTGTTTAGACAGAGCCCAAAAGGACAATTCCTTCAAGAGCTAGTAAACATACAGATGCAAAAAAGTCTTCAGGAGAGCAGGAGATCCCTGAGCTTCGGGCAAATGCCACAGGAGGTGTCACACTCATCTGCCTCAGGCTTTGTCTCTCGATATCTGCTCCTGACCAGCTCTGAAGGTCACCAGGCCAGCTGCCCACTTCTTCTGTCTCCATTCTTACAGAATCCAAAGTAGAAGCAGAAAACCTCTTGCAAAACTGCCCACAATTCTTCAATAGAAAAGAAGAATAGCTTTATTTTTAATGAAATGGAGCACAGTGTTCTGTCCTGGCTGAGTTCCTGAAAGATAGCTGTTTTCTGGATGCTCTGTGCTGTGGTTTCCCCTTCTGCTGTAGACAAGAAGCTGTTCCAGAAGATCCCTGAAGCAGTAGTTGTTCCTGAAATAACTTTCCCTGAGTAACTCCAACATTTTTATCCCCAATTGCCAGGGTCTTGTGTTGGTGGATTAGTCTAAAATGTCTTTCTTTTTTACCAAATAAGAGTCTTCATCTATGGGTTATTCAATAACCGTTGCTCTTTTGAATTTACCTTACCTTTAACATGACAGACCTGTCAAGTAAAAAGGGGCCCAAGGACACAAGTTTATGTGGTAACTGCTGGCACATTCTGATTATTCATCATTTCACAATATTAATAAAGTTTTAGCACACAAATGGCTTTTGCTGGAGACACTAAAAGTGCTTTGAGAAATCACAGTGGAGTAAGCAGTCTTATTTCCATTGCACAATCAGGAAAAACTGAGGAACAAACACAGTAAGGCACGATACTCTAAAATGATTAGTAATCTGAGATGTTCCATTTCAGTCAAAACCTAAGTGAAGAACAAGAAGAGACTGAACTTAAGATAATGGTGAACATCTAAATTTGGAAAACCAGACCCTCTGAAAGGTCCCCTGTTTGTACCCAAGACTGGAGGCAACAAAACTTTCTTGTCAGTCCTGAAGGTGTTGGCTCTGGTCATGAAGATATTGTTATTAACATCATTATTGATACATGCAAATATAGAGCTGGGGGTTCTCATTCCTCACACACTTTTCAAACACATGGCAGAGTGGTGCCAGACCCTAAAGGCTTGCTTTTCAGACAGCAACACGTAATCAGTGGAGAGACCCTGGGCAGAAACTGAGACAAAGGAAAATCAGATTTGTCCATCTCTGAGATGCTCAGGGAAGCAGCAGTGTGCTAGCTGCTCAGCTGCTGTTGGGCTGGATTTTCTCATCTGCTTTAGACAAGAGGAAGGGGCTGGTGGAAAAAGGAGGGCAGACTTTGCAGTCATTTGGTGGGAACGCTTCGTTTTCCCCATTTGGCAGGGAAACTGTCTGAAAAGCACTTCTTGGAAAGCGTGGGTCTGGCCTCATCTCCCCCACCTGCTTAGCAACTTCAGGGAAGGTTTGGGAAGCAACACTAAGCCATTTTCTTTCTCCCTTAGCCATTTCCCCTTCTCCCAGGCTACAGTCAGTGCTGAAGTTTGTCTCCTTCCCCCTCTCTTCTGTTGCAATGCCAGTGGTGTCTCCTGGCACTTTCCAAAGTGAAGTCAGATTTTGGCACTATCCCTTCAGTTGTGATGAAAGTTACAACGGGGAGGGTAAGTGGAATTTGATAACAAAAGGCCTCTCGAGGCCTTTTCATCTTTGAACCACTAGCAGTGCCAATAAAGTCCTGTTTCTATCTCAGCATCCACATCCACAATTCTGCAAAATAATAAAATGGAAGATAAAATAAATAGGAATTACTTCAGCAAATCTGTTAAATGATTTTTCTTTTGCAAGATTCCAACAAGTTGCTTAAAACACATCTTAAACTGCCCTTATTTTCAGGAACGTAAATACTCTGAAGGACAGATTGTACAGCGGCTGGCATGTCAGGAGTACCAAAGACAGAGTCATAATCCTCCCCCTCATTCTTCCTGGCTAAATATTCTTATGTGGTCAGAGCGACCTACTGTGCAATCCTGTCAATTTCTAAGTGGTTTGAGATAAGTGTCCCTTGATCACAATGGAAAGTTTGTGGAAAATTTCTGAGAAATAAGCATTTTGAAAAACCATTGACAGCTGGCAATGAAGAAAATATGCTCTCCTCCCCTGCCCATGATGAAATTCTATGCTCAAATATAAATATAATTTGAGCATAAAGCAGTAAATTTTTTGAGCAGCAATCTAAATAGTGGCTAGAGAGGAGAAAAAAAAAATCAGACTGAACTCTACTGACCTCTGCGTGTGTGTATTTGACAATATAGCATCTCTAGCCAAGGTTTAAAAATGGTGCACTCTTGCATCAGAGGGTAGACTGGACCTTATTTCTAAACTGTACTGCAGTGTTAGACATACTCATTTATCTTTTGTTTCTTCAGTTGGGTTTCACAGAAATAAAGGGGATGCCTTTGCCAAAGCACATTGGAGACAGTGAATAATGATGAAAAAGATGTGATGCTCTGTTTGCCAAAGTGCAGAATTTTGCACTAATGCACAGAGGACTCCTATAATGGGAATGTCCACATCGGGAGGACATCCTGGGTCAGGGACAGTAGGTGATGAGGCTGCTTTAGAGGAACTCAAAAGGTTCAGCACCAGCCTGGAGAGAGGAGGCCCTGGACTGGCAGCAGCCCTCATTTTGCTGTTCAGATGAGGCCTTTTGCCTCTGCCCCACACTGCAGTGGTGGTAAGGCACAGCCCCCAGCATCACAGGCTGCAAGGATGGAGGTACAGCTGCCATTAAGGGGCAAGCCTTTCTCGGAAATGTAATTAGAAATGTAACTTTGCTGCAGTGGGACACAAGAATTTTTGTTTTGTTGTATTTTGGTTTTAGTCAGTATCCTTTTTAGAATCATAGAATCACATAACGGTTTGGGTTGGAAGGGACCCTAAAGATCACCTGGTTCAAATCCCCCTGCCGTGGGCAGGGACACCTTTCACCAGCCCAGGGTGCTCCGGGCCCTGTCCAACCTGGCCTTGAACACTTCCAGCTGGGGCAGCCCCAGCTCCTCTGGGAAATTTGTTCTAGGGCTTCACCACCTCAGACTAAAGAATTTCTTCCTAACATCTAATATTCATCTAATTCTTCAATAGTGCTTTTCTGACTACCTGGGAGTAACTGGAAGTTTCTCCACATTGAATTTTCCATGCTGTTCTTGCAAACCTCCAGCTATTTCCAGAGGGAGAAGTCAATGGGTCACACAATTCCTCAGCATGGACATTGCCATGGTGTCCTCTCGGTATGCCAAAAGCATTTGCCATGAATTTCTAGCCAAATTTGTGAAAAATGCTTTCTCAGCCACTTCTGCAGACATGTCACCCATGGCCTTTCGTGTTGGCATTTCCAGGAAAACAGGAGCTTTCCAGGACCATGCCCTGGCCTCCTCTGTGGTGTATTTACCACCTCCCATCTCAGAAGGAGTGAAGAAAACATCACAAAGTTACGTCCGAATTTTTGTTCACAATTGTTTCACCACTGAAGGGTAAGACATATCTCATCATTATTCCAGATACAACTAAATTCTGGCATCTGTTAATAGAAGTATATTGTATGTGGACCACATTTGGTCTGGAATATATAAGGTTGCTCTACTGCTAAAGATTGTGTTGATTGTTTTTTTTAATAATACAAGCATCCAAGAGGGAGAAGAAATTCTGCACTGAGTGTTGATTTCCTTGTGGTGGTGATAGCGATAATGGTCTCTCCATTTGTTAGCGCTCTCCAGCAAAAGGACAGGTTCTGTGGCTGGTATATTTTGCCTTGCCATCTTCTTGGGCATCAAGTTTCTTCGCAGAAGTCTCTGACATGAGTAATACACGCACAATACAGTGACATCAGCCCAGGTTTGATGGGGGGAAATGCTTTCAGGCCTTCCTTGTTTATAAGACAGGCGATAAGCCAGCTTTCACCCTGCTCTACATCAAATTCAAGGTTAGGTGATGTAATGTAGGTTAGGATTCAGCTGTGTAAAATCTGAGAGAGGACAGAAGAGACTGTGCTGGCTTCCAAATGCCTTAATAAGGGCATCTTCTTTTAAAGAGAGGGTTAGTCTGAAGTAACTTCTCTTATGCTAACAGTTATGACTAGGCAACTGTAAGCGCTTAAATCAAGTGGGATTTTCTATCCAAGGCACTGTTAAAGTCCACAGTTTTCAACTGCCTGATCTAGTAGCCCATGCCTGCCCAGGAGCATCATTTGTTAGGGGAGGAAGATTTAAAGTGGAGAACTGTATATAAATGGCTTTAGTCAGAAAAACCAGCCCAAATAGTTTGTGGCTATCTTAATGTGAAATGATAAATTCCAAAACCAAAAACTGTGCTTTAAAAAGGGAAAAAAAAATTGGAAGCTTTGATTCATCAAGGCCTGCAAAGTTTCATATCTTCTGCAATTATCTGAGGAGCTTCAGAAAGAAGACTTCATGCATGCAGTGCACTCATACACACAAGCACATGGAATGTATCTCCAGTTACGGGTGTTTCAAACTGGTGCCATATCCCCAAACCCCACAGAGCCCTTCACAGAAAAGGGCTTGAAACGCTTCTCCTGCATTGCTCCTGCTGGTTTGCAACTGCACATCCAGGCATTATAATCATAAATTCATAGAATTGTCAAGGTTTCATTGAGTCCAGCCATTAACCCAGCACTGTCAAGTCCACCCCTAAATTATGTCCCCAGTGCCACATCTACACATTTTTTGAATACTTGCAGGAATGGTGTTTCCATCTTTTCCCTGGGCAGCCTGCTCCAATGCCTGACCACTCTTTCAGTGAATAAATTTTTCCTGATATCCAATCTAAACCTGGCACTGACAGTGCCAGTCTGATGGGACTTGAAAGGCCAGGGTTAGTCTTGTTTAGGGTTGGTCAAATTTAGTACTTTTACAAAAAATGTGCGTTTGCACTGCAGCTTTGCTCTGTGGCTGCCAACAGAAGGTAGAATAAATGAAATAAAGGAGTGCAGGAAAAGAATCCAGGAAAAGATGCTGGTTGGTAGAGCCGGCACTTGTCCTTCGTTTTCCCCCTGGGACAGAGGTAGGTGTATTGGCAATTGTTATTTCAATTAACACAAAATACTCCCAGGCTGCATCTGATCTGTTACACCACAGCCTGCCCACAAAAGGAGCATTGATTTAGGGGGCTCATTTCACAGTCCTGTTGCAGGACAATATTAGTGGGTTTGAGGAGAGATTTGCCCTGACACCTTTTGTCCGTAGCTTGCAGACACCATTGTCCGTGGTGCATAATCTGATTTAGCTTAATCCAGCCCTAATGGGAACTCCCACCTAGGAGCTGGGGGAACAGGAGATATAGCAAGATTTCCAACAGGTCATGGTGGTCTTTTTTGTTTTAATTGTTTGCTACTTAAAAAAGAGAAAGAAACCCAACCTGAGCTCCCCTTGGAGCGGATGGAGAGAAGAAGGCATCTCCAGAAGGTGGTGAATTGATCTCCCATTTAAAACAGGTCTGAGAATTTAACCTGGTGACTCCTTGTGTTTTTGTGTGTGCATGTTTGTGTGCTATTCTTTTGGACTACAGAAATGAACACTATGAAAATCTGAACTAAAGGATCTTTGCAAAGACCATTCAACCTCCATGGAAAATCCATTCGTCAGGACACCGAGGTTTATGCCAGACTCGAAACACTGAAATTGTTCCTAAAAATCCAACACATACTGCAGTACTTAGCTGAATTGGGACCTTCCAGAGTACAGAGATGAAGGATTTCTTTGCAGTCCTAATTGTTTGTTTCAATCCTATTCAAACTCTCTCCTTGTTTTGTCCTTGATAGAAAAAAGCAATCCCTAAAGCTCCCTTTCATCTCCTTGCTCTGTAAATAACTTTGTCCTAAGACATGCCTCCTTTTAAATAATTTTTTAAAAAAAGATTATATTTAGTACTGTTTACTACATCACGCTGATTCTGAGAAAAATATCGATAAAGAAATTTGTGCAAATCAAAACCCTAGATAACACTGGAGATCTTTAACCCTAGACTGCTAACTGTTGTAGTGCTAAATAAAGTGAACACATGTTACATTAAAATTAATTTCAGAAGCAAAAGCGAACTTTCTCTCTGTGGAAAGAAACAATTTTTTTAGATATTTTGTTTATATGCCCAAATGCTAATAATTTGTTCTGATTTTATTCCACTCCTCCCCCTGCCTCTGTTAATGTGCCAGGTTTCCTTATCAGTGATAATGTTCCTGTGCCTCTCAGTGACAGTCACATACCCCTGAAGACAGTCCTGGATGAGGCTGAGACAGAAGATTGATAAAGGAATTGAGTAAAATATCACTTTTTCTTCTGAAAGTGAATTCCCTGAGAGAGAGCAAGAGAGGAAGCATTCTCTCTGGGGGCATCTCAGGTTTGTAGCTGTCCCCTATATAGGTCTCCCTATATAGCCAAAGAAGGAAAGGAAGTGCTTCTGCAAAAGCTTCAGGGGATAACCCAGCCTGTCACGTGGATTAGATGTACTGCAGAGGAACCCAATTTTTTACACTTGCTCCTGTTTTGCAGATGCTGGCAATCAAACAGTGTTGAGCATATGCACCTAAAAATACTCACCTCTGAGTATTTTAGCCTGAAGCAAAGGTGTGTGGGAGAGGACTGCCCTGCTACAGAAGGCCAGGATGCTGTCAGCCTTCAAGAGGATGATCACCTTTCCACTCATTCATGCCCCCAGCATTCTCTCTCCCCCTGTGCTTCCTGTGGCTCGCCTGGAGCCGTGCCACTCCTGCAGCAAGGAACCTATGAGCAGGAAGTGGGTAACAGGGAGGAAGAGAGGTCACCAACTCCATCCCTAAGGTTGGTGTCTCTCCCATCTGTCATGTGGAAAGGGGAGGACAGGAACATGGTCCATGAGCCCTGTGATCCCTGTGAAATGCAGGCAGAGGGGAACAAGGAGACACTGTGATTCTAGGAGCTGCCTGCTCTCAATGAGTTTAGTGATCTCCCCAGCCTCTACCCCCACCGGCTCAGTCTGAACCAAAGCAGAAGAGGAGGGAGGTATTCAGCATCCCCACTTCTCTCCAGGAGCCCCTCTGCTTGACTCTGTGTCCTTTTGCTCAACACCTAGCAGAAAGTGATAACAACAACAAGACAAACTTTCAGCAACTCCAATTAAAAGAAAAAAAGAGTCCAGTGTTTCCTCTCTCAGAAGCACAGAGAGCTAGAATGTCAGCCAGCTATCAGCAATACCTGGAAAACACTGTGTTCTGCGCCAGCAAAGCTGATGAGGGCTTTTTATTTTAATGGTTGTGCTGTGAAAGACCTGCTTGTTAGGTACATTGTACACCATGGGAATGAGGTGTGGGGTAGTTTTGGCCCTGGCATTCTGGTTTTAGTTTGTCGGGGTTTTTTTCATGTATCTCCAAGGGGGGAATGAAGCAGTCAGTGCTCTGAAGGGTTATGTCTGCTGTTCCCATCACACCCATGTTATGCACGTCTGTGTTGCACCATGTGATTAAATCAAGTGTTTTGTGCCAGCACAATAGTTGCAGCAGAAAGAGATGCAGACATTAACACACCAGGTACTCAGAGACAGCTTACAGCAAAGTAAGATACAAGCAGTAAAGGGTAGCACTGTGTCCTGTGCCCCCACAGAGTGGGAGTTTTGGTTGGATAAAGTGTCCTAGACTTTTAGAAGAGGGTATAGCATTGCTTGGGATGAATAGCTGTTCTAGAAAATTCAGTCTCCTGCTGTAAACCTCCTCCCTGCAGAAGAGCTGGGAGCTGTACAGTGCATTTGTTTGCAGGCCTGCAGGCTCCAAATTTTGATAGTTACTGAAAAAGGGTTTATTTTCCCCCAACCTGAAACATGAAAAACAAAAAAGTAAAATGTTGCATTATCCACTTGGGCAGTGCTGAATCCCATTCTTTTGACTTCCTATCAGACACACTGGCTGCCCACCAGCCCAGGTAACTTGGGCAATTTTAGCACCTTGAAGAACATCCCAGGAGTAAGATGTTCCTACATGAAAGGAATTTTTTTTCCAGCAGTACTTTCTTCCCCTAGAGCAGTCTGCACCCAACTTGCTGACCGTACAAGCCCAGACCCTGGTGCCATAATTTTCTGTGGCACCCATTTGCTACATCCTGAGTCACAGAGTTGATAGAAACAGGGACAAACCATCATTAACTATCAAACGCATAGGAAACCCTGCATTAAGAGTGAGGGGTGGCCAGGCTTTCATCTGCCCCTGCAGGGAAAGGTTTGCATCTGCACTGTCCCTTCCTCAGAGACAACGGGGCAATGTGGGCTGCTGCCAGCGCTTGACTCAGTGCAGACCCATAAATGCATCTCTCCAGGAAAGCATCTTCACCCATATCTGTTTCTGAAGTCTCAGAGCCATGAGCATTGATAGTCCCAAAGCACATGACACGTTATTTTATGAGAAATTGCTGCTCTCCCATACAGTCAAACCTTTGTCCATTAGACCGACACTCACGGCAATGAACCTGCACAGTTCAAAGATTAGAAAAGTGCCGATTTCTTGTGAGGTGCTTCTGCTAACAGGGCTTTGTGAGACAAAGCCACTGCTTGACACATAATTTGGAAATTTATTATTTTGACTTAGCCAGAAAGAACTCCTTTTCTTTGACCCAAGCCGACTTTCTTCAGAAGTTGCTTCTTCAGAAATTTTTCAGAAATGCTTTCTTTTTTCCCTTGGGTGTTTTAACAAAAATGAAAGCAGTGCTGTTTTCATTAGTATTTTCCACAGAAAAGTTTAAGCTTTTCTCTATAAAGGGCAAGTTTTTCTGCTGTTGAAAGCTAGGAGTTTTTTATCTTTTTTCTTTTCTTTTCTTTTTAAGTTAGAAATGCTAATGTGCTGCCCTGCAGGAATTGCCATTTAAGTGCCTTATACTTACACTTGCCTCAATTGACCACACTTGTTCAGATCCTCTTTCCTGTGATACACCACAGCCTTCTCTCATGATGTGAAAAACCAGTTGTGTTCTGGGAGATAATACTTGGCCAAGCCCATAAAAGAAAATGGGAATATAAAGGCATCTGACACTTCCACCATTTGTTGTGGAAAGCAAGCTGAATCTGAGCATTTTATTTTCAAAGTAAGTATTTGAATTATGAAGGGACACTTGGCATTTTCCTCAAAAAGCAGAACTTTCACAAATAAATTAATTCTGAAAAAGAAAAAAAATGACCTCTCACCCCAAAATTCCTGACAGCTAATTTTTCGCTGGAAAACGTCTTTTGTGGAAAGTTTTGATGCTCTCCATATTTGTGTACTTAAACTTACATTTGTGTTAATGTGGCTTTGCTGATCAGAACCTCAAAATTTTGCATGTTGCAGAACTTATACATTTGTTCCCAGCCAAACCATACCATATAAAAGCTGGCTTATTACTAGTAATATCAAAAAAACTGGCTAACAAGACATCCTGGATACTGCACACATACTGATGCTCTTTATAGAATAATTGCTCTGTGCTCTGATGTGGCAAATGAGGTCATTTGAGTGCACTGACTCTGGTCTTCCTCTCGCTGCTCTGCTTGAAAGAGATTTGAACGTGAAAAGGTTTTGGCACTCGAGGCTCCATGGTTTGGAACAGCTTTCAAAACTGGAGACTTAAAGGTCACTTTTCTCTGAAGAAGTGAGGGACTCAACCCCAACACCAGCCATCAAAGAAATGCTACAGTAAAAAGTTGTTTTCAGAATCACATTGAGGAGGCCAGGGATGGAGCTGCTCCCCATAAACATGTGAGGCCTCTGCATTGAATATATATTGTTTTATCCCTGCGGCATGACCTTGTCTGTCAGATAAGGAGAAGCAGTAAAACAGGGAGGATGTGGTTGCTGTCTTGGAAGTTGGAAAACAAATTCAAGCTTAGGAGGGTTGTTTTTTCTCCCCTAAAATTAAAACCAGTGCTCCTGTTAGCTTCCTAAACGCCATCCAAATTTAGCTGATGCTCTGACAGGGAAAAAACAGGATTTCATAAGCTATTTCACATTTAACAGCGGTAACAACTGGCTGGGAGATGTGGGCAAGGCATAGGAGGGTAAGGTACACTCATACCACCTTTCCCCCTGCCCATGACGAACCAACGGATGTGTGTTTGACCCAGGAAAAACTGTAAGGCACAGACACAGACACCTCGAAGGAGCCTGTAAGGAGCCACAGACACCTCGAAACAAGGGCCATGGTGAAATTCTGCTGGGCAGAGATCTGGGCCAGCCAAAAGCTGTGCTGGTGGTCATGCTGTGATGCTACCTCTGTATTGTTCAGGGAGACAAAGTGCTTAATTCTGAGCTGGAGGGAGATACCTGATAGGGGCTGAAATACACAGCAGATGCTTTTGAGGGGGAGCCTGAATATATCCTTTTTCACCCCGGCAGAAGCAGGGGGATGTGTTCCCCACCAGGTGACCTCATCCCTCACTTTACATATAACAACCTGGTTATATGTAAAACTTCCCACAATTTTGGATTCGGATTCAAATCCCTCTTCTGGCAGATGCAGAGCAGGATTTGTGCCGTGCTTTCCCACTTGCCTGTGACCAAGCAAGTTTGGGGCATTCTTGTCTCTCTTTAGCTGAGCTCCATCAGCTCTAGCAGGATACATTCAGAAAATTATTCCCGGGTTAGAAGTCCTTGTTCCTCAAGCAGTCTGGGCTTAGCTCTCCAACAGTCCAGCACCAGCAACCATGGCTATGTCTAATGTGTGCTGGAAGGGTCTCTGGAGACCCAGCTTCTGTACATCCTCCTTCATCTACCACAACTCAGCTCTGTGACTCAACTCCATGTCCCCAACTCTATGAATTACTGAGGCCAACTCTTTAAAAGAAACACGTAGAGCCTGAATAGAGGGGCCTGATCAACATATTAGAGGACAAAAGTTTTTAAAAATACCAATCTATTTGATACCTATTGTAAATGCTGCAGTTTTCCTATTCAAGCAATCATGCTGCATTTTACTTGTACTTTTTGAGCCTGTAGTAGTATTTCAGTCAAGTTTTTGGGAATACTGAATTACTTGACAGGCTTTCAGCCACAGCTAGGGAGATGTACTGTAGATCACTGTCTGCTCTTTGAGAAGGAATCACCACGATAGCGAGGAAAATGTTTCTGAAGCCCCCAAACTGCCTTTTCCATCGCTCGCCAGCCTGCACCCCAGTTGGGTGGGCTGACAGCAAATCACTGCATTCAAGCTGACAGCATATTGAGCTGGTTTTAAATTTCCTGCTCTCTAAACCATGCTTCAAACTGAATCAAAACACTTTCATTAGAGGGATGAAAATAAATCCCACCAAAGCTGGATTTTATCATGTGGATCTATCAGAGACGAGCAGACTGGGTTGTGTGGGGTTCAAGGATGTGGTCATCAGTTCCTAGAGCCAAATGGGAAGTTGTGGAGAATTTCTGCTGCATGCCCATATATTAGACTCAGCAAGCAGTGCCACCACCTGGGAGGACTAAACCTGGCATGCTGTCACTCGTCTGTTCGGTTTTTGGGAAGCTTTGATTTCCATCAATAGAATTGGGGCTGGCAGCATCATAAAACCGTCTTTGAATCATGCTGAATTTCCAGAACTAAAGCAACATTTTGATGGCGTTTTTACTTGTGATCATCATCCAAACACAAGTGTAAGCCTTGCAGCACATGTTTGAGAAGGCGGGTGGGCTCTTTCAGGCGTGTCCTCACACCAGGGCTAGCACAAGCCCCAGCTCAGGCCTGCTCCCAACCTTTTCCTTGTCCCCACTGAGAACACCATCCTGGTTAGCTGGTGCTGCCAGCGGGGACAAGCTGCCCCAGCAGGATGCATTGCCTAGAGCATTTCTTTTGCTTTCACTGAGCAATCTGCCACCACTCCTGGAAAGATTTGGACTGCATTTCTCGGCTCCTAATAATTCTTTCATGCCTTCCCCAGCCTCCATTCCTACAGCCAGGAGAACAGCCCCAGTTTGCTGGAAGTAACTCCCCCAGAGCTGTGTGGGCATGCACTGCAGCATGAAGTCAGGGGAAATTGTTGTTTCAAAAAATTAATTTTGGGTTTGGAGCCCTAGGCTGTTGCGGTGGCCCAGCCCTCTTGGGGGCTGGATGATCTTCAGTGGGTGGATTTTCCTGCCCAGGAGTCCAGCCCCGCAGGCGGGGTTGACAACTGAGGCGCCACCCACTGACTGTCATTCACCGCAACTCCACCCCTGGTTCTGGCAAGTTCTTTGTTCTCGTTCTTCCCATTGGTTTGTTCTGTTATGCATATTTATGATCCCTCGTTGCATATGTATTAATATCTAGAAAGTTCTGTTATGCTCGGTTTGTGATTGGTTGATTTAAATATGTTCCTCCCCTACTTTCCCCTGATTCGCTTCTGTCAACCCCTCGTCATTCCCCTATTGGTTTTCCCCTTTGACTCCTCCCTGCACTGCCCCCGTTTAAAAGGGGCGTGCAACTGTCATTCCCTGACTCTTCGTCCCTGCCTACCCTTCCAGTAACTCCCTGCTCCCTATCCTCCCACAATAAACTGGGATTGAAGGCAACGGAGAGTCCCTCCTTCGTTCTTTACCCTCGCCTTGGTTGCTAAGCAACCATCCTTGTGCAGCCTGCTCTATTGTGAGCCTGCAGCAGGTGGCTGTCCACTGGCTCTCACACTGCCACACTGAGTGGCCCATCGGCTGGAGCCTTGGTAGCCGTTGCCTGCCTGGCCACCGGGCGGCCAGAGCACAGAGGCGACCGCAGCTACACTAGGCTAACCTGAGGCCTGATCTGACCAACATCCTAGGTGGAGATGTTCCTATCTGGAGACAGTGCTTTCTGTGAGGAAGTTGAAGATGTCTTTAGCAGAGCACAGCCCTCTTCACTATGCAAGCACTGTCTGTTTGCAAAAACAATTTCAAGATACAGCGTAATGTACATAAGTCACTGACTGTAGTCTTAGCTACAACAGCAAAAATGCACAAGCATGTAGGCACAAATGTACACAAATGCATATTATTATGATTTGCAGCTGTCAGAGCAGTTCCTGTCACCGAAAGAGCTAAACTTAATTACCAATCTGGAACGAATGTTGATCTTAAAATAAAAAAAGAGCAAGCTGCCTAAGTGCATGCACATTCTTCCACTGTAAATAGCTTCCCAAGAATAGAGGGCCAAATCCTCAGTTGGTGTAGGCTGGTGTCAAATTTTGACAGCTAAATTCAGAGAAGCTGGCTTTTCTAATGGGTGCTGGTTGCAGATCTGATTCTGTACAGTTTCTAATCTTTTCTTCAGGACACCATTTGAATCCTGTGAGAATATCATGGAGGTGTTGTTTATTAGTGGCCATCTGCATCCTCCAGCACTATTTGCCTTGGCATCTAGATGGAGCTGAGGAGGTCTGGGTTTTATTCTCATCTGAACCTCTAATTCAGTGTGACCTTGAGCATGTCCTTCATCACCTTTGTCACCCTTGGTCACAGCATTCAGACCAGAGAAATAAAACTTCAGCTCACCAGATGGAGCAGAAAATGCCCTCAATCAAGATGATCCATTGCACAAACAGGAGACTGTGTCTAATCTGCCTCTGAGTGCAGACTTCTGGCCGATGCCTCCAAGTGTTTCCCCCGTACGTTCCCTCTCACTGGCACCCCCATTTGTCATTGTGGTGGCGATTTCTTGGCTGCACAAGGAAGTGTCTCCTCCAGGCTGCAGAGATGATTCTGTGGGTCTCCTGGAGACGTTCTGTATGCCACCAGCCATACCCCAGAGGCACTTTGCAGCCCCCTTTTACAGACTGTGAGCCCTTGGCCAGGGCTGTCCTCCCTGTGTGTTTGCCTAAGACTTCATGCACCAAGGCTCTGCCTCAGCTGGGGCCTCAAAAACACAGCTATAAAACCAGCTATAAATAACAGCACAGGACAGGGTGTTAAACTCACTGATGGCATCTGAGTCATCACTTCGGCCTCTTGATGGCATGACCTTGGAGGTAGGCTGTTAAGTCTGTAAAAAATGTTTAGAAAAATAATAAAAAAAGGTCTCTCAAGTCCAGTGTCTTGCTCCAGTGATAGCAAAAAAGGGTAACAGGAGACTGTTGTTCTAACTCTGTGCTGCCTTTTCAGATCTTGTTTTTGTTTTCCTGCAAGGAGCAGGACTTTATTGGCTTGTTTCTGGGTGCACACATGAAGCCTTTCATCAGTGCATGTTTCAGTAACGAGCCCCTGGATATCAGTAACATTGACACATTCATACAATATCCCGCTCCGTGATTTGCAGCGCTCCTACGGCTCCACACTATTAATGAATGAGTGACTCTTTTCATTACCTTGCCATAGATCAAGTGTTGGCCTCTGATTTTGACAGATGATTCAAATACATCTGGTTTTCCTAACTTGAGACCACTCAGCTCCTCCAGCTAGTGCTAAATGATGTTGTTTGCTAGAGAAGAATAAACTATTTTGGAGGGACATACAAAAGGCACTTTGATTGCAGCATGGGCTGGGAGAGAACATGGCTGTGCCTGAAAAGTGGGTCTCAATGGGGGAAAAATCTACTTGAGTGAATTTTTTTCCGGGACTGTTCAGATTTTGTTGGGGAGCAGGCAACCTTTGCACGAAGAAAGTCAACAACGGTCCCATTTATAACCTGTGAGGATCATGAAAGTTTCATTTTCTGTGCACAGTGAAAGATCCCTCTATCTATAGGGATTCCCCTTGACATTATGTGACAAATGCACCCCAACGCGATGCCAGCAGCTGCATTTTTCTTTGGTTTCTGACATACCACATCCTAAATTTAATTGCTCTAATTTGTTAACATTATTTTATACTTGACAAGTATCCTTTCTAAGGTTCTCACTGAGCCATGGCAGCTCATTCGCCACCTTAATGCTTTTACAAAACTAAGAGACCCCTGTTAAGTCTGCTCTGGTGCAGCGGACTGCTGTACCTACTTGGACTAGCATATGTATTTGCTTAAAATAGGAATAGGATAAAATTCAGGAACAAACTCGAAGAGGAAAAAACACCTTTTGCTTCCTCTAGAGGAGCCCAAGCCATAGAGCACAGAGGTATGCTGCTGCACCGTGTCTGACTTGCAGTGCAGTTTAAATACATCGCCCACACTGGAGCAGTTGTATTCAAAAGAGTTGAAATAGACCCTTGTTCCCCTACATGGCCTGGGGGAGGCAGGCAATGCCCCCAGAGATGGAAAAAGGAACATTTGCACTCTCTAAGTCAAAGGACCATGGGTGTCTCAACTCCTGAAAAAGAGCTCAGGGGAAGGACAAAGGGTGGGCAGCAAGGGGGAAGGGTGGCCATCCAAAGGATGTGCTCCCAGCTGTGCTTTGGGGGTCTGGTTTTAATGGGCAAGAGGAGGATGAGGTTCTGCACACCAGGAAGCACAGCTCCATCTCCCTGGGGAGTCTCAAGCCAAGAGCCTTTTGCTGAGCTAGTCTGGCACCCAGGGCCAGCTCTGGCATGGGCACAGAACAGAGGAGGGTATCGAGGTTACCAAAAAGTGGCAAATCTTAAAGCTTCACTTGGAATGTACATTATCTTCAGCTTCAACCTCTTCTTCCTCCAGCAGTACCCCCAGCACACTGTTACAGCACCTCTGGGCCCTGCTGAGGCTCTACCAGTGACATTCCTGTCTGGATACCTCCAGTTGTTTTGTTGCTTCGAGGACTGTGTATTGTGTATCATGGACAAGTACAACCAAAGAAACTTTCAGCCCTTCATTTGCTGCTGGAATAGGATGCCCACTAAGAGGATGGTGTGCAACTCTCTGAGAGACCAAGCTAAAACTGACCTGGCATTTTTGTGCAGGCCTTGGCGCCTGCAGTGTCCAAAGCTGTGGCCCTTTGCAGCATCCCCTCTGCAGGATAAGAGGGCTGAGTTGTGGTGTTGCTCACCACCAGCTCCCCACTGGAGAAGGGAGAGTCACAGAGCCATCAGGCTTTGCATTTGCTCTGTGTGAAGGCATCCTGATAGTCATGGCTTTTCTAGGAGGGCTTTAGGCTGAGGAAGCAGCAGCTCAGATAAATGTATGTCACAGTAAAGGATATCCTGCTCAGCCAAAAATAAAATCTGCAGGAATCCAAATGACCAGGAAAAGCTGGGCTTTGCAACACTAGAAACTTCACATGATGAAACATTTATCCTATCCAGCTCTTACCATTGACCTGAGAGATTATGCTTCAGCCTGGGATCCTGGCAAGGCTCTTACCCAGTGCTGAGCAAGCTATAAAGGTTCTTGAACTACTAAAAGATTTTCAGGAAAGCCTCCAAGGTACTTGGATTTGAAGGGATGCAGAGGGGAAATCTTAGGTACTTATGTAGTTACATGCCTGAGTAGCTCTAAAAATCCACAATTTAGTCTGCAGTTAGTAGAGAGCAGCCCAGGTCTCCACGTTGTCACCTGGATATTGGCCCCTGGCTGCACCTCAAATTCTGTGTCCAGTTTTGTGCCCTGCATGACAAGAAGGACATGGAGGTCCTGGAGCATGTCCAGAGTAGGGAATGGAGCTGGGGAAAGGTCTGGAGCACAGGTTTTATGAGGAATGGCTGAGGGATCTTGGGGTGTTCAGCCTGGAGAAAAGGAGGCTCATGGGGACCTTCTTGCTGTCTACACTCCCTGACAGGAGGTTCTAGGGAGGTGGGGGTTAGTCTCTTCCCCCAAGTGACAAGCAATAGGAAAAGAGGAAATGGCCTCAAATTGCACCAGGAGGGGTTTAAATTGGATATTAGGAAAAATTTCTTCACTGAAAGGGTGAAACAGGCTCCCCAGGGGAGTGGTGGAATTGCCATCTGTGGAAGTGTTCAAAAAGTGTGTGTGGATGGGGCACCTGGGGGACATGGTTCACTGCTGAACACGCTGGTGCTCAGTTAATGTTTGGACTTGATGATGGTAGAGCTCTTTTCCAACTTTAATGATTCTATGTTTCTATGATTCTTGGCCTTCACTATCCATGGCACAGCTTCCAGCCCTGGTGAGACAAGTGTCTGTGCCTAGCTCAGGGCATTGGCTTGAGTTGTGGCTGAAAGCAAGAAAAAACCCACGTGATAAGGATTTAGGTGTCTCCCTAGAGAAGAACAGTCTTTTCAAGATCAAAATGGCATAAAATCCAAAAAGCAATAAAAATATTCGCACTTCGGAGCCCAAACCCGCTCTCTCCAAGCGTCCACTAGAGGGTTTCTTGTACTTCCCACCGGAATGCCAGCACTGCCGGCCCTTGGAAGCAGATGGGGGGATTCCAGAGAGGCAAGATGGCAAGGATGGATGCAGGGACAGCCCGTACAGCAAAGGGACACCACAGTCTGTGCCCACACTGGCACCCTGAGGCAGGACTGGAGAGTGTAGGTGCACATCCATGCAGTGCAGCCCCATCTCTGGGGTGCCAGCTCTAGAAGTCCTTTAGTAAAACCCACAGGAGAAGCATGGCTTTTCCAGAGAAAGCATCTGTACCCAACTATCAGATTCATTTGCCACCTCATTTAATGGTCAGTTCTCACACTGAGCCTATGCAAACTCACAACGCCCTTCCTGGCACTGCTTTTGCCCCTGTGCTGTGGCACAGTGATGAGCCAAGCCTTCTGCTGCCCTTCTCTGGTTCTCCCTAAAACCTGGTCACACTCGTACCAGGAAGGAGGATGAAACTCGTCTCCAGATTTGCCACGTGACTTTGGTATAGGAGGAAGAGGCAGAGGGAAGGGACAGCAGAATGGTGATTTTTGAGCTTAGAACAGTATTTATGAGATGTCATTACCCAGATTATTTTCCTGCTGCTGCTGTACTCACAGGAACCAGTCATGCACATTTCAATTACTTCCCCATAGTCATGAAGACTTGGCAGGTAGATGGATTGATACGAGAAACACTGCTTCAAAAAAACATCAGTGGATATTTTCCCAAGCGTTGCAGGTACAGGGTGGCAGGGTGCAGTACTGAAAGCTTTATTAGCTCCTGTGTCCAAACCCATAGACTCTCTCCATCTGTCAGGAGTGTGAGCATTTTAATCTCCAAGCACTTGCGAAGCACGTCAGCATCACTTTCCCTTTTAACCATCAACAGAACAGAGCTGGAAAGAGGTAAAGTGTTTGCCTTCAGGCCATCAAAGGAATGAGGACAAAGGTGAAGGAGCCACTTGCAAATGCAAAACAACAATCCTTTAATTAAATGACAGAGTTTGAGTGTGTTTTTTCAAAATTATAATACAAAATCATAATATAAAACTATATTATAAAACAAAAAATATAAAATACAAAATATAATAAAAACCAGAAAACCTCAAAAGATGGCAGAGGAATCTGGAAAAAAAAAAAATAAGCATTTCCTTAAAAAGTTAAGTAAAAAACTTTTATTTTTTAAAAAATCAACAGCAAAAGTGAATGCCCATTCTGTCCCAACACAACTCTGAGTTTTTCACGACAAAGCATTTTTGGTGGCACATTGGCGTGGATCTGATGGCTAGCTGGGGGTCTTTGGCTGGTTGCTGTGCCTGTTCTGCCGAGTCCTGTTAACCCCCACTGGCCGGTGGCACGGAGAGGTGCGATCCCACCCCAGGGTCCTGTGTGTACTCCAGGAGAGCTTCGCCTGTATGACTCTGCAATATCATCAGGCTTGTTTGGGAAATGTCTCGCCGACACTGAAGGCGAGGGTCAGATTTTCAAAGCGCGTAGTGCTCATAATTGGAGCCAGATTTCTGGAGGAGCTCTGCTCCCATTTAAACACCTAAAGAAAGTGACTGGATTGTCTCCCCCAGCTGTTCCTGTGGCGGGAAATAAGAGCTGCCACAGGCTGACTCCAGCCCTAGATAAATAATAATGAATGAAAGTCATTACTGGGGATGAATTTGCAAATATTTAAAGTTTCAAAGCATGAATTTTGTTAATTAAATAATGCTAATAATGCAACAGTGGTCTGACCTAAAGGTTAATGTAAAATCGCTGTCTTTGGTGAGAATCTCTCTCTTCACAAATTCCCTGAAGTAAATGAAACTTCTTCAGGTTTTATCTGGCTTTGAAAGCTGAACTGATTGAACTGAAACTTTTCTATGGAGTTCATTCATCCCTTCTGTATGCTTTCCGGCAAGCCTGTAGCCATCAAGAAATAATACAGCCTGCACAGATTATGGATTAAAAAGTTTACCTTTCTTAATAAGCTTGTTCAATCCTTATTTTTTTTGCTTACTTTTTTTTACATGGGACAGTATTGTTAAAGACAGCTATGTTTATTAATAGGGAATCTAAGTCAGGATTTTAGAAAACCTGGTTACTTGTGGAAAAAAAAGAAATAAATGGAGCAGTCTCTCATTATGTAATATAATTGAGTTTAAATAGTTTAAATACTACCAAAATAATTCTGTGGCTCTTGTTTAATTTATCTGGTTTTGACTGCATTCTCTTTTTCCTTCTCCAGACCTTTCCATATGCATTGAGAGACACATATCATAGTGACATGTGTGCTATGGAAACTTTAGCTATAATATTAGAAAACTCCATTCAATTTGATTGTGGGTGTCACTGGGTTCAGAAATATTTATATGATTTTTTAGATGTTTCTAAATCTAGGACTGCAGTTTCCCTCAATTAAAATGATGAAAAAGCCTTTAAAAGGCAGGAGTAGTGCTGTGCCTTTAGAGAGGGTTTTGGGAGCAAAAATCCCTGTTCTATCATGATCCCTGTTCTACCTTCTTGGGTAATTTTTGTGGGACAGGATTTTTAAGATGGAGACAAGGTGTCTATCCATTCATAATCTTTTCAAAACCTGACCTGAGAGTTTTTGCTTCAATTTCTCACCTCTAATTCCGTATCAAAGAAGTGATGTGATGGGAAATTATTAGAGAGTATAGTACTGGGAGAGGTGTGTTTGCTCCTCCCCACAAGGCACAGGATAGGTCCCAGCACAGACACCAGAGAATTGAGTTAGTGGGACAGAACCTACTCTGAGATGTTCCTGTTCTGCCCAAAAAGGTCAGTGATTTCTAAATGTGAACATGAGCTCCCAGCTCACCTCTCCAAGCTGTGAAACGTTTGCTGTGGGATGTGTACCATGGTGAGCACAGGTTTTAAGTGATCTCTCCTGTGCCCATCGAGAATGAAGCTGTTGCAGAATGAAACACAAAAATCAAATCTCAAATGTGCAAGAGTAATGAGAAAAGGAGCAGGTACTTAAATCTCTGCTTAAAACTTTTGGCTCCATCTCTAGACTCTACACTGTTTGGAAAGGTTGGAGAGTTTTGAACCCCCCTGATTTCTGCCTGAGGAGGGTTGCTGGGTGTTGGGCTAACACATATGCACATCTTTTGACAGCCAAGCTGGTGCCTCTGGGCAGAGCTTCCCTGTTTTCAGCAAAGTATTATCTTCACTTTGCTTCGCTTCGCTTCACTTTCAGACTTATCGCCCTGGTCTTCTTATGTGTTTATGGGCAGAAATGGAGTCTCCTGTCCATGAGAGTTTGAAGTCAGTGAATTCCTCCATCTCTCTCCAAGTCTCTTGAAGACACTCCTGATAAGAAGCCACTTCTGATAGCCTTCAACCACAGAGTCCTTATCACTTGCCTCCAATAGCAGTCAGATTTTCTGCACTGCTTTGGTCTGGCAAGGCTCAGATCTGGATCCAATATTGTAGGTCATGCTGAAAGCTTGATATCACAGGTCTGCAGTGGAATCGAAGACTACACTGTCTAATTGCAACCTTGTCCAACCACTAAATAGTGTTCTGTGGAGAAAATGCCTATCTTTAGTCCTTCCCAAAAAACATTGGGCCTTTGCCAGGAGGGGAAAATGCTGGGAACATAAACATAACTGAAGAACAAAAAATGGCAGGATTGAGAGGAGATATTTTCCAACAGACAGCCTGTAATTTGCTATGGATGTGGTAATTTAGCCAAAATAATTGAATTCTATGTGTTTCCAAAGGGTGTCTGTCAGTGTTGGCACACTTGGATTGGGTGGTTGGTAACATGATATAGAATCTTTCATCTCGGATTTGCTTCTCTGAGCACAACCCCAATCACTGCTGATCATAAACATCACCCAGTCATGGGCATCACAACTGTTCCCCCTGGGTGGCTTTTTTGGTGACATCTGTGAAGTCCATGAACATTTCTCACTCCCCAAGGAGAAGAGCACGCTCCCCACATCCAAGAACACAGTGGCTTGCTGGTAATCTCATCGGACTGAGAGTTACCCATCTCTTCTTTGAGAGTCTTAGTCAAAATGGATGGCAGCCATCTCATGTGTTCAAGGGTTTGAATGGCAACTTTCTGCTGAGTGGACAGACAGCTTCCCAACTGCTTCTTGAAGGAAAATAGGAAAGAAAGACATTACAGTTGTTTGAAAGTATTTTGTAGGTGGTAAAATAGGAACAAGGCTAGAAGAGAGCTTCAGAAGGCATTTCATCTTTCCCCACCCTAAGGCAAGACCAGTTAGTTCTGGACAACTTCTTACAGAGATTTCTCTAATCTCTTTCAAAAATCTCCTGTGATAGGCACCGCATGACTTGCCCAAACTCAGCCGCTCAGCCACTGGCCTTTCTCTTAATACCAGTCTGGTCTTTCTACTTGCGGGGTCAGCCCTCCTCTTCTTGTCCCCAGGGAGATATGGAGAATGGCTTATTGCTTTTCTCAAGGAGTGTTCTCTCAGTCAGAGGTCAACCAAAATGGGAAATGACTTGCCACACTCTTCCTGTATGTAAAACATCTTCTAGGCAGCAGGTAGGGTTGGGATGCTGCTATGAACAAATGTAATCAATATGGGAATTCATTTATGTAAACTACATTAACTACTCCATTGGATACTGAAAATCACAGATTTAATGGAGGTGGAGACTCTTTGGCATACTTCACTTTTCCCTACAATCCTTCTCCAGATTATTTTCTTGGATTCACAGGTGATCTTGTCTGTCTCACAAGGGCTTATGAACTTTCTGCCTCACTGGCTAAAGACCACACCTTTTTCTCTCAAATCCTTTCCTATAATTAAGCTAAGGTAAGTTTCCTGAAGACCTGAAAAAGTACTTCTGTGTCCACTAATGTACCTGCTATTCTTAAAACAGTAGTCAATGGATAAATTGATCCTCTTCCAAATCCTCATTCCTCACAGAGGCCTAAAGTCCATGGAATGCATGTCTGGTGGGATGTGCTGATGGCAAAGGTGTATCAGGAATCAAAATCCAAGCTCAGGGGCACTGCAGGGCACACCTGCCTATGGCTTGGGCAGAACCACTGGTGCTGGGAGCTGCTTCAAGAAAGCAGAGAAAAGTGTGGGCAGAGACTGTGGGCTGCCCAGAGGGCATGCAGAGAGATGTGAGGCTGGAGATGGAGACAGATATGGAAAGAAAGGAAAGGTGGGATCAACAGAGAAATAAGAAGGCAGCAAGAAAAAGGTCTATTTAGAAGAGAATAGTCCCATTCTTCCCTAGGAATGCCTCTTCTTGTCCATCTGCTGCTGGGCCCTTTTTCATAGACCTGCACAGCCAAGGGCTGGATCCCCATTAAGATCTGGGTGCTTCAGTGCCCTTTCCAGTTCCTGTGCTGTGTCTCCCTCCCAACCCGGCATGGCTATGGATCTTGGCCTGAGAACCTCACAGGTGTTTAAATGAAAAATAAGAACTACCCCGAGCCTGGAAAAGCCCAAACTTGCCTTGCTGCTTTCCAGCTTTGCCATGGAGTATTACCACTCACCTTAAGTGACTTTCTGCGCTGTGGGCAAAAGGAGAACCAGGGCCAATCTCTCAGCCCAGTGCCTCTCTCAGAGATGTTATCTGCCTTTTTCTTGTCTCTGTTGTCTTGACCAAATGAAGCTCCCTGCATATGTACAGCAATGCTGTGGGATCAGACTCCATTGTTCTCTGGGCTGAAACCTGCTGACTATTTAAATAAAACAACTCATTATCTGCCCCTACCTCCTCTGTAACCCGAATTGCTGTCAGAACATACTGTCCTTGCAATCACTTCCCTCCTGCTGGGACATCTTTTCTTGTGTTTACCCATGTCCTTTAAGTAATGTTTAGAGCCAAGTGGCCATGCTGTGAGAGAAACACATATTTTAATGGTTTAGCTTCTGTAAAGCTTGGAGCGTACAGCAGAAAGGAGAGGGATTGTTAAATGACAGTGATATGCCTACAGATCTTGCTTTGAATCTACAAGGGTGTTAAGCAAAGTGAATTTGATAAGGGCACTCTCAAACTGAGTAATTTTCCTTCCTTCTGTTTAGAGGAAGAGCTGCAGAGGTGGTGAGTAGGACAGTGGGATGCAGGGTATCTGTGCAGCATCATCTGGGTGAGCAGCGAGGCCTTGAAAAGACCCTAATGTGGCATAGCCACAGACCTAACCACAGATATGGATAGAAGATCAGGATATTCAGGGATGGTGGAATCCTGGGGTAGATTCGGATAGTGATGGATTCATTACCTTCATTTCTGCAACACCAGAGATCTCTCTAACGCACATTACAATCTTGAGAAAGAAAGATAACCTTCTTTTCTTTCTGACATCGACCTGTTTAACATATCATAAAAACCTTCTTTCCTCAAAATTCTGCTAATAGTCTGTCTGCAAATAAATACAGGGCAATAAGCTGTAAAAAACCTGGATCATTAAGGCACATATATGAGGTCTTATGCATGGGGACCTTTGCTAAACACTTTGCCTGAGCTCCATCTCTGTTGTTATGCACAGAACAACCTAAAAGTAACAGCCTCTGCCCTTGGAAATTCCCTGCATGGGAGAGCAGGAGCAGGTGGTTTTGCACAGACATTGGATTTATGCAAATGCACTTTGATCCTCATGTGAACACAAACGGAAGAGTGGCCAAACACACTGCTTTTATTTCTTCTTAGTTAGAAAGGTGTGGGGGAATGCAACAAAAATGTGTTCTTTCAGTGTTGGAAACTGAAACTGCACACACTGCACCGTGTATTACAGTCACAGATGTTTGCAGAGGTGGGCAGTGGCCAGAGCAGTTCCTTGCTTCCCTTAACTAAACCTGGAAGTGCACAGGAAATTGTCCTTCAAAGCCAGCAGACACGTAATGCTCAATAAAAGTTATGCCAGGCTGGGAGCTTAATATGACATGGATCACACAGTGAAACAGCAGTGTGGGGAGGGTGACTGCATAAAATTAAAGCTGAAACGTAACTTATCCCTTTTCAGGAAAAGTATGGAACTGCTGACTGTACAATGAGAAAACTGAACTGCATTGGGCCATGACTACCTCAAGTGCTGTTACAGAGTTTTTGTTAACGATGGGTTATGACGGGAGACATATGACAGTCGCTACTGTTTGAACAGTTTGTGGAGGCAAACACACACTTCACCACGATGTCTGATAGCCATCATGCTGCAATTCCAAATGGGACTTGCTTTTGTCGTTGTACTTTCCTTCTTTCCAGGGGACTATTTTTGTTTCACTTTCCAATTACAGCAATTCCATTCTGATCTTGGCTCTCCATCAGCCATGCTGACGGCTCCGGGCTTGAGGAATTGTGAAGTAATTCTATATCCTCTGAGGCTTCAGAGAGGAAATAGTCACAGATTTATTGGGCTTTAAGGCAGTTTGGGGAGGAAACCAGATGAAGGCATCCTGCATCCTGGCTTGGATTCATAAGAAACTCAGTATGTGTTATTACACATTAAATATGTCACTTAGAAAAATTATTTGGGAATAAAAGTAGGATGGATACTTGGAAAAAAGTTAATAACAAAATGCACTTTTATGTATACAATTCAACATAAACATATCTAAGGGTGAAAAGTTCTTTTTTCATCTGCTGCCCACATGCACTTTTATTATGAAACAGCAGCTGTGATTAGAAGTTATTTATCAAGCTGTTCAGGCCAAATTTTTATGGAATCTCAAGTAAAGAATAGGTGACCTTTAAATCAATGAGTATTTCAGCATGACATGGTTGTGCTCCTATTTTACATTTCAGTGAAAAAAGTTGACTTTCTCAGTGATTTGGGTCAGCACAGCACTGCCTATCCATGGCTGAAGCAAGGGACTGTAAAAACAATGACAGTGCACCATTGTGCAAGTGTCCAGTGTGAGGTCAGACACCACAGAAGCCAGAAATCCACCATGCTTGGAGGGAGAGCAGTTCCCTCTCATCTGGCTCACGCATTGATGGCCACGGTTTGTTGTGGTTCATCTGGTTTTCTTTAATTTTCCCCAGGTGCCATCAATGAAATCACCGATAGCTGTTTAGGAAGAGTGTGAGAAGGTTTCAACAGATATCCCAAAGGCAGATCTTCAGATCTTCCACTGTGTCACAGCAATGACTTTCATTGCTCCTCTTTTCCCTCATGGTTCAATAATAGATTGATCTACAGTGTTTGATCCATGTTGTCCCCTGGAGGAGAGGAAAACTCTGTGCATGTAGGAGGAGCTAACCCCTTCTACAAAGAGCATTAACGATGTCTCTTTAGGATATTTTACCTGCTTTCACAGCTCCTGCTTGCCTAGAGCTCTCTCACTCCCTTAGCTCCTGAGATGCAGTTTGCTGAATTCATTGGGGATTCAAATGAGAAGTGGAGAAAACCAGTATAAATCTTTTGGAAAGCTCTGTATGAGGTTATTCCTGACTTAACCAGGATAAGCAATATCACAAACTCTTGCTTTTTAGCAGAAAAAGCAGAAGGGAATGGGAATAAGGAAGGAATACTTTGGGGTGAAGAGCACAACTGCAGACAGGGAGAGGGCTCACAAGATACCAAACCTCCTCTCTGCTCACAAGTGTGATGGGGACAGTCCCATCTCTAGTCAGCAAAAATGGGACGCTCTTTAAAGGAATAAACATGAAATTTAATAACCAAAGTCAGTCATGCTACTTCTTGAATAAACTGAATTTCACCTAACTTTAGGTGTAGACTACGTGGTGAGTTGCCCTTGGCTTCCCTCATGGAAAGAAAAAGACTTTTCTAGGGCAAGATTCATTTTGTTAGAAAGCACCAGATGAATTTAATGACCCTGTTGAAGCTCCTATTTTTCTCCACAGAGTATAAAGCAAGCTGACTAGCTATACTGTAGTTAAGTCAGAAGGATTTTTGAGATGATTTCTGGGACAGATATACCAATATAATTTACAACTTTAAAGGTTCATAAATTTGTATTAAACTATGAAAAACTCAAAATTGGGCATTCCAGATTATAAAGTTGGTTTGGAAGAAATTAAAGAACAATTGAAACTGAAGAGTTTGCCTTACTCTGCAAAAGTGAAAGCTAGAGTTATACTTTTAAAAAGTGATCTCATTACATGTTTCCAAGAGCTGTGGCTCTGACTTCTGCTGTCTTCTCAAACACTGAGTCATGACTGCATCCTCAGAGGCAGTTATGTTTCGCTGGACTTGTCTAAGCCCATCTGAAGTAATGGAGCTGCAAAAACGTCAGCAAGGACTAAATCTGGACATCATGAGGTTGCATATAATGAAGAGTGTTTGGCCTCCACCACTGGTGGTGATGAGGCAAAAGGGGAAAAGAACGCAGCAGGGAGTTGGCAGGGCTGCCAGGAGAAGGAAAAGACGTGTAGATGTAAAGTACTTACTACAAAATGTAGGAAGAGACCAAGAACATGGAGTCCCAGGAGGAGTGTCCTGACATTTAGGGGAGAGCAGGGTTTTGCATTAACAACTCCTCCTTTATCCATCTCATCATGCTTTGCTTTATTTGAGAAAATGGGTGGAGCTTGATCTACAAGCATCATGATACCCTTGCTCAGATGTGAAAATGTCTCTCCATGTTTTGGAAAAAACCCTGTCATGCCACAAAAAATGTGGCAGTGTTTACAGTTGAGCTGTGCCTTTCCTGAGGTGCCTTCCAAGATAATCTCATGGCTTCCTGTCCATCTATATCCATGTTGGTTCTTGTCCCGCTTATATTATACATTTTTCAGAGGTGGGAACATTCTTTTAGTAATATGTTTGCAAAGTGTTTTGCACTTCAGGGTTTTCCAGGGGTCACTGCAACAGTAATATTATGTTCTGTTGGGACAACCTGCCACGTTCCTGGTATAATCTGATGAGCCTGGAAAATGAGTGGAAGTCATTCTGCAGAAAATGTATCATTTTACAGTTCCAGGATCCTGCAGGCCCCAGCATGACATTTCTACACCATTTGGAAATCTGTATGCTGAAGCTGTGCCTGTACCAGTAAAGGAAATGACCCTGGGAATGTCCCTGGCTCCAGGACCAGCTGCCTGCTGGGAATAGATTCTGGAGTGCTCTACCTCCCCAGTCTTACTGGGGCAGCACCTGGGAAAGTCGTAATTGGCATGGGGTGAAACCTCACAACGGACCATTTTGGTGACTTTACGGGTAGAATGATTATGTTTCATTTAAGCTACCAATATGGGCATAGCCAAAGGTCAGAGGGAAGGGTCCTCTCTGCAGGATGGCACAAATGGAAAGGCACAGGACCCTACTTGCCACCACTTTTACACCTGTACCAGCAGATATAAAAATTTGATCATGCTGGGCACATCAGGCTTCCTGAGTGGTGGGGAATGTATTCACCTGTACATGAACTCAGTTACTTTCAGGTACCCCATTGACAGAACAAGCGATGGAATTGCCTAATCAATTGTGTCCTGTGAAACCTGCATCATGTTTAACCACTGACTTCATTGCTTTTCCAATGTGCCCGAATGATTTTCCAAGTAACAGCTGTGTGAAGTCAATACAGTGAGGAATGAACCAATCCAGCAGCTACAAGCAACACTTCATGTGTTACAATTTTCAGCCCTCACAGAGTATATAGCCCTAAATTCAGCTGGTGGCCTACTTTGGTATGTAACTATTTTTGCAATGCTGCTATAAATTTACAGAGATTTACTACTAGGGGACTAGAGGGAAGTTTTCATAAATATTCATTTAGATGAAGTTTTTGAGAGTCCCCTTTTTTTTTCATTAAAGAGATGGTCTTCTTACAAGCCAGTCATTCAAAATCCAGATCAGTTTCTAGAAATTCATGATCATTGGGTATCTCTTGAATTCTATTCCCCGAGGATTTGTGGTTAAGCCTAAATTTTTATCAGGGCTGAAATAATCTGCAGTGTATGAGGGGACTATAACATTGGATGCAATTAGTCTACTATGGCCACAGAGAATTTTGTGGATGAATTGGCCATATTCAGCAATAAAAATAAGAAGTAGAAAGCGTATGCCAGTTTCCATCCATGAGAAAGAATTTTGTGGGAGACTAATGATTTGGGTCACTGGCAGTTTATGGGAAGGGATTTGGGATGAGCTGGTATTTTGAAGCTGATCTTTCTGACTGGGTACACTTTGTGCCCTTTATCTGTTTGTTTTGGGTATCTCTCAGTGACTGATATCCACTTATTTGGAAAGTATATTCAAAAAAGTCCTTTGGGATGTGTAATCACAAGGTTATTCCTAGACATTGTTTTCCACAGAGCATTGCTGCAGCTGGCACTGGCTGAGGCCTCATGCTACATAGGGAAACTGAGGCAGAAGAAATCAAAATACCAAACAATGCATTATGAGATGCTTGTGGCCTGATTCATCTGAGAAATTAACTTTATTAGACTAATTTTATTAGTATTTTGAGTAACTGTTCAAGCTCAGATGTCTCATTTCATACTTGCTAGAATAAGACACTTTGAAAGGCACTCGTTCCAGAAGACATTTAAATTGTGTGACTGTGCCTTTCAGCCTTTTGAATTGTTTTCAACTTAATTCTTTATTTTGAGATGCATTTAGCCTTCAGATGTGTCAGCCTAGTTAAAAGCTGAACAGGAGCTTTTTTTCACCGGCATCAAACTTTTCTCTCTCCCAAAGGTCAGGATTGGAGGTGGAAGGTATTTTTCCCTTGGTATATATATTTTTAGCCTTAAAAATGCAGGTCTGGATCAAGCAAAATCATTTACATCTTACATGCTGGCAAAAAAAAAAACCTCTCCAAAAAATAACCTCTGAGTCTACCTGACCCAAACTTTTCCATTCAGGATCTTTATTTTGATCAGCAAACTTGGACTACACCACAATTAATGTCTTTCTACTAAGCTGCACAAATGTGGCTTCAACATGTGTCCTATGTTGGTGTAAAAGGCTGTGCTCCAGCTTCCATGTTTTCTTGTGTGCTTCCATGCATTCTGTTTCATTCCACGATGTACCTGTCACCAGCCTCATGACTTAGCTGAAAAAATAAATATTTCTCAAAAAAGTCTGTCAGCACTGCTAAAAGAGCAGCTTGTCATAGCAGCACTGTGCTGAGCTGCCAGGCTGAAACTGTCCTTTGGAAAAATTAGCTTCCCATGGAAAATAAGCATCAACTTCCCATAAAATATACAGTCTTGGGACAAAACACTTCTTGGTTCAGACTTGTTTAGCCTGAAGTTACGGCAGTGTGTAGAAACTTCCAAGGTCTGGTCTTTGCTGTGTATATCATGGTTGGGTTTAGTTAAATTGATTATTTACAGGGTAGGCATTTTTCACCTATGCTTACAGAGCTGAGATTGCAACTTCACATACTGCAGTTATTGAAAAAGTAGTGAAAAATGCTCAGACCACATTCAGCAGTCCTTTTCTATACAATGTTTATCAGCATCCAAGAGAACCAGCTGTTTTTCACAGCTGGATCAGCATCCTTTGGGTTCTGTGAGGAAAATTCCTGCCCTTCCTTTGCCACAGCACAGGAGTATTGCTGAGCCTGGCAGCCTAAAGGACATTGTTCAGCATCCACAACACAAGTCACAGTTTCCCAGGAGCTCCCTCTGCCTCCAAATTGCAAATTACTGTGGCAGTCACCACAGTCAGGCAGGGCTTTCAAGAAACACAAAGAAGCAAAATGGAACAGAAATGTAAAAAAAGCAAAAACGGAACTACTGCACTGGAGACAGTGCAAAATGCTGCCTCAGCCTTCCTATATCATAGCAACCCTGATATGGTCCTGGCCATGAGCAGATTTCCACCTAAATGCCAGGCATGGCTTGGCAAGTTGTGGGTCAGGAGTGCACCTCACTGATTCCAGCAGCCAAGGAAAGCTCTGTGCTCAGACATGGACTGGAGCTCCTCCAGAGTGACTGTCCTCAAACATGGAGCAGAGTGAATGTTGACTCCTTGGCATCAAATGATCACATCCACTCCTTGCTGGGGCAAGGAAATTCTTAGTGTGAGCCTTAAAAGACTCAGGCTCTGCTACCAGCTGTCACTGAGGAATAGCCTGGGACAAGCCACATCTTCATCCTCTGCCTCAACTTCTCTGCCTTATAAATGTGGGTAATGGTGCTAATAGTGTTCTTTAAAATAGCTCAGGATTTTCTAATAATAGTAACGATTATTACAACGATGCCATCATTTTGATATAACAATTATTGTGCTAACATGGCTAGGAAATTGAAATGACTTTGTCTTATTTTAATTTCCTTCTTTTAAAATTTTTGTTACTCCCCATGCTTATAAGACAGAAAGCTGTTTTCTGTGAAATACCACTCTACATTTAAAAGAGGAAGAAAACACAACAAACCATGATCCAGCAACAATAGTCCACATCTTGCAAAAGTACGGTTTAAGTAAAAATATTTGCAGACAGAAAAAATTAAATATTAAAAATGTGATCACTGACAATAAGCATTAACTTTATGTTTAAAGGTTTTTAGTATTGCTTACTGGAAAGTTTCAGATCTCTTTCTATATGAAGACATCAGACTGTTGAAGCTTTTCGTGGGAATTCTAAAAGTACTTACAAATATGGAATTTTGGGTAAGTGGGGAAATGGTGAGACTCACTTATCCTGGAACATCATGAGAGATGTGCTTATCCCTCACACAGTAGCCCAGCAGTTAAGAATCCATGTGAGATGTGGCAACCTGCATTCAAATCTGCTTTGCCAAATTTAGACCAGGGTCTTTATCCTGACCTCCCATCCCATGTTGACTGCTCTCTCTCTGGCCATGAGAAGTAAGTTTGCTCTTGCTCAGTGAACATTGGGTCACTCATGTGACAAGCAGAACAGGTTCTTCACTCTAGGCTACCAGAGACCAGGCATTTAGGTGGAAATTACTAGAAATATGTGGGATTCGTTTATACACCTTTTGTACACTGGGAGAGTGGCAGAGTTTGTGTGCTGGGATCCTGCAGCCCGTGACAGTGCTCCTGTGCTGGGCTAAGGCTTATTCTGCAGATAAAGTGCTCTGAACGATCTCTTGTTCATCCTTATGTGGAGTATATTGTATTAAATGGCAAAATCTCGCTGGGATATAGGAATCTGCCTTGGTCAATGAGTCTCTCTAAGGTACAGAACTATAGAATCAGAATATCTTGAGTTGGAAGGTCCCATAAAAGTTTATTGAGATTATTGATAACCCCCTGACTCAACATACAAGATTGTCTTCAAACACCAGTTTGATCTTGGCACCACATTGACTGAGAAGAAACTGAATGATGTGTTCCCATGTGATTTCACATATTTTCTACTGAATCACTACACACATAACATGAACCTTACTTCAGAAACTTGGTCCAGGCCCTCATGCTCACATCCCCGTCATGTTAAGTTCAGAACCTGAACAGCACCAATTTGCTTTTTTCCTAGAGTCCTAAAATGCCTGCTATAAAACATGGCAGAGGGAGTTACTGACAAATGACAAAACATGTTAAAATAAAGTACAGGCTGAGATTTTAACATTTGAACAAACACACATTAAGCCAAAACAAATGTTAACTGATGTCTAATTTCTCATGGTAGCTATCTGATGGATAGCTTATCTGGGAGCTGGAAATGAGAAGAGAAACTTGTTTTACACCATTTGAAAGTGGCTTTGAAATTAATAGGTTGCACAGTCCAGCCTGGAAAAATGGGAGATGGTGAAATGGCTTCACTTAGGGAAGACAAGGTTGGTTGGAGAAAGCACCAAACAGCCAAGCCTGTATCTGCAGACAGGGATGAGTTTGGCTCAGCTGAAGGAGTCTGGTGAGAGGCTGTGAATACCTGGGCTGTCACTGCAGAAGAGATAAATTCCCTCTTGCTCCACACCTTTGGAGGATCCACCAGCAAAGACCAGGATGGTGCTAAGACCTTACAGGTCCTGTGAGCTAATGGTAAGTGGCTGTGCAGAGAGAGGTGACAGAGACTTAAGTCTTCTCTACTTTGGACAAACAGCCACTTCCATATTCTCCCATCCTTCTCTGGCACAACAGGACAAAGAGCAAAGAGAAGCGTTACTGCATCAGCTGGATGCTACTGCAGGAGATGGCATGGACAAGTCGATGGTGTTTCCAGGTAGTAGACTTATTTTTTAAAAAAAGCCACTCTACTAACAAAAGCAGCTTTAGAAACTGAGGTTAAAGCTCCCTGGTGAGATCTAAAGGCTTCCTCCTAAATTCTGGGGAAGTTCACTCAGAGTTCCAGGCACGGTGACTCAGATTCACCTCTAGCAGTGAGACGAACTGTACTGCAATGTTCTCCAACACATAGTCTCAACACTGCTGCACAAATAAATCATCTTGATCCACCTCTAATTGAATGTATATTTTTCACGGTTTTGAAATGGTTCTAGTTTCATTCCATACATTTTTTGTTAAAAACTCAGGCCAGTCGCGTATGTTAAATTTCTTATAAAATACTGAGTCAAACCTTTCTTTGGGCTCACAAAGCAAACCCCAGCATTGCGAGTGGGAGGAAACAGGTTTATTTACTACTCCAGGAAAGTTGTCTCTAGGTTGCCATGATGGGAAACACAGAAAAAATTGTTTATCAGTGGCCAAAGAGTTATTGCAGAGGGGATGTCTTTCTCTCTATGTTTGTGGATGTTGTGATACAAAACAAGGAGGTGAACCAAAGGCTAAGAAGCAGAATGAGCCTTGCAATGGCTTCATCTCTAGCCTTGCTTCATCATCCATTTCCCATAGGATAAATCTTCACATCTCATCACTGCTGTGCTCTTAGTGATAACTAAGGACAGCTATTCTGGAGACCTGTGAAGTAGTTTGAGGTAAACGTGTGAAATAGTTAAAAAATGCCACCCTCATTGCTCTCATGCTGTACTTTTGTTCTGACTGTGGCACTGCTTTTCCATCTGGAGGAAGAAACTCCAATGTGATAACCCACTTTTACATCGAAATAATAACAGATCTTTGGGGTTGAGAAAACCCAAAGTTCTACACAGACGATAGAGGAGCAATCCTGTGTCCTGTGTGTTATCCAGTGGAGGAGCATCTGCATCCCACAGAAACAAGCCTGGTTCAAGTCAACCTCATGCCCACAATGTAAGGAGCTTATCCTTGTCCAGTGAGTCAATCACTGCCCTGGAAGCTGACAGCTCTGAACCACAGCATCAAGGCCATGCTCTGAGGACATCAGGTTCAATAGGAGCATGTCATCTCTTCTGTAGAGCAGAAGCAGCTGGGGATGTGCCATGCATTGCCAAGTGATCTAAACACTTTCATATAGCACTCCTCTTAAGACAAGGGAATCTTATCTTGCCAAATCACCAAAACAATCCTTGGAGATTCGCTTCTTTGTCTGTACTGGCCAGATCTCAGTAGCTAAGTGGCAGAACCTGATCCAAAATTTTTTATGAACTTTTCCATCTTTTGTCTCTGCTCCATGTGGCTTGAGAAGTATATCACAATATTCCCTCTCCTTTTGGCATGTAGGGAGCAAGGGAACAGGGGGAAGAGGGTCAGAGAGGTAAACATGAATTGGAATTTTTCCTCCAAAAATCGTGCTGTGTTTGTAGTAAGAGATCCATTCCTCATTCCCTTGGACTTTTACTGACTAGATTAGATCTGGGATAACAACCAAATAGTCATGAGAGAGAGGATGACAACTTGTGGTAAGAGGAGAGAGAAGGGACGGGAGGCTGTGGATGGGGGTAGAAAGGCACTTCTGGTACTGGTTCTGCTGCTCAGCATGTGCAGCGCTACCCCAAGGAATTAAGCAGGCGCCTGGGTTTGTGCTAGAGCTGGATCCAGCCCCACTGCAGTGCCAGGACTCTTCAGCTATGTCAGCACTGCCTGCTTTGCTCAGTGGGCAGGACTCCTGACGACTAGCAGAAACACGGTGACCTTTTAATATCCCTTCCTTTGCAATTAAATGATTTTTTTAGTGCGTTATCTTCTACCTGGGACATTTCTCATTCATTTATTTGCCTTTAACTTGCTGTTTCCAGCGCTCTGTCTGCTCTGCCTGATATATCCCTAATCTTTTTTCCAAGGAGTGGAACTTCCTGGCTTTCTTTAAAAACTAGATATGTGTCTATATCATAAATCCCTAAGCCACAATAATTTGACTGCTCAGTTATCTCTAGGATTGCCATTTTAATTTTGCCTGGCACAAGAAAAACAGAGCAGTTACTAAAGCAGACAGGCTTTAGCTCTAGAATCTCGCAATGGCTTTTAGTTTCTGATCAACTGGAGAAAAAGCTGGAAGTCTTTCAGCCTGTTTTGTTACTGTGTACACACCTTTCTGGCCCCAGCTGTTCCTCTGGAAGAGGTTCCAATCCCCAGCTGATCATTCCTCTATCTCTGCACTTTTGCCTGCCCTAGTGTCTTCCAGCAAATCGGAGGTCTATGACACTTCAACAAGCTCAACCGTGTTAGCTGAACCCAATATTTGAAAAGGCTGGATCAGTCACCTTGGCTAATTTTCCTAGAGGTTTTTAACAGGTCATTCATGTGAATTGCTCTGCAAACGGGTCTGGAGGGTTACCCCTGGCAGCCTCTGTGACAGAGGACATTATCTACCAGCATAGTTCAGTCTGGTGTGCTTGCCAATGAAAAGCAAAACAAAACAACCTCTGCTCTTTGGAGGTTATTGATTTCTGGTATTTTCTATTCAGTAAAGGGAGATGAGTACCACCATCCCCTACTGAGATAGATGGGAATTACTATATATTGGAAAATGTCTTTCCTTCCATTGATTGTAGGGACTTTGTTAGAACAAAGATCAAGCCTTTTTTCATGGTTAAAGCCAGGCCAGATGTCTCCTGCTCAGTCACTACATGAATCTGCATTATAAGAGCTCAGACATGTAACACAGCACATTTGTGAGCAGCGTGAAAGCAGACAGGAATATCCTCCAGCATGAATCCTCTGTAACTGCCATGGGACATGGAAGGAACAGGTGAGTGGAACTGCTTTTTCTTGCTTAAACACACTCCCTATCAACTATAAAAGAGTTGTTATCGCTACCCTCTCCTTAACAGCATCCTGGGTGACCACTAGATGAGCTGAGGAGAAGCAGAAGGAGAGATATGGAAGGTGCTGCTATTCCATTCCATACAGGTGTAATGGGATGAGCTCGTGGCCCCATACACACCATGACCAGTACAGCTGAGCCAATCCAGCTGGAGACTTCATCCAGGTTATTCTTCCCCAGACTGAGAACCAGAAAAAAGAACTTAAGAAAAAGAAAATAAAATTTTAAAAATACAGAAGAAAAGAGGAGTCTGCCTCTTCCTACCCCAGCTCTCTCCCAGGCAGTTCAGCTTACACTGCTGCTCCCTCCTGGCCCACAGGTCTCAGGCTTGGACTGTGCATGGGCACAGAGCAGTATGCTGTTCAAACAAACCAATGCACCATTTGAGATGCCTGTGGCCCCTGCTGTGTCCCATCTAGATATATTAATAGGTCACAAGTTAAACCCGGGTGTCTGCTTGCTCACTTTTTGAAAATAAAGCTTATGTGTCAGGCGTTGTCAATAAGGTCACTCGCACAAGGCGTCTATTTAGTCTCAGAGTCGGCAAAGCCAGATCAGCGGTCTGGGGAGAAGAAATAGCTACTTGAACTTTATAGGTTAAGAAAATCCCCAGCTAAAGTGGATCATCTTTGTTAAGTTTCCAGTTACATCCAAAGAAATGTCAACACTGATGTTTTGCGATTGGGATGGTGAGTAATTTTACCTACGCACATTTTTCTAGACTCTGGTTTTACAAGGTGTTCCCGGATTGGAGCTGTATTGTTTCTTCGCAGGTCCAGTTTGCAGATTCGAAGTGCAAAACAGAATTTCTTTCTTCCACTCATTTCTTTTTATATCTAATCTACTCTTAAAGAGGAGCCTCAAAGTCTCCCGGGTTTTTTTTAAGCAGCAAGTCATTGCTGACAAGTGGGAACTGCAAACAGGATCTTTTCAGCTCAACTGACTTGTTTTTAAAAGACTCAACTGAACTGTGACTTCGCATAAAAAGTGTGCAAAAATCAACCAGTGATTCAGTAATTTTCTGTTCTTGAGCTTTCATGTGCAATAATAAAAGTCGGTCTGGAGGGACAGCTTGTATTTCTCCACCATGATTTTACAGAAATTAATTCATTAATTAATTACAGCTTTCAGAGATACAGATGAATTATATTATGACAGACTCAATCAAAAGCCTCACTGAGGACTGGCCAAAAAAATCACAGAAAATGAACAGAGCAGTGGCAAAAAATTTAAACCAGCCAGAGCTCAAATGTTGGTGGATTTACCTAGGATACCTACCACATGGTTTGGCTATTGTCCTTATTCTTTTCCTTATTACTTATTTATGTCCATATATATGGATGATGTTTAAAGAAATCAACATTACATGCAGGAATATAGACACGAGACACACTAAGATGATTTCTTTTTGTTGGTTTATACAGACACTTAGGTCAAAGACAAAAATGTGCATTCACACCAATGAGCCAGTCTCAGCTTCCTGATAGACTCATCAAAGGCCATAATTACTTTCCCTGAGACCTTTCAATCTGCCCCAGTCTTACAGCTGGAGGAGGAAATTGCTTTCCCACCCTGGGAAAATGTAGAAGGTTTTGATTGCTTCCTCCTATTCAGAGGGATCCTTGGGATGTATCATATTACCAGCTTCCAGCACCCACCACAAGGGCTCACAGAGAGCAGAGAGTGCTGTCCAGAATTTGGGCCAGGTGCAGAGTCAGTCCTTCAGTCAGGATCAGTCACAACAGACTTGAGCTGAATGCAGATGCAGCCTTCTTCAAAACAATGAAGAAAAAGCTGGTGAATTACTGTGGGCTTACGTATTGGGGTTTTTTTCCCCATCTCTGAGATGGGAAAAGCCTTTCATCTGCTCCAAGACAGAGAGTAAGTAGAAAGTGAAGAGAGCAGCAGTTTCCCATGCAGCCCCCAACTTGGGAAAGCAGGTGGAGTGGAGAAGCCACCTTTCAATTGTGTTTTAATGAACAAGTTGTTTGCTCTTCCGTGTCCTTTGATGAATGGGTGTTTTCCTTCAAAAGCTGACGTTTGTCTTTCATTACGCCCAGCATATGCTCTACTAGGCAGGACCGTTTTTCTACTCTAGATAAATAAACATGAAAATGAATTTATCTCACAGAAGCATGTTCTCTTTCAAGTCTGGCACAAGCCTGCCCTCTCCCTCAATAAATCTCTGGGTAAATGTGGACTCCTCAGCAAGCCCTCCCCCTCACATCAAATGGAGACATTTTGTAAGCTCCCATCTCCACACAGCTCAGGAAAGCTGCTGACTCCAGGCACTCAGAGGCAGCGATTTAACTACAACTCACAGCTGAATTTGAGAGCTCTTTATCATCAAAAAGAAACTTTTCCAAACCAGAAAGCATCCAAACTCTTTTCCCAGCTAGTGGTAGATAGCATTTTAGCCCTCAAATTATGGGGCTGATGTGAAACGACACTGCCTGCAGGCTCTGGCATGGGATCTGCTGTTGGATGGAAGTTGGGTAGTGTAGTATGATGCCAGCTAAAGTCTCCCCTTTGAGAAACAGACTGTTCCTTTGGTGTACAGGCCTGTGGATAAAGCTGGTTAAATTTTCAAAGGCATTTTGGTTTCCTTCCAAACTTAGTCCTATCTGCTGTTTGCACTTTATTGGTTCACAACCTGATCCTGCACATAGTTTCTTTGGGTTTAGACATGGCAAAACATGTCCAGAAATGACAATTCCTGAACCTCTCTGTCACTGCATGCCTTAAACCCACTGAAATGTACACTGAAACCAAGGCACATTGGGGCACTTTGCAGTTTCTCACCTTCAGCACATGAGGGACGTGTCTCTTGAACCAGTTCAGACAAAGAGAAAAAGCTGGGTGCTGGTCCTTCACATTTCTGGACAAACAATCACTCAGCCTTATGTCAATGCAACTTTTGCAGTCTGTCAGCATTTTCATAAATACCACAAGTAGTTTGGACAAATAATGGCCCTGATTCATGAAGGTACTTAAAGCATGTGCTTGACTCTGACCGCACATTGGTGTCTCCTTGAAGTCAGTGATACTGAGGCGTATCTGTGATTATGTGCATGTTTAAGTGCCTTTGAGTGCTTAACTGATGTCTTGAATAGGGCCAGTATTAGTCATTCAGTAACACCTGTCCTACTACAGGACAAATAACAAATCAACCTGGTCAAGCTGTCTCTGAGCTCATCTGTGAAGCATGTTGTGATGGCAACCACTGAGAGTGCAGCTCCTCAAGCAGATCCTGACTATTACAGGCACATCCCTGATGTGTGGGAGGTGGAGAGCATTCCAGGACTTTCTGAGAAGTTTGACTTTGAAACAGGACGTACAAACTTGAGATTAATCTGTTTCCCTCACTCTAGATTTCTTATTCTGAGTTCTGTAAGAGAAATTAGTTCAGCATAAATCGGTATTGTGATCCCTGAAGCTTTCAATCTGTGTTGCAAACACATCATAACTTGTAAGCCCCTGCTAAGTTTCAACCTTCTTGATTAAAGAATAGCAACACTGAAAACAGCTCTAGTCACTGCAAAGGTTGTTGTGGTGGCTTGGCCTGGACCATGCCTCAACCTTACCCTCAAATTTGCACCATCCACACTTCGCTACCACTGTTTGCAGTTTGTTTATACTTTACTTGGTTACGTTTTACTCCATCCTTCTCCCTTGAGAAGGATGACTTTGTCTGGCTTGCTGATGGTTTCTTTCCCAGTAATGTTTTTATTGAGCATATGAAAGTATTAAGCTATGTCTCACTTAGGCTGCATTCTGCTCTTAACTGGATTACCACACAGAGAATGTTACAACGAGGCTCCGAGGTCTGCTGGGTCAGCTTGGTAAATGATAGCACCTCTTGAAGCTATAATGGATGAGAGTATCCTTGATAAGATTTGACACTTGTACTATATATTCTGTCACAGCAAACATTTTGCTTTTTTCTTGATGTTTTTAAGGCCATAAGTACTGGTCTCCAATGTTAAGTATGTGAACCTCACATTAATCACACTGCCAGGGAGAGCAAAGAGCTTTGCTCATAAACTGAAATGGAGCACAGTTAATCTATCAGTGTTCTGTAATGAGGACTATTATAACAAAGTATTTAGGTTGATTTACTGATGGGCTACACATCTCTGGTAATGGTCACACATCAGTAAAAGAGCAAAGGGACCATCTGTATCACCAGGAGTCTGAGATTTATTGAATAATGTGAAGATCCCTCCTTATCTCTCCTGTAACATTCTTAAGCTCATTCTTTACCAGTTCACTTTCTTGAGATCAGTCTGCTCACTGGGGCCTCACTGCCCAGTTTACATGTTGGGGTAGCCTGGCCCCTCAATTTCAGTATTTTCAAATACTTCCTTCAGTTTCAGAGACAGGACAAGAGAAGGCAAAGGTACTTTGCTGATTTTAGAACTACCTCAAAATAAAGAAAAATTTAAAAAAAAAAAGCTAAAATCAACCAGCCTGAACAATACTTTTATTTAGTTTTTATACTGTGTTATCTGTGTCCAGCATCATCCCACAGACATTTGAGCCCTGGCAGAAGCTGATGTTAAATAGATACAGAACACATCTGCCACTCTTACCTTGAAAATTTTAAATCTGGATATTATCAGGTAGTTAATCAAAATTACAATAAGGTAATTACGATCAGCTAGTTAATCAGAGTAGCAATGACAGGCTCAGGAGGCAGGAATAATCTTACTTTCACTTAGACATCTGCATTAGAAATACCTACACCTGATTAGCATTTACCCATCTTTGGCTTGATATATGGTTCTTGAACACCTCTGGAGCACTTTTTAAAAATGCCCACATGACAGCAGGTGAACCATACTCTTTGAGGTATAATTTTTCCTCCTAATGAAAGATTTCTGCCATAGGGTCACTATCCCTGTGCAAGAAGCACCAGACAGGGAAGTGGCAAGTCTAGGAGCTGGACTTGGGGGGACCTGTCTTGGGGAAAGAGTTCTGGATGTACATCATGGGAAGGCAGGGACAAGTGAAGAACCAAATCTTCTAAACCCCAAACCAGTTTAATTTAAGGTGCTCTGCCACAGGGTCAATATTCAGAGCACCCATAAGACTAGAAATGAAAGCTTCTCCTTTCAGCTCTGCTTTATCTAGGAGAAACTTCAACATATTAATAGGAACATACTTTCTTTAGTATGCTTCTTCTGGTGGGTGATAAAATGAAAACACCAGGTTTACACACACGCTCCTCATCTTTCCCATATGGGACCACCTGTGGATCATCCACACAAGTGTGAACATGGACAGTCCCTTTGTAGTATGGAAATTGTGCTTAGAGGCATTTTGCTTGCTGCAGGTGAATCCAGTCTTGATGGGAAATCAGTAGGTCTGATTTTCAGAAACCAGCTGATAAAACTTTGAGTTCATTGAGGGCATCAGGTGAGTAGAGCAGTCTTTAAAAAAACAAAAGAGTGAAAAAAAATTCCTTCCTTCATTTGCACAGGCAAGCATCGGAAAGAACATGACCTCTCAGGAAAAGAAGAAAATTAGTTCTCCAAATACCATATTCAGCTGTGGTGTTTCAGGCTTCGCTTGCCACTGGATGCAAAGCAATCACCCCAGCTGCACACTCATCAAGGCAGGCCAAATTTGGTTGAAGAAATGGGACAGGAGAGGCATTTCTTCTAAAAGGTCATCAGTAATACAAACATACTTCTTAAAAGACCTTCTTAGTCCCTGTCTGGCTCCAGTTCCACAGGAGAGATGATTGCGTACACCCTTGCCTGTTCTGTCAGCACAGCTCTGCTCTGTGCTGAACATGTTGTACCACCACTCACTTGTAATGAAAAGCTGTTGCCTGCTCCAAATTGACCAAGGGATGAGAAGAGATGCCAGATCAGAAAACAGAAATGGCCACAGAGTGTCTGGGACAAGAAGTGCCACTGTATGAGGGCAAGCAAAAATACACTTTCCTCTCACTCGGCACATTCACGGACATCAGCCCTGGATGAAGACCCAAGAGGAGAAAGTGCCAACAGGAACCCAGACTGCAGCCCCTGGGGAGAGCAAAAACAGTTGGAAGGCATTTCTCGGTGCACCTTAGACTTAAAGACCATTAGGAAGCTGTATTTCTTTAGCAGACTGAGAGACTGATAGATGGAACAAAGGGATAACACAGGCAAAGGTGTTAGAAGATAAAGCCAAAAGAAACATTTAACCAAAAACTAATGTATCGTTAACATTTAATAAAGTGCTTTGCCTGGCCTTCTTCAGGGTGCAGCAAAGACTTTTTCCCTACTTTTTCTTCTTCACTTTACTTTCCCTCATTTTCCTTCTCTCTGTTTTTTCCTTCCCCCAGTTTCTGCATGTCTTGGATTTGAATGCACGAAGAGTTCTGGAACTGAACTTGAATTCAGATCCATATTCCACCACTTGCTTCTGTTTTTCTAGCAGGGGACTCTGAATGACAACGTGCTCAGACTGTAGGAGAGCACAGGCCAGATTTCAACCAGTGTGTTCGGGTTAAATGTCGGATCTGATTCTTGTATCTGACAAGGGCTAAATAATACTAAAAGTGACTGAATTTGGATTTTTGGAGGGATAGGAAAGATAGGTTGGTAAGGAATAGTCCAAGCCTAAATCCCCCAGCTCCTTCCCATTGCATCCAGATCCCAGGAAGTTCATCATCTGCCGCAAGTCTTATCGAGGAAAGCAACCCTAGGAGTACTATGTATTTTAAATATACTGCTGTTTGTTGGCTAATGATCCTGACAGGCGGTTTTTTAACCCGTTTTGGAGGGATGACCAAAATTCTGACTGTCCCCAGAGCACTGGGAAACTGTAAAGCAAACAGCATTTCTCTCTGGGTACAGAACACCTGTGAAGCCTTTGCTTATCTCAAAGGTGCCAAGGAAGTTAAAAGCAATTTGTAAACATGCCTTGGCCTCATTTATCTGTTGCAAATGCTGTTATTTAAGCAAGGGACACAATCATACAAGGTCTTCTCCTTAGATAGCAGAAAGAGTGAGGCACCACCAAAAGATGCAAGGCAGACCGGCTCAATCTGGGCAACCTCTGCACACTACAGCTGCCTAAACTGAGTAAGTTTAGCTTGGGTATTTCAATGAAATATCTAGGTTTGGAAAGAAATTAATCTGGGTTTGTGAAAGTGCTGTATTCACTTTTTGGTAATGTCACTGCCAATGCAAGTGCTTAAATATGTCACCAAAACCTTCACTTTACATTGACCTAGACTAGAAGCTAAAATTATGATGTGCCAGTGTTTATGATGATTAATGTTTCCTAGTGCCTTATCAAGAATTGCTAATTTGCAGGTAGGGGTTGATGGCAATTAGGACAATGCTGGAAGTATTTTACCTTGTGCAGTATTGGAGTAGGAAAACCCTTGGACAGAAGGCAAGGCATGTTACACTTTTGACAGACAAATCATCCTGGAAATAGATACAATGATATTTAAAATAGCCTTGCTTGATTTAGGTTTATTCAACAAGCCTGGAGGGTTGGGGATAGCTCAGAGGATATATGGCTAAGTATGGGCTGCCATATATTCTGTTCTTTAGAGACTTCTTTCTCCTCTGGAGTCACAGCATGTGTGCTCTCTGAAAATCCAGTTCTACCCTCAGCTGCTCTAAATCAAGCAATTATCCTGGGGCTTGGTTTGCTTATATACTCAGACAGTGACAAGGGCACTGGTACAGATGACAATATTGGGCCCCACTTCTCTTGAAAATCCCAGCCATGTTTTCCTGCATGTCTGTCCACTGAAGAGGCTGCCCAGCAACCCTGCTTTGTATAAACAGGCTGGTGAAACCCCAAGAGCAGAGAAATATATTTTGGGTCCAAATTTGGAGTTGAAATAGAACAAAGCCATCAGAAAGAGTGTAAATCAGAGATGAAATCCCCACTTAACCCTGACAACGAGGTCTAATGAATAAGTGCCCAGCCCTGTCTTGGCTTGCAATGCAGTGCTCCCCTGTTGAGCTCCACCAGGACCCCCAGATTCTCCCTCTCTCGACTGCAGAGAGACTTTTTCGAAGGGCAATGAAAACTATGATTTATAACTTTAAAATTATTAAATGAGTTGCAGAGTAAAAAAAGGAGATGGGGCCCAAGCACCTCTGTTCTCTGACACCTCCTGGATCAGCCTCGCTGATCTCCAGCCCAGGCACTACACAAGTTGTCAAGTGGGAAGGTGTGGGAGAGCAGCGACACTCGTTATCACTGGGAGGGCAGGGAAAGGAGCCAGGCTGGAGCTGAGTGCCTTGGCGAGCCGATAAGTGCCGGGGAGCAAACACGGGCAGCGAGGGCTGCGTGTCAGCCAGCAGACGACCCTGTTTGCCAAGGCATGGAGCTGATGGGGATGTGAGCGCCAGCTCTGTTGTTATTGTCATGTCATAAGGAGTAAGTGCACTGGATTCTACATGCCTGTGTGTTTGATCAGGAGAGCACCACTGACAGAGGATAAATAAACAGAGATAAAAACAAGATTAAGCAGGTCCTTCTCCTTATCACTGCCTCTTTATCCCTATTGATCTCTGCCCGGTCCCTTTTCATCCAGCCTGGAATTCCTCACATGCTTGAACCACAAGCTGTCACATCTAATTAAAAATGTGATACGAGGTTTTGCATGCAGCAGTGAGTATTTTCCAGTGACGGGCAGCTGTGTGTTCAGCACTCTGCCTTTCTCTGTGAAAACTCATTTTGCCATTGTGAAATCCAGCTGGGTTTGTAGACAAGGGTTGGCAGATATGAACAGGAGAAAAACAACCCGCTTTTTAGTTCAACCTTCAGGATACATCCAGCCTCAAGGGGGAAAATGGTGGTCACCTTGTCCAAGCAAAACATGCCTCTTACTCTGGGAGAGAAAAGTTGGCATTTCTACTTCTCTCTGTTTGGTGGGGACTTTCCTCCCTTTTTGAGAGTACCAAGGTCTCTGTGGCAGATGGGCCACAGAGACACATAAACCCAACTCCCCTCCTTGCTTGCTAGACACTTCTTTCCATCCATTTGGATGTTTCCAAAGAAAAAGTGATCACTGGCTGATCACTTCATTTCAACTCCATCCCCACTTCTGCATGCTGCCAATTTTCCTCCTCATCTCTCTGGGTTAACTGCTGCCTTCATGCTCATCAGATGACTCTGAACCCACCGAATGAACATTTTTTTGCTGAAAACAATTCAAAGATGACACAGGTAAATATCATTGGGGCAGTGTGTCCTTCATAGAGAACAGGTTTTTGTACGTTGAGCAGTTGTGGGCCCATAAATACCACAGATGTTTAAGGTCTGCGTAGAAGTCTAACAACATCCAGGGCATGACTTTGAGTTGAAAATGAAGTCCCTCATTTTGTGCACCTAACAGTGCTAAGACAAACAGGGCTAAATTAAGAGGTTACCAGTGTAAGGGTAAACAACACAGTAAAGGAAATACAAATAGCACTGTATTTTCTGCCTGATTTTTTAATCTCTACATTCTACCATACTCTGTTTAATTTTGTTAAAACATTCAGTAAAAATGATCATGGCTTTCCCTCATGCTTTTATGATCTCTGGAAACTATTAGAACTCTGGTTTTGGCTTTGGTTTTTAAAAGTGGCTGGTGGCTTTAGGTAAGGCAAGATTTCTGAAGGTGGAGGCCAATGTTATTAGGGAGATTGGTGGAGCTAGGGAGTAAAACCAGGCATGATTATGCAGACAGAGTCTGATCCCCCCAGGTCCGATCCCCTCTAGGTGTAGCACTATGCACCTTCATTTTTCAGGGCTAAAACATGTTTAGCCCCGAAAAATTTGGAGACTTTGATGAGCTCTTCCCCCTTCTGAAGTCAGACCTGACTGTGTCTCAGGGTGGACATCCAAAACTATAGATATTTTGGAAAAGATAGATAGTGTAATTCCTTTGCTTTTGTAACTTTTTTGCCTGTCCCTAGGAATAAGACACTTTACCTCAGATTTGCTACATGATCCAACAGGCAATCAGTGTGAGCAGGGCTTTTATTTATTCTTTCCTATGCCATCAGTCAAGATCCCACATTTTATTGCTCACCACTAAAACAATATCATTAGACATGAAATATACGTTGCCAAGCCCTCCCCCATCTCACTTCTCTCCCTTTCCCTCTCCTTCTTTTTTTTTTCTGAGGAGAAAGAAAAGAAAACTTCTTTTCAGGATACATTGTAGGGAGTGCTCATGAACTGGCAATTTATTTTCTCCTAGGTTTGAAACTGCCAGGCCCTTAGTGCTTTTATTGACTCTGGCTAAACACAGTGACAATTATTTTTGTTGGTTTCAAATAGCCTCCTCCAGCAGAGTGTGAAGTCAGCAGGTTTTTTTTGCATGCTGAGCATGCCCTTTCAGACACCCTGAGAGGAGCAGAGGGAAAGACGATGGCTTTTTTTTTGTTTTTATCCAGTTGCACTTTGGCATTCCCTGAACTGACCTTTTGTTTTGAAGCGGGGAAAGCAAGGGAGAGGCTCACAGATGAGAAGTAGATTGATGGTCACGGAGGAAAACAGAGCTGGGACATCCTTATCTGAAGGTTCCTACTCGCAGCAACCTGTTCTCCTGCACGTCCCTTCTGGAAGCCCCACACATTTCCCTCTCTGTGTGCACACACAACGCACCCAGAGACCCCCACCCCTCCATGATCATGCACGACCACCCAAGGACCCACCCAGAAATCTCCCAGTCCTTATTTCCCTCTTTTCCGATGCCCTCAAGAGCATGGTGCCTTCCAGGTCACCCTAAACCCTCTGCTGGGCTGTGAGGGGCCAGGATGATGGTGAAAAGGGGTGGTTTCTTAGAAAAAAACTTTAAACAACCCTTGGCAAAGGTCCCCTGGAGCATTTGTGGCTTGTGGGATGTGCATTAACGCAAGCATTTGTTTAAAGCATTTCATGCTATCCCCTCCATCTCCACTTATCTGTTCCTGGCAAGGCCCAGGAAAGGCAAATAGCCCCAAAATAATGGCAGTGTAGAGTCAGCCTGTGGGATGCCTCACAAACTGGGTATCAGTTACAGCAATTTTGAACATGATCTGTAAAAGTTTACAGACCAGCAAAGCTGCTTGGGAAGGAAATAAAAATAAAAGCCAATCTTTCAGTCTACCACTAGGAAGAATAGTGCAAGTTTCTTCCCTGTCTTACAACAGTGAAATTTAGATTTCAAACACTATAGATCAGTTTTTCTCTTCCTACCCACTCTGCAAAGAGGCTTTGACTATTTTCTCTTCTTTTAAGTGATACAAAAGGCAAATCAGTTTCTGACCTGGAAACACAGTGGCTTAAGGTAGGTCTTCTCTGGAAGAATGGTCCAGAAATGATTCTTCATTTAAATTCTTTCTTCAAACTTTTTTTGCTGTGTTAAATAAAATGCCTCTATAAAATTCTGAAAAATGTTAAAAATTAAAACTGCCCAAACTTACCTCCCCAATAAGCCATCATAGTGAACATTCCTGCTTGCTTGGAAAGAAAAACTTCCTGTCAGTTAAAAAAGCATTTGTTAGAGATAATGTCCCACTTCTACAGCTGTGATAGCGAATAAAATCTGAAGTTTCCATTGACTTCCAAGGATGTTCTCCCATTACTATCATCTTGTCCCAAACTGTGAGAAAATGAAGATGTAAATAATCTTTTCCAGATGGTGTGACCTGCCAAGGCAATTGAACTGATCAATAGACATCAATACCTCCCTTCAGACAGAATCTGTCAAATGCAGAAGGGTTTTATTTGCACTTTACACAGGAAGATGGAGAATCCCCTAAGCCAAAGAACAGCTAAAGGACAATTTTAAAAAATCCTGGGTGTGGTGGAGAGATTGGCCTGAGATGTCCCTATTTTCCAGAAATCCCACTTGTTCTTGCCCATGTGCTACCATTAGGTATTGCTCCTGGTGTCTCAGGACAGATACTTCAGGTCATGTAGGACAGAGATCTGAGCAAAATTCCCTTTCTCCCAAACAAAGGACTTGATGGTTTTGGACTGAGGTCACCTCACTGGTTTTGAAAGCAGGATGGATCATGTCTCCAAGATGGTCAGTTATTTCAGCAACGAGAAGGGAAATTTCTGTTCACCTGCAAGAACAAACATACAAACATACATTTCTGGTTTTATTGCCTCTCTGCCTTCGCACAAAGACACAGAAAAGACTCTGCTGACTGTGCAGAAGACACCCCTCCTCATCCCTCCATCTGCACCTTTGTGTCCCACCACCCCTGAGGGGCTTTTCTCCTTGGATTTGCCCCACAGGTTAGTGGACTGGTGCAATTGATGTCTCGGCCCAAAGACAGACTCTGGAGTCCATCACCTCGATCTGCCCCCACACTGCTGCCCTTCCCTCTCCACAGCAGCTCCCAGGAGATGACTGTGGTTCTGAACCAGCTGCAGCCTCCTGCAGGAGCCTGCCATGGGGCTCATCCAAATTGCTCCTCATTAGCTGTTGTAGGGCTCCTGACAGCAGCTTTTTCAGCTTGGATTGAAAACTGTTTCTAGCTGGTGCTTCCCCACAAGGGATGTGTTATTACAAATGGGAGTTCAGTGTGTTCAAGAGCTGTGAAGGAGGGGAGGAAATATCCCTTTTAAACTAAGGGCGCTCTACAGCAGCAAGCCAGTGTCTACTTACCAACCTCTCTGAGTGGTCTCTCCATGCTTTTTGCTTTGGCAGACCCTCCCTTCCACCATGGAAGTACAACTGGCCCCAGGCACTGTGTGCCCCCAGCAGGCAGGGACAGCCAGCCAGGCACCTCAGAGAGTCCCAAAAGCAGCCATCGGCAGGGTGAGATGACTCTGCCAGAGTTTCCAAAGCTTCTTGAACTGAGCATTAAGTCAATTTGAGAGGGATTACTCTGCCAAATGCAGTAATTAATTAGAGAGACATGCTTCAGCACCGAGCTTTTCATCATCTAAAGCGCTTGACATGCCTTTGTAGGGGCTGTGCTAGCACTGCCAAGGCCCATCAAACTCCAGCCCTTCCCACTGTGTGTTTCACCAGTTCATGTACCATTGCCTCCTCACTGGTCTCTTTTCCCTTGCACTGCCTATCTTCAGCATGCTTGTTTGCACAGAGTCCTAAAATGGTTTGGGTTGGAAGGACCTTGAAGATCATTTAATTCCAACAACCCTGGCAAGGGTAGGGAAAGATCTTGATCTTTCAGAGTATGGCTGAGGCCCCAGTGAATATTTTCCTGACCCACTCTGAACCAAAGCAAATCTGGGTGTGGGAGAGGTGGGAGTCATGCTGCTGTACTTTGATGTGAAGGATGTTCTGAGGAAGGCAAAGGCACTGCAGCCCAGCAGAATTGTTCTGGCATTGGGGGATGCATCTCCTCTTTCTGCGCTTTCTAGCAGAAATGACAGCCTCATTTTTGGAGTCCAGGCATGTCCCTACTTCTGATCTGAAGTTCCAGTGCAGCTCTTAGCAAGTCGCTTGGGTTCCCTGAACCCTGCTCTATGATGTTGAGATGCAATTTTCATCTTCTCTCCTAACTGAAAATGTACCATTTTGAATACTTAAATTCGACTCGTTCAGTCCTGCTTTCAGCATCTATTAAGAAACTTGGCATTCTGGTCTTCTGCAGCACCAATGAAAGGTCAGTCTCCTTCTGTGTCTTTTAACTCAATGACAGGTCTTCTTTTTATCAGTGTGACCAAGACAAGGCGTAGTGTCCTCAATGCTGTGTGAGAACATACTGAGAAGTAGGTGCTCATGGAACCAGTGGAAAGAATTTTTAACAACAGAAGTGTTGCTGTCATGGTCTAACAAATAGGGCATGAGGCAAACAGGAAGTCCTTCGCCAAAATTCAGGAAGGAAATTTTCATCATGAGCAGTAAAGAGAACTCAGCTCTTCCATGACACCTCAAAGCGAGTGGCATCATCTGGGATATTCCTGCCTAACTTGAGGCAAGCAAAGGCGACAATATTTTGGAATCAAATGCTGTGTAGATCAGCATTTTCAATTCAGTCTTTTGAATTTTTGAAAAACAAGTATGGATTGGCAAGTAACTAGAGAAATACCGAGAGTGTTTATTTTACATAAACTCCTAGACATTTTAGTATTAATGGTTGGTATGAGCATTTCCAGCAACTGATCTTTGGGAATTACAATTCTCAGAACAATCCCATTCATTATTTCAGCCCACTTCACTTGAAGCTCCAATTTCGAAATGAAAATTGAAGGAGGGAAAACACACATTAAAAGAAAAAATAAATAGAAGGATTCCAACAACTGATTTTCATTTGGGCATCTTATATTGATTTTTCTCCTTTATAATTATGCTATACAGAGTGCATCTTTTCTTAATTCATAGAGTTATAGAATCACTACTGTTGGAAAAGGCCTTTATGATCATTGACTCCAAACGTTAATCCAGCACTGCCAAGTTCACAACTAGACCATGTTCCCAAGTGCAACATTTACACATCTTTTAAATAACTCCAGGTTTGGTCACTCCACCTCTGCCCTGAAAGCCTGTCCCAATGTTTGACAGCCCATTCCATGAAGAAATTTTTCCTCAAATCCAATCTAAACCTCCCCTGGCACAACTTGGGGCCATTTCGTCTTCTTCTGTCACTTGTTACTTGTGAGAAGAGGCCAACTCCCACCTGAGCTTCATTCACAGCTCTCAAACAACCTCCTCTTAGGCAGCTGTAGACAGTGATAAGGTCTCCCCTGAGCCTCTTTTCCTCCAGGCTAAACACTCCCAGCTCCCTCAGCTGCTCCTCATCAGACTTGTGCTGCAGACCTTTCATCAACTCCATTGCCCTTCTCTGGATGCACTCCAGCACCCCAGTGTCTTTCTTGGAGTGAGGGGCCCAGAACTGAACCCAGGATTCAAGGTGAGGCCTCCCCAGTGCTGAGTACAGGGGGTTGATCACTGCCCTGGTCCTGCTGGACACTCTATTGCTGATCCAGGACAGGTTCCATTGGCCTTCTTGGCCACCTGGGCACACCTGGCTCGTGTTCATTCACTCCCAACCAGCACCCCCAGGTCCTTTTCCACCGGGCCCTTTCCAGCCACTCTGCCCCAGCCTGTAGCACTGCAGGGGTTGTTGTGACCCAGGGGCAGGACCCGGCACTTGGCCTTGTTGACCCTCAGCCCATTGGCCTTGGCCCACTGATCCAGCCTGTCCATACCCCTCTGGTGTTATCTGCAAACTGAGTGTGTACTCAGTGCCCTTGTCCAGATCATAAGTAAAGATATTAAACAGGACTGGCCCCAGCGCTGAGGCCTGGGTGACACCACTGGTGATGGCCCCAGCTGCGTGTAAGTCCATTCCACACCACTCTCTGGGCTCAGCCATCCAGCCAGTTTTTTGCCCAGTGAATGAACAGTGCACCTGTGCAAGACGTGAGCAGCCAGGTGTCTCCAGGAGAATGATGTGGAAAACAGTGTCAAAGGCTTTACTACAGTCTGCTTAGAGACCATGAACAGTTTTTCTTTTTGCTCTCTCATGGAGTGGAGGAGTTCCTCCCACAGGTGTGCTCACTGCTGCTGGCCAGTGCTGGTACTCTCCGCAGCCCAGCTCCCTGGTGATGGTGTGTCCCCACAGAGCTCTGCCTGGGCAGCTGCCTCAGTTGTGGTGGTGGGTGCAGTGCTTGCTGCCCGGTGGGTTCCATGGCTCCCTGTGGAGCTGGCAGGGCTCCAGCGCCTTCCCTGCTCTCCCTCCTGCGTGAACTGCCCCACAGCCTACCCATTAAATGGGTAATGACTGGCCTGGTAGCCAGCAGAGAAGTGCCTTCAGAGAAAAGATAGTATTTGAAAGCAGAGGTTACGCACAGAGCCCTCTCAAATAGATCTTTGTGCCAGAGGCTTTGTTTTGATACTAGAAACATTTCCACTACAGCAGCCTCTGATGGCAGTCATGTGTGGGATTAGGAACTGACTCCATTCAAATAACAGACAGCTGTTTGGAGTGAAAACTCGTCTCTGTCAATTTGCACTCAAAGAAGGCAGAGGCAAAGGAAAAAAAAAAAGACCCTGGGCCTGGGAATCATTGTAGCTTAATCCCTCCTTTGGCAGGAGATAAAACTAGGGCTTTCCAATGCTCTATAATTTCTTGCATTGACCTGGAAAGAGATTTCTCTATTCACTGGGCTGTAAACCTCCTTTTTTATATTTACTACATGATGTACTAGAACTGAATCTCCAGCAGAGAAAACATGCCATGTTGGGCTAGGAGCCTGGGAAGAAATTGAGTCTCAGGTTAAATAACTTAGTACAGCAGGGACGCACAGTAGCTGCTAAAACCACTTACGGATTGTTCTTTTAACTTTCAGCGGAAGGTTTTCTCATTTTGTGCAGAATTGGCTGAGATTTCCAGAAGTGACTAATGATTTACAGTGGTCTGCTCTTACGATGCTAAATTTCAAACCCTGGAGGAGGGCCTGATTTTTGAGATCAGGTGCACAGCTCTTGCAAAAAGTCAAATATCTTTTGTGCATCTCAAGACCCTGGTATGCCTAGTCATTCATGCTCTCTGATTTAGAAAAAATAAATGTAGTAGAAAAGCAGAGCAAAACCTTTGACCATGCTCTGCCAAGCACAACTGCAGACACAGCAAAGGGTTGAGGTGCACTGCTCCCATCTATGTATTTTTGGTTAACCTCGTGCTTCCTGTCAGCACCATAAACAGGTTCTTGCAAAAGGTGTTTTTGTTGTTTTTAAAAAGTGGCTGTGCCAAGGGACATTTTTAAGTACAACAAACCAAGTGGCAAAGCTGTTACCAGGATTCAGGCCTGTGTGTACCTGGAGTTGTTCCTTTTCCTTAGTTCTCCTCTTATGTTTTAAAAACCAAGATAATAATATTTAATCCCTTAGAAAATGGATTTCATTAGGAAATGAATCATGTCCTCTGGGACTATGTGAAAAAGCTTTGAGGGAGGCCTTTCTTCTCAGAGATTAAAATGTCACCTCAACTGAAAACTTTTCCTCAATCATATGAAAAAGCAAAGAAAAGTTCTGACAGTGTCAAAATATGCTATTTTGACATACTGAAAATTTCCTTTGGCTTTTTTTTTGGATATAACTTTGGATTTAAATTTTCTCTTCCTGTACCACACACTTCGTTATCAAGCTGACCATGGCATCCCTGCCACATGGCTGGTGGAGAAGTGCTGGGGCAGGTGGGTGTTGCCCTTCAACCCCATCACCCACAGCCAGACCCTGTAGAAGCACTCAATATCTAAAAGAAAAACAAAAGCCTTTCCTTAAAAGGTGGATCCAAACCACTTGGAATTTCTTCTTGCCTAAGAAAAAAAAATTAATTAACTCTCTGTTTCTCTATCTATTTTAACGGGTTGGGCAAGCTTCCTGCATGGAATACTTAGGAGTAGGCTGGGTTTCACACCCATGGGAAATTAAGCCAATTTATGAAATGCTGAACTTCTCTATGAAACAGCACTTCTCCCCTGGGGGGCTGCAGAATCCTATGTGGAGAGTGCAGCAGAAGCCAGGCCACAGCCAGGAGAAACATCCTCTGTCAACACGATGCAAAGAGAAAGAGTGGGAAGGAAGAGGATGGAGAAGTGATTTTGCATAACGCTTTCCCTGTATTGTTTGGATTGGAAGCCTCTCTCCCTGTGTCCCAGCAGACAGCCTTTGGATGGCTTGGAAATTGTGCCCAGTCCATTCTTGTAAAGAGCTGAAGCTGGGGCTGTTTGCAATGGCCGGTGCCAGGGAGCTCGGCAACCTACAGGAAGGAAGGTCTTGTTCTTAAAAAAAAAAAAAAAAAGCCAAAACTTCCCCCCTTGAGCTTGGGAGTGAGGAGACACGGATCCTATTCCAAGCTCTGTGCTCATTCTGGGTGGCCTTGGACATGTCACATTGCTGACTGTTCAGCTCTGCCTGAAAAAGCAGGATGAAGCGCAGCAGGGGGGTATCGCTCCCTGCTCGCGGTGATAGGAGGAGTGCTGCACACCAAGAGCTGCTGGCACAACCCCTGATGGATGAAATGGGCTTTGTAGCTTTGCTTCAGCTGCCTGCCACTGCATCAGCACCAGTATCTTTGCACTGCCCTTGGATAGAGGTTCTGAGAGGATGGAATAACCTGCCAGGATGCAGCTGGGAGGCTGCCACACATGCAAGCTATTTCCTCTGGGCAGGCTTGGGAGCAGCTGTGTGCACCAAAGGCAGGAGCTTGGTGTGGCACAATGGCACAAAGATTGAGGATTTCTATTTCCACATCTGAATTTTCCAGCACCTGCTGCAACAGATCGCATGCTGTATTATTGGGATTGCTCACGCTGACAAAATTACAGGTGATCTGACTGCAGTGGAAGCCTGAGGCAAACTGATCTTGGTAGTAGCCTCTGGATGGAAGCTGGTATCACAAAAATGGCAGTTGGAAAAGGTCCAGGCTCAGTTAAGGAATCTGGATCTTAACCATAATGCTGACATTTTCTTTGTTGATGTTAACCCTCTAACTACTGCGACAAGAAGTTGTCCAATTGAGGCAGCTGTCCTCCCTCAGTGTCAGTCAAAGCAAGTCCCCTTTCAGGAATTTCAAAATACAGTCATCCATTGAGATGAATCACCTCAGAGATAGATCAACAATGACCAATTTAAATCCTGCTAGTCTGGACTTACATCCAAAATGTGGAATGTCCCTTTTGGGGGCACAACCCAGAAGGAAAACATGAAAACCTCATCTTCCTTTCCTTTAGCAAAAGCTGAGAAGTTTTCTTCCAGTCACCCCTCTCCCATTAGAAACTTCTCTACCACTTTTACAGGCTTTGGCTAGCTCAATCTTCCAGCCACTTTGCAAATGCTCAGGTATTTTCCACACTAACCAAAGCAGGATCTGCCTGCGAGATGAAGCTTGTCAGTACTGGTATTTTCTTCTTTTTGGTTCTGAGCACTTCAAATCTTAGATGGGGAATTTTCTGTTTCTTTCCACCTGTACAAGCAAGTCTAAGAAAATATGTGACCTCTCACTACTCCCCTGCCCTCGTTGCCATCCATCTTCCTCTCCACTGCCTCTCCTGCAACATGGGAGATACCTGTGTCTCCATTCCTCTGTGAACTCACTACATTTCAAGGATTATTGGAAAGATGTCAATGCTTTCACATCTCTGAAGCAGAAGAGTGTTAGACCTGTTACAGAGATAACACAAAAGACTCACAAGAGCAGCTGAATTCCTTTTTGCTTTTTTAAACACTGAAGTTCCCCAGTTTTAGAGTCTTGATAAAGTCATTACGCTGCCGAAAGGGGAAACGTGTCATTTCCATGGCTGCAAGCAAATATTAAAGATAGCTACATCCAGTGACTGGATGCTTCAAAGAAAATTATAACACGCTTGTGTTCTTTACTTGCATGAAGTATGTCGTGGATATATTTTTCTTGGAAAATGTCTCTTATTAGAAAATGATTATTTATTTTAACAACAACACATGTAACACAAAGTTTCAATCTGAAATTAAAACAATAAAATAATTAGTTTTCAATTAAACAATTTTTTTTGTGCATCATTTTATGGAACATTACTATTTTAAATTAAAGAATTATTTTTTACTTGTGTACTATTCCTCTCCCTTTCATTACCACTGAAGGAAACACTAAAATTTTTTCCTTCCCAAATCTTTCTTCTTATAGTCTGTAGTTTTTGAAATGATCTTTACATTGGAAAGTTATAGACAAAACTGTGTGAGACTTCCGCTCTGCAAATTCTGTTGAGCATTGACAACATGTTCACTTGCCATTTTGTCTTTTTGTAACTTTTACCAACGTAAAGGAAATTTTAAGAAAAACTATGAGCATTAATGTATCCACTGCTCCAGATACAATGGGCAGAGGTGATGGAAGGTGATCTGACTCAGGGTTTCTCTCTCCTGCCCTTCTGGCAGGTTCTTCACATTATTTTATTTGCTAAATGCTTCACTGGACAATTTGCATCTGCAAGAAACTATCCCATCAACGTTTAATTTTGAGAGGAAGCCTAGTCCAGCCAGAGGAGGAGTCAGGCCCACGCTCAGTATACATTGGCTGTACAGATTGAATTGAGAGGACTCAGTCTTCAAAGAATTATTTATTTACAGATAACTTTTCTAATCCATGTAGTGGAGATCAAAACCTCACTGCAGAATCTTCCAAACCACAAGTCACAATAGAACTTACCCTCCTCTTAGATTTTGGAACATCATCTTTGGAATATCATTTGGAATAACATGAAGGGGCAATATTTTTGCAATTTTTTCATCCCCCATGAGACTTGCAGCCACAGTCCTCAGTGCTGTAAGGGGAGATATGAAGATTTGTACATAGCCTTGAGTTACATGGAATCATGAATCCCCCTGGAGAAGGAAGAGATGGCTCATATGGCTGTTAGTTCCCCACATTAGGCTGCTCTTGGTGGTAACCTCCCATTGTTCCTGAATACACAGTGCTTACACATCTGGAAGTGAAAGCCCAGAGTTTTGCATGCAATGAGGCTGTCAGCATGTGCACAGCTCAATCAGCGTGGCGTTGTGAGCTATCATAATCCACGGAGAATGGTGTCAATAAGTGAAAAGCTTCTGCTGTCTTGGTCTGCAGATCTTCACCATGTGTCTGCTGCCTATGAAACCTTGTGCTCAAGTTCAGCCTTGAAGTGGTGGACTGGCAGTGTTATGTTTATGGTTGAACTCTGTGATCTTAAGGGTCTTATCCAACCTTAATGATTCCATGATTCCAGGGCTCAGCGGTTGCAGCCATTCATCACCATGCTGCCTTTTGACTCTGGATTCAGCCATTAGGCAGTCTGTCCCTTCAGCTTATGCATCAGAATAGCCTTGAATTACCTTGGTTACCTTTGGCATGCTCCTCTCCCCCTTTGCCCAGGTCACACATACAGGGCTTGCCCATGTACACTGTCACTGACATAACACACCAGTAATGCTCCCTCTGTTTCATTCAGCCCTTAACCCAGGTGAGACTGAACATGTGCAAACACCAGGTGTTCTTCTAGCATAAAAGAGCACTGCTCCTCTGTTATCAGCTGGAATAGGACTTCTCTGAGGTGTTCATGCTTTGTGCATTGTACACTCCTATCATCTGAGCGGGGAATTTCCAGCAGCCTTTCATAAGAGTTTTATTTTTGCACTGCTGTTGGTTTCTGCAGGGTTACACAAGATAACTGGTGTAGCACTGGGGATGGTGTTTGTTGAACTGAATGCTGTTATCTCCATGCTCCAGTTTCTATATGCCCAAATCCAAGGGTAGTGATACTTTCCAGCTCTGTGAACGCCTTTGAACTCTCCTGCCAAGAAGAGCTGATAAAGTGGATAGCACGGTTACAACGAGCTTTGTTGCTCAAACACATCCCTGGGGTAAGACAAATAAAACCTGATAAATCCCCTATAAATACACTTCTTACATTGGAGAAAAGCCAAGTTCTGGCACCCCCAAGCAGACCACCTGATTGCCAGGCAGCTGGAATCTGCATCTTCTCCGAGGGAGAGCCAGCTGAGAAGAAGTGCAGAAGTGGTTGCTAGCCCATGGGCTGGTGGGGCACCAACATCAGTGGTGTTGGCTCACGGTCAGGGCAGAGCTGATATCCACAGGACTGTGTTAAGAAGGTCTGAAGATGCATGGGAATGCCTCGTTTGTGCTCAGTGTCAGACACAAAAAGTAAACTCAAATTTGTCATGACCACAGAATGCTTCATGAAGTTAAGCAAAGTGGATGTTAGGAATGAGCAGGAGCCAAAGTCCTCTGGAGCATCTCCTGAAGCACGTCACCAGGACACCTCCCTGGCTTGTAGACCCTTGCTCACTGAGATATTGTGTCCTGCCAGGAGACATGCTAAAAGACAAAGAGATAGACAAGGATAGACTCAAACCCAAAATTTCACATGTCTAAAACTTTGTGAAATGAACCCCTGAGCAATGGCTGGAAGACCCTGGTGACTTGGTTATTTCTCTCTTACACTCATCTATATACTTACTTTGAAAGATGCAGTAGGCAACTGATATAATGAAATAGAGTATATATTTATTTTTCTTTCATCATCTTTCTTGTCCCTTTCACAAGCATATTTATAATCAGGGGGAAGACATAAACAGAAATAAACTAAAATCAAAGTGAAATTTGTTTTAGTCCTATCGATAACCTGATACAACTGTAAATTTAAGAAACCAAGAAAATCTTAACTTCATTTACCCACTTAGTTAATAATTATGGTTCCTAAATAATAAGTCATTTTATAGCCTGAAGTTCTTCTTCTGAGTATATATTTGTATTAGCAGTGAAGTATACTTTTCGTGGGCAATTAAGACATTATTTGTTCCTAGCTATTCACATCTCAGGAGGGAATGGGGAAAGAAGGAATTGTAAAGCCACGAAGATAATAAGAGCCAAAGACCCTTTCCTCGTCTTGTGATACTGATTTTCAGAATATAAACAGAGGCACAGAATGCTGGATCTTGGTAATATACCTATTTTAAATGCCAGTTGTTGAGTAAATAGACCTCTGTGCGGATATGTTTGTTTGAAAAGTCCTTTGGGATTAGAGAATATTAGCCCGGCTTTCAGCCTGAGACCTATTTTGTGAGGCGTCTTTGTTACTTTGTCAGCTTTCTAAAGCCTTTTATGATAGGTCTTGGCCCTGGTGATATTTATTCAAGTAAACCTAAGAATAAGAGTTAAGATGCAGCTGTTCCAACATTGTGGACATCTTTTGGTTTCCGTGTGTTTCGGTTCGACCCTGAAGTGCAGGACACCTCAGAGCACCTAACAAAGTATTCAAACTCAGGCCTTCAGTTTGACTCTTAGCCATTTTCCACAGTCAGTACCTGCTACTAATTCATTCTGGCCCTGTATCATTTTTCCTCAGACACATGAACTGGTGAGTTATTTACTTTCCAGCAGTTTGCACATAAGGCCCCAGTCTGAACAGGGCTATTCCTGGCACTTGCTTGCATCCCTGCATTCTGCCCTTCCTCCAAGGAGTACAGGGTTTATATTTTTGTATTTGCCACCCAAAGAAAATAAAATTAATCTCTGTCAAACAGAGCATCCTCTAGCTCCTTGACTCAAGTTTGCCACATGGGAAGAGCATTCCCAGGCTAGACTGATCTTCCCTTGCTTGCTATTACTTGGGATAGTGAAGCCATTTTTATTATCAGTAGTTAATAAAAGGCAGTTCTGGGGTTTTGCTGTGGTTCCAATTAAGTCCTGGGCTTTTCCAGCTAACCTGAATCAAAATTCATGTATTCACTGATTTCATCCTGCATCGTCTAATTCAGACCATACGATACCTGATGTAAAATTGGAAGGTGAGTGTGAGTGTGTGATAGCCCAGAGTGGGTTGTCATCAAGAAGAATCTTTTTCTCAGATTAAATATTTCAGCAGGCCCTTGACATATGGAAGAATTTGACTTTTATTTGTAACTTGAATCTGCTTATGGTGCCCAATGAGGAAAAAGCAAAATACATTATTAAAACCTTCACTAAGCCCAACGGGATGACAGCAGCTCTTCTCCACATAGTGTATCTACTCTTTTACATACCACACATTAGATAAATGAAAAAATACAAAAATAGAAAACAGATTTTCGTAAGAAAGATCATTATCTGGACTGTGGTACTGTGTTGTGTCACACGGGGACTGAAAACCACAGGGCCACAGCAGGCAGGAGAAAACCAGAAAATGAGGGCTCCTATAACAATCCATGTTGCAATCCCACAAATTCTTCCTGTCCATCTCTCTCCAGGTTTTATACACAAAGAGAAAAAGGAACCTTAAAATTCCTGAGAGCCTATACTCTCTCAAGGGTAGAGGGGTACTAAGGCCACAAACATCATTGCAGTGAGCACTGTGGTGACAGTGAAATCACATGTATAAAGACAAAACTAGGGAGATATCACTGCAGAAATAAGTGAGCCAGCCATGGCTCTCAATTTCTGGGACTCAGTGTGAGGTTGACCTAATGTTCCCAGACTGTAACAAGTAGTAGGCTTTAAAAAAGACTGCATCCCCAATCAGAAAATATTAAGGATATGTGAAAAATAAAGGTCTTGGCCTGAGCAAAAGGTATTTAACTAAGGACACATGGGTCGCTTCACGTGGTAATTAATTTAATCCTAAAAAAAGGGATGTAGAGTATGGTAGATTAAATCAAAATCAAGTTTTTAACTTTAGACATCTATGCCTATATGAGAGGGATCTCGGCTTAAGCATCCAAATAAAACCTCTGATTTTCCTACGCCTCACCTCTGTAACAGGAGGCTCAGGATATTTCTCCCTGTGTATGTCCTGTGGGTTTGTTCAGTAATTGAGTACTTGGAAAGTGTTTTGAAGTCCCTGTGCAGAAGAAACTACCTTCCCAAAGTGTTATCATGAATACCCAGTCTCCCCCCCTGCATTTGGAGAGCATGGTGTTCCATTTCAGTGGCAAACCCACGGCTGCAGAGCTGTTTGTTTCCACAGGTGGATTTGAAGGAGATGCCATCTTAATCACTGACCGTGAGAAATCATGGACCCCCATTCCAGAGGCAAGATCTTCCACAAACACAGGGCTTTCTCTGGGAAGGTATTTCTCTGAGCAGAACACAGACGGATTGTAGGATCAGACAGAAACCCACTGTTAGTGAAGTCGAAGAGAAAAACCTGGGCAGAATCCAGAACTTAACTCAGGTAAATAAAATAGTACATTTCTATGAAAAGATTCATGAATAAGCAAAGATTTTTAAAATAAACCCTTTCTGGAAGCAGCAGCATACAGAATTGTCTTCCAGGAATGACAGTATAAGACATAACCATTACACCTTTCATATTTAGTCACTAAGTACAGAAAAAATATAGTTGCAACACAAACTAGGATGGAATTGAAATAAAGCTTACAATCTATTCTGCTCTGAGTGCTAAGAAAGCATATTTTAGGGTTCCAGCTCCTAACCCAAGTTTCCTTTAAACTCAAGTATCAACTCCCAGCTGGTTCCTTCATCTCCCTTTGTAGACACAGCAATAGGCAGAAGGTGCTCTGCCCTCTGAGGTCTTTGGGGAGTTCATCTCTTTCCATTGGCAACACAGTGAGCTCAGCCCTGACTTTCCGCTGAATTTGAAGGTAGCAAAACTTTGGGAATTCCACCCAGACTGCACCCTCCCTGGCTCAGGGGCCAAGGATCTGCTCCCTTGTTCAAGAAAAACATATGTAAGTAGTTGTTCAACATGAGCACATACCTGAAACTCAGTGGAAATTAGGTGGATGAGGAAGTGTGTTGCTTAAAGCACATCACATGAATATGCAGGGCAGGGGAGGGTGGAAAAACAGTCTTTTACATTCATTTGGGTTAAAGAATTAATTTGGACTCGACCACAGTCGCTTTCTGTGAATATTCCACAGCTGAACTATGTGAGCATGAAAGTTTGTTGACAGCAAATGTTCAGCTATTTTGTGAAAGCAAACTTGGAAGTTTAAAATGTGGGCTGTGTTTAAAATTCAAGTTACTTTCACCAACCAGAACTGCATGTTGCTTCATCTATGTACAGGACAGAGTACACTGGCAGTGCTGCCAGAGTGAAGGAACAATAATTCTTTCATGAGATCACCAAGTAAATATAAGTATCATATTCATGGACTATTCATACAGCAAAAAATAACAATAATCCAGGCACAGATCATCTCTAATACAATTACAGCACTGCACCTCCCAACCATTCCGTGCTAACACTGGTCATGTTGACCATTTATGTGCAGTACTTTTTACTGGTGTCTCCATAAAAGAGAGAGTCTTCTCCTTGTGGGCCTGAAGGGAGAACTAATTAACAAAAATAAATCTAACCCTTAGAACCTCAGTGCGTCTGCCAGTAAATTATTAAATTCAACCACCTCATCATTTTGTGCTACACACAACCTCCTGAAAACAGCTCTCAATAGAGCTCAGTGGACAATTCTGACAATTCCCTTCATCCAGTGGCACACAATGCTGTCATCCTCAGCATCTGTCACCCAGGCATGGAGCTTTCACCCTGCATAAGACAGGATTTTTGATGACTTTTCTGGAGACACTTAATCTCCCTGACCCATCCCTCCTCTCCAAGGATGGGAAGATAACACTTTAACAGTAAAATATTCTTGGGAATGTGGTTGATGCCAGTCAACCTCTGGCTCCTGAGAAGGATCATTGTCAAGAAGGGTTTCCAAATACATCCTATAAAACCTAAGTCACTCTCACACTGCTCAGTTGTCCGCCTGTGTTTATTAGGTCATTGTAGTTTCTTTACCATTTTCCTAGGATTGAGGCTTTTTTTTTTTTTTTTTTTGCTAATCTCAGAGTGCATAAAATATCAATTTCCCAGATGAGGCTGAGAGACTCCTGTGTCATCCCAGAGTAACTTCACCAAGCTCAAGTCAGAGAAGACATCAAGTATAATTCAGTTCTGCAGACTCTTTGAAATACAGAAAAAAAATATTTTCACAAACATTTTATAACATTTTCCCTTCCCCCCACCTTTTTTCCCCAACTTTCCTTTATTTTCTTTTTTAGCCAAACTACTATAAAGATTCTGTCTGGTTGACACTGAATTGAATTTCAAAGACAGGAAAACACCATTCCCAAAACTGCACTTAGAAATGAACATACAGATGTCACAGGCTGATGCCAAAGGCTCCATAAATGGCAGGAAGGAAGCTTTGGGTATAACAATTCTGAGAAAAATATTTAATAACTAGGTATGGATTTTGCTATGGCATGTCCACAGAGACATTGTATTGCATACCTTTACAACAGAAAATGCATCAACAAAATATATAATGTATACCTACTTCTCAATTCAAAAATAAATCCTTATGGGTTTAGGAAATCCTCTCTATGTTCATCACCTGTCACAACACTACCTTGTCCCACAGAGATGCTGCAGGAAAAAACTTAAAGTTTCATGCACAAGGGACAGCTCTGCTGAGCACTCACACCCTGCTGTAAACTTCCTCAAAAGGGTGAATCTCTTGCCATGTGTGTTTTTACTGCAGAAAGTAGTAAGCTAGTTCTCTACTAAATGGGACAAACGTATCCATAAAGCACAGTTACTCTGCATCCAGCCAGATCTCAACACCCATAAACCTTTATGTTTTTGCAAGTGCTCTGTTAGCTGGAGAGGGCTAAAGGTGCCCATTTGATCACTTACTACAGCAATTCATTGAGCTGCGCTGTCCTTTTTGCTTGCAACTGTGTGAACACATTGCCAGAAGCATTTCGCTCCTGCACCTTATTTCAGGAGCCTTCTGCACACATTTCCTCTTGCACTGTACCCGGATTTTATTGAACCTTCTCTGGCTGGAGCTGAACCCATTTAACTTGATCGGGTCAGCCCAATAAATTACAGGGCCATTTCTGACAGCTCAGAAGAACGCATGTGGGAAATGTTCCTTTTGGAAGCCATCGGTAGGAAGTATCCCAGACACACAGATGGAGAGCATGTGTCCACTGAAATTAAACGGAGCTGGGGCAACGCACCCAGAATGAAACACTCAGCCTTTTAGTAGTGGAAGGCCATTAAAAGAGCTTGGTGATGACACTTGTGCAACCCAATATCTCTATTGATGATATACACTTATTTCAACCACCTAATGAAATTGGGTGGGTTTATTACTTTATTGCTTTCTTGAATTCAAAAGAATATGAAGGAAAAATTAAATGACCATTTTCTCCATGGCTGAGCCTCTGTTTTCAATTGGTATCTTGTTTCATTCATTTTCTTCATGTTTAAATGCTGTTCTACCCCCCTACACTGGCAAAGTCTGAACAAATATACAACCTACCAAAACTTAGAAAAAGGGTTTCTGGTTTCCAGTCTAATCTTATCGAACCCAGTGAAAAGCCATCTTATGGAAAGATTCAGGAAATCTCTTAAGAATGGTCGTATATCCATCCTTACTCAGAAGTCCTTTAAGAATGTGCTTAGCTCCACTTCACTGGGAATTAAGCACATGTTAAAATTCTTCCCTTTAGGAAGTTCCCCTTGGTCCACCACCTCCTTGCTGACGATTGGTGTCTTCCCCCTCAGCCATATAGAACAAAATTTTGCTATGGCAGATGCCAAACCACTAATTGAGCAATGGTGGAGGGCTCAGTGAGGGGGGCCCACACATCTAATTTTTTAAAATTAAAACTCTCTGAATGTCAGGGGATTGCAGGTTTACTCCAAAGCCACACATCAACAAAAGCAAAAAAAAAAAAAATTCTTGAAATACTGAATAGGTCCCTCCCACCCCCTATTCTGTGATTCCGTGAATATCAAGGAGGCAGTAGGAGGTGGGAAAACTGATGTTTTTCTTGTTCGTCATCTTTGATGTTCATAAATGTGGAGTGCCCTAAGCACACTTAGGGTTTGCCACAGCCGTAGATCTCTGCTCTATCATTATAATGAGATAAATTCTCACCATGTTCCAATTACACTGTAGAGGGAAACTGAAGAATTGTGCAGATCATCTGCTGCTGTGCGTCCTCACTTAGCTGAGGAGCTAAAAGTGTTTAAGCCCAGGAGAAGACAAATGATTTAAAATATATATTATCCTGAGCTGACACACCTTGCTTTCTGACACACCTTGGTCTCTTACACCTTCATTTTCAGAGCTCCCTGTCCCTCCTCATTGCCTGTGGTACTTGTAGTACCTCAAATTGGTGTTTTGAGCCATTCTTGCACTCAGAGGTGCAAATCTGAAATGGAACATTCCTGGACAAAACATTCATGTACCCAGCTATAAGGGAGATGCTGAGTTTTTCCAGCCAAGCAAGGCCTGGTTATTTTTCCCCACCTACACACCTCAGAGGAACAGTAAACCCATCATTAGTGTCATTGCACTTATTTCAGCAATAAAGTACTTAATGCACTGCTGCAGAAATGAGAATCTTACAGTGTTAAGATCAGTTTGTCACAGAAGGAGCTGGCAGGCTGCCCTGCCCATTGAAACAACAAACTGACATCAGTTATACCCAGAAACGAATGAATCTAGCAGCCAAGGGATCCCAGAGGCCTGAGTGTAAGCTGAAGCTGTGAAATGGCATGTGGGAAGGTTACCAATTAATTTATATTGGAAAAAATAATGAAAATAATCAACATCTTGTAGCTTTTAGCAATATTTTGAAAAAATATGATTCTGGTCCACCCACAAACTTTATGGAGACTTTTTTCAAAAGCTGAAAGCCAAATTATTTAGTGGAAGTTGATGGCCCACAGGACTTCTGTTCTGCAGACAGGATGCATTTGTTTTTCTAAACCACACTGAATTAAATCCATATAGGAGAACCGTCAAGTCTCTATTTCTGGGTGCCTGTCCCTGGAATCTCCAAATTAGGACTCTACAGGTGACTGAGGTTAACTAGTCTGCAATAGAGAGAAAAGACAAGGAATTGGTAAAATAAGTAGAATGAACAATGACCTCAGATCTAGACCACTTCTATTGGTTATTAACATGGATAGGAATTAAACTGTCCTTCCCAATATCTGCAGTAATTCAGTTTGGAAAAATAATGGACAGTGTCCTAGGCAAAGAGCCAAATGTCCCAAGACTGTTCCTTGTGTGCCCCTAGTCTTCACTTCTCTCACTTCACATCTCTGACTTCTCCCGCTTCATAGTCTCCACAGGCAGAGCCTCACTTGGTCCTTTTGTTACGAGAATCTGGCACCATCAAGGCTCTTCTTTTTCTGAGGTCAAAAGAAGGGAAGTTTAATTAACTCAGGCAAGCCTGCAAATTCATGCCCAGTCCTTCCTATGGGATGTGACTGCGCCTTCCACTCACTCCTTCCCTGTGGAAATGAGACACTGAAGACCTCAAAGATGAATGTCTTCTGCATATGGTGGATTTGAAATGCTTTTTAAGATTCAGACACGAAATTCTTTCTCTGGGCACCAACTGAGCCATGGTAATATGTTGTGTGCTTTCTGAGGCTGCTGCAGGTGACAGCTTAAATACAGTGCTTTAGGGCTCTTGCTGAGGCTTAAGCTGATGTGTTTTACTTCCCCTTCACTGCAGCTTAACAGGGTAGTCAGGGCTGTCCTCTGTGCCTCAGATGACCTGCTGTCACTTTGGGAGACGCAGCTGCTCCATTGATTGTTACTACTGGACATGATCCCTTGATTTCACCAGTATCTTTGTCAAAATCCACTGGATCCTGACTTGAGGGACAGACACCAGCTCCTGGAAATGAAAGAAGTCATTCAAAGCTGAGAAACTGTTTCCAGCCCTCTTTGAGCCCAGTTTGGGGAAGTTCAAGCTCCGCATTCAAACTTTGCATGAGCTGCAAGGGAACCTACAGAAATATCTGACAAAGATACACCTGGCAGATAAAACTCACAGCTCCAATAACTGTGGGCTCTCCACCTGGCTCCTATGAGTTACCTACCTTATAATTTCTGTCCCTCTAGCTCCTTCACTATACATCTTTTCTCTACATGCGCCTGATATATTTTCTTTCAGAAATGGCCTATGATATTCAGTAAAACAAGTGTTGCCCATCTTTGTTTAGCTTTGTACTGCTGCTTCTATTTCAGATGTGGGGGACAGGGCTCGTGTACACAAACACTTGTTTAATTTTTCCAGCTATACTCTATGATCTAACAGAAGTGAGCACTTCATTCTGCTAGTCTCACCTTGTTGTCCTATGGACAGTCACACTGACAGAGCTGTTGTGTGAGGACAAAATGTGCACCTGTAACAAGCAATATTCTCTCTCTAGGTGTTAGATATTCTGTCTCCGTGACTTATGGCAAAGTTTGTGCAGCAATCAAAAACTAATCCTTTAAAGTCTGTATACAATTTTTAAGATAAAGTGAATAGAGAGTCCTTGACTGTTCAACAATGGTGGGGGGGCGGGGGTAGTTGTGGAGGGAAAGGCTTCAAGAATCCAGTTAGTCTTTGTCTGGCTGTCCAGTATCTGTTAAAAGCAGGTAATTCCCCACAGGTTTGACTGTCCCATCCTTAAAGCCCTTTGGTGACAGAATATATGCAGCCTGCTCAAACCCAGATAAGTGCATCCTTGTCCTTTTCCTTAGAAAGATTATTTTTACCTGAAAAGATGTGTGGAAGTCTTTACCGACCTCATTTAAATCGATAGCTTGTCGTAGTCACCACTAAAGTTCTCAACAAATGTGCATATGCCTGAAATGTCTCCACACAGCACACATTTAATGAACACCTTTGTGCTTCTTTGTACATTAAGCAGTCTTTTTCTTGCACTTTTTTATTGGGAGAAAGAGGTGTTACCCATGTGGGAGCTGAACCTGTGATCACAGGTTGGGAGATCAGTATCTCGTGCATGAGGCCACTGGGAATGTTACACACAATGTAATGACTTGGATTAGAAAAATCTGTTGAAATTCTCTCTCTCTGCCAAACTCTCTTCCACGAAAACTACACTCTTGGACAAATTTTTATGTTTAGCAATTGAGGAAAAATTATGTCATCATTGGAGGGAATCAGTTTGGTGCAACTTAGCAGAGGGAGCAGGACAGGACAATACACTGTATGGATGGATTGAATGCTGACAATATAAATTGGACACCCATAGGGATATCCTTCCTTTTAGAGCTGCATAAGTGAGAAAAGGTGATCTGCACATTTCTGCAATCAGGGAATGTTGTCTGTTTCCCGATTCTGGCGCCAACTCTGCATTTAAATTCCAACCATATTGTTACAGTCCATTAATTTTTGTAGACTGAAGCTGCTGCAGTGCCACACAGGGAAAATATGTAGCACAGATGTGTTTGCTGTTATGAATTTTTCCCCCTTTTTTTTTTTTAATGTTTTAGAAATAGCTGTAAAATAAAATAATAAAAGCACTCCAAACAATTCATACACGGACTAAAATTAAATCCACATCACTCTTTGGCTGGTTGCAGAGCTGTAGTGCTAAAGCTGGGAACACTCCTGCCACCTATTTGCAGCGTAATTAGAGTTCATTTGAAGTCTGATGGAATTTCATTCCTATTCTGAAGGACGTCTGTTGCAATAAATTAGTTTCTTGGACCAAAGAAAAGGTATTCAAAAAATTAATAGCAAAGGGCAACTATGCTGCAAGCATCTGAGAGGGGTCTGGCTTGCACAGCTTTTTATGGATGGAATGAAACTGCCATAAAAGCAGCTCTAGAGCATTTGCTCAGAGGAACTCGTCCTATAACGCGTTCAGCTTGTTGCAGTTATTCCTTCTCTCTGTGTCACTAATTTTGAACAGCAGGATAAAGGCAGTTGGAGGACACCACCACAGCAGGCAGAGAAATACTTGTTGTCAGAATAAGTCCTTGCATTAGGAGGGTGAGTTAAAAGGCACAGAGCCAAACCTGGCTTGTATTAATGCCCCTGTTAGCACATGACTTATAGAAGAATACCAATAACGCTTGAATGTGGTCCCTCCTGTGGTCCTCCTGTGTCCTGTGTACCAGCAAACCCAAAAGAGTTGCTCTTTGCAGAAATGACACTGCAAATTAGCCGCACCTTGCCATCCTTTTTCCATCTGAGTTTGTTGCATAAAGCAGGAAAGATGTGAATTCCTTTAGATTCCCTCCGGATCTAGGGTGTCACTATTGTTTTATGTGACTTTAGTGTGTATATCAGGTTTTGCCTTTTTTTAACAAGAGAAAGATTATGACCTAATGAAAAACCCTTTGTAATTTTCTATTCATCCCTTCATCCAAAAAGGTATTTTTATACCCCCAAAAGTTGAATTAAACATTCCTCACAGACATACACTATATCTTCTATATACCATACAGACAGCTAACGACATGCTTACAGCAAGCATATGCCTACATGTACATAATTGCCAATTAGAGTTGAATTAGCATAGGAAACAGAAAATTAGTAGATGTTAATGCCAGCACTAGTATCTTATTTGACAGCTATACAAGTTTAATATTGTAATTATTTAATATTGTAATATTAATATTAATAACACCTCACCACAGACGGCAGGAGTAAGTTTTTTGTACCAAAAGAAAGTGATATGTACTGTGCAGGTTCCATGGTATTTATAACATCCTTTCCATACAGTTTCATGCCTTTTTTTTTGGTGAGGCTTTATTCAACTCAGCTTGGCAAGTGCAGTCATCATGGTCCCGTTGACTTAATAGAGTGATGACAATTTGCATCTGCAGAGGATGAATCCCAGGAGAAAGAGAAACTTCCTTTGGAGAAAAGTGTTACCATGGCCAGAGTTTATCAGGAAAACCTTCACAAGCAAGTGTAGACCCTAACAAGATGCACATATTGCATTGATTTTCCGCTTCACTGAGAGAAGGGAGTGACTACACTAAATACAATTTCTTCTACAGTATCTGGAACATACTTAGCTGTGTCATCAGAAGTAGTTTTTAACAAAATGAAGACTTTACCATAGCTATTTAAAATGTAGCAATAAAGCAAAAAATCTTATGAGGTGGTGACATAAGTGGTCATGATTCATTTTTATGAGAAAACAATATAGTGAAGACTGAGCCAGACTCTTCCTAGAGGTGCACAGTGGGCAAAAGGCCATGAAGACAACTCACAAGAGTAGAACTTCCAGGTAGGTATTAGGAAAAAATCTCCCAGTGAGGGTAGTCAGATATTTGAACAATTTGCGCAGTGAGGTTGTGCAATGTCTGTCCCTGAGGATATGCAAAACTCAGCTGGAATAAGTCCTGAGTAACCCGATCTAAGATGTCTCTTTTTTGAGCAAGTGGTCAGACTACGTGATTTTCAAAAGTCTCTTCCAACATACATTGTTCTTCTTCCATGACTCTGTGATGAGATTTACTTAATTCACAGGAGTAAAATAGCTTTACTGTATTCCCAGTTCTTAAACAGGCTTCTCTGACAGAGACAGGAAAGCCACAGAAATTCTCAGTTTTAGTTTTCCTACATGAAAAATGGAAACTAAAGTATTTGTCTAATTACAGTGGTATTGTGTAGTGTAGACCATCATTGTCTGCCAAGTGCTTCAGATACTTAGAGGACTGATATCATAACACATTTAAACATATTGTGAATAGCCATTAAATGGTAAAGCAACACTTGGACTTGTTTTTAGAAATCATACATGTCCATTGGCAACTGGGTTATAATTCCTGACAATGTTCTTTTAAGTATTACCTGAAGAGCTGGGACAAGCTCTGGGTTGCCTGTGACTTGTCTGTGAAGTTTGTGTTCTCCAGAAGAGGTGATTTTCATGCCTTCACATGCCCCATGACATCAAGCCTGCTTGAAACCTGGTCTGAAAGTTTTCAGGTGCCAAATGATGCTAAAACGGGTTCTTAGACAAATAAGGGAGTTCCCATAATTTGGAGTACATGACTGGTGTCTAAGTAGGCTCATTTTATTTCTGATCCTTGACTGAAGAAATACTTTAAAATCTGATGATTGGTAGGTGACCAGCAACGAATCCCAAATAGGCAGCAGAGGAGAGTGAAGAAAGACTGAGTTAGACATAACTACCCTGTCTCACTTCTACAGGACAGGCTGAAGTTCACCTCACTCCAGAAGAGGCATGGAGAGCTCTTGAGAACCACTTAGATCCTTAAAATAGGACTTAAGTGGGACTTAAGGGCTGTTCCAGCCATCTGTGTGGATGAGAATGCCACCTACAAAGAGCAGCACGGCCCAGACAAAGACCTGTTCATGGGAGAGCTCACAGATAATGAGTAACAAGAGGTTTAAATGCAGCTGAGATGTATAACTGACCAAAATAGGAAAGAGATGCTCAGTGCTTTAGCACGGCTCTGCATCCTCCCTGTTGTACGTGTGTGTGCGTGTGTGGGGGTGTTTGCATGTATACAGGCAGAAGAAAACACTTATAAAACATGCACACACAAACTAAATGATTATTGTGATGTCGTTAGCATGCTTGGGAAGGTTGAATGAAAAATAATGTCAGACTTGTTCTGTATTCAGCTCTGGAGAACGAGAAATGCTGCTGCTAATAAAGGCAGATTTGGCAGCTGCGGAACCTTGGCAAGGGTACAGAGTTCCTTCGTGTGCTACTGAATAGCTCCAGCTGTGCACAGCTTGAAATGTATCTTGAAAGCACTGAAAGACAGCTGTCCTGCTCACTGCCCCACTTGCCTGGCTGAGAGAGGATGAGGACGCTTTTAATTGTAAGTTTATCCCGTACTTTGGGTTCTTCCCTGCCCATTCTCCCTTTTCCTGGTGCAATAACATAAAAAGAAGATCTTCTCCATGGGACAGCCAGCAGGTAGGGATGACACAAGTCAGCCCAATGTAGGATAATGGTACTGCAGATTTGATCTAGGTCCTGCTGCTGGCAGAGACAGAGAGATGACTGCCAGAGGCATGCTGTGCATTATGACAGGGTTTTGATATTCACCCAGCTCAGTCTATTATAGGGATCCTCTGTTCTTCTGCTCCACCAGGGGGATGAGGCGAACTGGTTTTTTGTGCTGTGTTTGCAATGAAGTGAGCAAGGTGGGAGAAAAAGGAAAGTGCACTACAGTGCTTTATGTCCAGGTGGAGGAAAGTCTTCTGCCTCCTGGAAAAATGTGAGCACAAGATATCAGGGAAGAGATCTTAGGAGTGGTGGCTGTGTCCTCCACTCTAGCAGGAAAGCTCAGAGCCATCTCTGCCACGCCTTTCAGAGCGTGCTCATCTCTACGAGAAATGGAGTCAGCAGGATTAACCATATAGTTACATTAAATACAAACTCAGTTTTCAAGAGGATAAATTAGGGCTTAACACTTTCTATGTCAAGTGGCAAATATATTGTCTTTTGTCATCCTTACAGCTTCTTCCAACCATCAGAGTGGGCACAGCTCCCGTTCTCCCTGCCATCCAGCCCCATGGTGCAACAAGCTGTTTTCCTCTGTTCTTTCCATGGAGATGCTGCTGAGAAACTTCAGTGCTCTGATGGCTAGAAGTCTTCTTTCAATTTCCAGGTGCAAGCTTATTTACAACCATTTCCTACTCTTTTCTTCTTGTGCCAATGCTGTTTCAAACAGCTCTTCTTCCTTCAGGTGTTTCCCTGAACCCTTTTGTCCACGTGAGCAGATGTGTGGGCATGTGTGTATGTGCACACACACTGTGCAAACACTACAGAGAGCTATAGAGACCTTCATTTCTCCACACTAAGCAAAGCTGAGGAGTGTCTGCCTAGTTAGACCTTCCCCTCCTCTTTTTGAAGTCAATGAAAAGTTTTCTATAGGGGAAAACCCATTTTCAGGTGCCTTGCAGAGCCCCTGTTAAGGCATTTCACAGCAGGGAGTCACCATCCTGGTGCCACAAGCCAAGCAGGACAATCTGGCCAGCTCTAAAGGAGTGCCAGGAGACTCTGGGTTGGCTATACTGACTCAAATGCCTTGTTTTACCCAGACTGAGACGGGAAATTTTGGTCATGTTTTTCATTACCATCTAAAATTGATTTTTCCAACAGGAAAAAAAGTGTCAGTATCAACAAGCTGGGGGGAAAAAAAAGCTATTTTCCCAAAATACACAATAAAAGGATTTTTCTTTCTTTTGTTCTTGCTCACTGAACACCAGGATAAAGGCAAATGTGTTGTTGTATCCAGGACTGTCCTTTCAGGTGACCTGTAGGGTCAAAAGTAGGGTTTGTTTTGGGGTGGCAGGTAGATGGAGAGGTCATGGGACTGGGCAGGGAATGCACTGGCTAGAAGTGGAGTTGCTGGAATATAAAATAGGGAGGCAAAAGGAATCCTGGGGAATGGGCCAGTTTAATTAGAATTCTAGTGTGGTTATAAAAAAACAGATTAACATGTTGTTCCTTAAGCATTGGGACCTCGGGAATATTTCTTGGGCTTCCTGTGACTCCCTTCCATGCGGATTCTCTCATGTGGAATAACCGTGCTGAACTCATACCGTGACCTTTTCCACTAGCTTAGTCTCTGTCCTGTACCCCACCGCTAATTTTCCTAAATATTTTAAAACATAATACTGTGATGTCTTTTCCCTTCCTTCAACCTGCACTGGGACCAGCCAACAGTCTCAATAATTATTAAACGGGGGTAAATGTGACAGACAAACAAACAACCAGAGCACAGCTGCATAATACTCATTTCCTCAGGAAATGAAGCAAAATATTACAAACAAAGTCCATTCATTAAAGCTATGTAATAATTTAATAAGAAGAACGTCAATGTTCCCCTTTGAGACCTTACTTGGCTTTTAGGCTGCCGTTTTTTGTCTTTCCTTCACCTTCCTCTGAAGATTAAAAGCTTGATTGCAGCTGGAGATGGGACATACAGACTGCCTGAAAGTGTCAAGCCATACCAAGCCCAGCCTGAGGATCACATGCACCTGGTTAAACTCACTGCCAGGTGCTGGGTCTGGGAGGAATTGCTTCCCTTCCTCTGCAGAGTGGAGGATTGTCCCCTTCCCAGCCCCATCTATGAGTTTTAGTTAGGGAATTCCCTGACACTACCAGAGGTCAACACCTCTCTCTTGTTCCCCTGTGGCATGTCATTGTTCCAGAGACTGGGGGAAACCCAACACTGAAGCTCTGGCATTTTTTTGGGATATACTAGTATGGACCTGACAGACCTACTGTGTGTTGCAAGGTCACCTGCAGTGGCAAAAAAGGGGACGTGGTGACTCAGATGGGACCCTTCAGGGACACAGTTCTGAGTTTTGATGGGGGGTTACAATGGTGCCCATGGCTTGTCCCCTCACTCTTTAAGCTGAATGATGAAAAAGCACAGGCTGACACTCCTCCAGAAATTGCCAGGGACTTTCTTCAGCCGATAATTTAAACGAGGTGACTGAGTTTTGGAGAGAAGAGATTTTAGGTGAATAAATTTATTATAAGGATTAAATTAGTTATATTTAATTTTTTTAAATTAACCATATTTTCTTACCTCATTATATCAGCTCCATGTCTTTTGAGATGCATTTAGTTGTGTGCTACTATTTACTAATATTCTTGTTAATGATTTAAATTGCAACTATGCTCGAGATGTGTGACGTGCTTTCTAGAAATAGAAGCATGTCCTTCATTAAAAGGCTTATTCTGAAATAATGAGGCATATAAACATCTTGTGATATGATATATATATATATATATAATCTAAATAGCACTATTAGTAGTGATTCATAATATACTACAGCAGCTATAACAGCATCATCACAGGCAATGCTTTTAATCCATTTGATGCTCTAGCAGGAACCAAACCAGCATTTGACAATTTATATATTTATTTTTTGATGGGGCACATGAGCATGTTTCTGCACATAAGTCCAACTTAATGGGAGGTGCACCTCGAACATGAATGGAGGATGGACATAGCTGTTTATCTCCAGTTTCTGATGTATGGAGAGGTATGTTATTCATACAGCTGGTCACTTTTTGTTGGTTATCTGTCCCACAGGAGCTGCCATGGTGGTGATTATCATCACTTTGGTTGCATGAAGATAAGACTGGGATGTCCTTGGCAACCGGCAGACAACTCATTTGATGAGCAAACTGAAAATCTACCTACTTTAGCACAAAAGTGGCATTTGAAACTCTCAGCAAGTTATCTAAAAGCTCTATTTTATGGTTACATTTCACCATTGCAGTCTGTGGAAGCTGGAAACGAAAATTTTCACCAAGTACAACATTCATTGGACTTGCTGAAAGGACTGAATAGTATTTTCCAGCATCAGATGACAGGCAGCCAGAAAATATAGTGCCTTGCTGAGCAGTCATAACTTTGAAATGAGCTCCAGCTGAGCTGAGGGAGGTAATGTGTTATCTGGGACACCCAGAGCAGATGTCCACCCTGCACAGCAATGTGCCAGTGTGCACTCACAGCCTCCTCCTGCCCCTAAGGAGTGCAATACACACTGTAAGTGTCCCTGTAGCATCTCTAAAACTGAGGGGAGGATTCAACTTATCTGCTCCGGTGATCGGACTTTAAACTTGACCCTTCTCAATTCACACTTGTGAACCAAGGTGCACATGGTGGCAGCACAGTCATCTTTAGCTTATAGACACACAGAAGGGTCAGTGTTTAGAGGAAAGGAGGACCAAACTCCTACCTCATGTAGGAGACTAAAGTTTGGTGGAATACAGCTGGGGCTGGTTTCCCTAAAGCTCTCCAAAAGAGGTGGAGAGATATTTGTTCCTCCAGAGCTTCCTTTAGGGTGTAGCCTAAATCAGATGCTCTGAAACACTCTCTGGAAGACTCTTCCCTCTCTGGTGGCTACAGATGGAGTCTAAGGAGCTCAGCCTATTCACGTGGCCACCCAAATTTAGAGGAGAGCAGGTACCATGAACATCCTCCAGAGGAGTAACCTGGAGCATGTCCAAAGTCACAAAGCAGTTTGTGGCTGGGTTCCATGGCAGCCTTGACCCTCTCTCATGGTGTCAGTATGTTACAGACAGCAGCCTATGCAAAAATGTTTTAGTGGAGACAACTGGACACTTAGCAGGGACAAACTGGAGAAATGAATAACCTCTTCATAGAGACAAATGCCCTCCATTCAGAGGAGGACAGTAAAAAGAGAACTTTCACCTCATTTATAAACTCCAATTAGTGTCAGGGCTACAAATACTAAGAAACTGTTAAGGAGTCCAAATAAAAGATAAATGCTTTCAATCTTTAAATTCATTCATAGGCTATGTCTCAGCATTTTTCTTCAGGTCTCACATGCTTGAAAACTTGCCAGCTCTTTTCCAAGCCCCTTAATCATTTGGACTAATAAAAATATTATCTCTTTCTATAAACCACGGTTTTCTTGTACACTGAGACCATCACAGCTACAACATCCATCTGTATAACTCCTCTGCTCACTGAAGTAACCAGTGACTGGGCTTTTGTCCTGTACAAAAGCTCTTTCCAGCCTCTGGATTTGTAACCCCTCAACCACAGAGGAAGGACTGGCAGGAGCCAAACCCCACACCCTTGTAAAGGCAGAACAAGCCTTTGTCACTGTACACACCTCTTTCATTGCACAAGCAGGTGGTTCAGGATGTAAAGATATACATATATGTCATCAGCACAGCTTAAACACATGTAGGTGTAGAAACAAGCTCTAACAGAGTTGAAAGGTATTAGCAAATTCAAGTGATTTGGCACTACTCATTTCCAGCTCCCTGGAGCTTCCTGAACTAAGCCAGTAGAAAATATGTAATTCCACACCATTCAGCACAGACATGAAGCAAAGAATAAGATCTAGGTCTGTAACTGACTTATTACAAGGACCCGAGGTTCTGGCAAGAATGGACCTACTTTGAAATTTGAAGACCAAACATAAACTTCTCAAATATGGACGTTTCATGTCTGACGATTTGTATCTATGCAAAAGAAAGCATAGGGTGGACTTGGGGTTTTGGTTTATTTTGGTTTTTTTAATGTCAGGCAACACTGATGTAACGAAAGACCTGATTTGGCTTGATGACTCTGGAGAACCCTAGAGATCCAACCTGATTCAGAGCTCTTAGCACTTCACAAACCAGCATGAAAACACTGTCCCAGTCCTAAAACCCAAGACAAACAGTACTGCAAAAAGCCTGGGAGATGAAGGAGAAAAGGAAATGCACACCACGTCAACGTCCAGGAGTGAAGATAACCAGAATGACTGGCAGGTCTGTGGTGGAGAATCTCTGACAGGGCACACAAGAGCCTGCTCCCCTCTGCACCCATGAGCTCTTTGAAACTTCACAAGTCTGAGCAGCTTTTCTGGCCTTTCCATCTCTCCGTCCACCTGCTACTTCTTCAGAGCAGTGGGACCTCATCTTCACCCAACCCAGGAAGATAAACCTGTTGCTGGACAACATAACTGCTGACATAATTATACAGACGGGAACCAAAGCAAAGACAGGCTGAAGATGAGATCCAGACAAAGAACCGTTTTCAATGGAAGATGATTCTACATTTCGGGTTCTTCATTGTTCCACTTGCTTAGGTGTCTCTATCACGTAGTTTCACACTGTATTTATTTGGAAGAAACACAGGAAAGCTGGAACACATGTTCTGAGATGGCAGCGAGGTCTCTGTGCAGTTACTCCATAGCCACCTCTTTCATGATGCCAGAAAATCGTGACCTCATGACAAACTTTGTCAAGTATGCAGTCAGCCAGGAGCCAGTAATAGTAGTGGTGTCTAAACCACCAAAAAAAGGACAATTCAAGACGGGGAGAACTGATATTGCTTGTAAAGAAGTCAAATTAAGCCAATTCACAAACATAGACATTCTTATTTAAGTGCCTAAACTAACACATCTTGCTATTTCCAACATTCCAGTACAGCACATATATCCTAAACCACAAGGCAGAAAGGATGGGGTTTCTAACCTCATCGGCAGCGTGTTTTTTATAACACCACACAGTCCATGAAAAGCTTGGCATGCACTGCTGGATTCATTTATATCCATTAGACAAGACCAGATGAGCTTGACAGTTTTATTTTCACTTGAAGATCTCTCAGTACAGCAGGCTGTCCTGATGGCATCAGGTCTCAGTGACAACTAAAGTATTGCTGACAGAGAGGAATCAGAAGGACCATTGACCATAATGGACTGAAAATAATGGTGCAAAATTGCACAGAATTTGCACGGAAAGAAGGTGCAACCTAAAGCTACAATTTATCTGTTGGCCCAGAGGGAATAAAGGATGATGCTCCACAAATTTTCAGCTACCTTTGGATTAAGCTTTGAAAATGAGGGTCCTGCTTGTGTTTCCAGGATTTCCAGTGAAACTTCTTCAGAGCCCAGTAGTGGTCCTGGTTTGCACCCATGAAGAGAAGCAAATCCTCTTTGTTCTTTTCTTCTGACTGCAGCCTCCTGTGACTCCATACAGAAACTGCATTAAGTGCTGGATTGCTCAGTTCTGTGACTTTATAGCTCTTATCTGTAATTTAATTCTGAGGCATTCAGAAATCTTTTAAGTGCCTCCTGATATGCTGGAATAGAGAGAAGAATGCAAAATCAACATTACTGGTTACTGCAGTTTCCATGGGAAGAGATTACTAAGTTTCTGGGAAGAATATAGCCAATTTCTAAATGGATGCATTAGAAAAGTCACTCTAAAACTTTTTAAAGGGACAAAATCTTGATGCTGTACTTCCACTGGGTCATGCCTTGCATTTCTCCAGGCGTCCCCACAGATTCCAGAGGGAGTCTGAGGAGTAATGTCTCTTTAATGAAAGTATCAGAACCTGGTAATTTAGGCTTAGTCTGTGGTTGTTAGATTTCTTATTAAAATCAAGAAGACTACGCTAGATTGGGACCTTTATTAAATATGGAGTTCAGCTTTCCTCTCTAATTTTAGAGTCTTCTGTTCTCCATTTTCATTCCAAGAGAACAGTGTTAAATAAATGGATTTTGCGTGACAGAGATGCTGATTAACACGCTCTTCAGTCAGGCTAGAAACAGAAAATAAATCAGATTCTGATATAAATGCACTTCACTGAAGTGGAAGGAGATATATCAATTTCTGTTCACTGTAGTTCTGGCCCTGTGATTGCAATTTTCTTAAGGTGATTTCCTATGTTCATTACTATGAACTATTTGTCTATTAACTTCAGCAGTTTCTGGATTCTGTCTTTTTACTTTAAAAAATACATGTTTTAGGCAGACTTTAACACTTTGGATATGATAGGATTTCCACAATTGTGTTCGTAAGGGAATTCATGAGCTCATATAGTCCATCACCAGGAAAGGATTAATCCTATGTAAAATTGGCCTAATATTTTTTCATCAAATAAATTCTTAAAGGCTTCTGTTGCTGCATATTCCACAACAATTCTGAGACAAGTATTAATAAGTCTAATTAGCTTGTGGAAGTGGAGCAATGTGGGATTATGCCTTTAAAAGTCATAAATATTCCTGGAGTTTTGTCCACTCTTAAAAGTTCTCATCAATTTTCAGGTTTCAGTCCCGCTTTTCCAAAAGCATCGTGCATCCTCAACTCATATTCATTATCTTGAAAATTTTGTTATTGCTCTCCTAGAGGTTTTCTCCCACAAAACCATGGGCAAATTCAAAGCTCCCTTTCACCTTTGATAGAGTTTGTTGGTTAGCAGGCAGGACAGGGACTAAGATCTTTTTAGCAATGAGTTAAAAAACAAAACAAAACAAAATGAGTCCAGAAAAACTCACTCCAGAATGACTGCACAGGCCAGAGTGACTACCATCATATGTATGAAGTCCAGTGGCCAGTGGATTGGGAGAAAGAGTTAACCGTTTTTTCCCCCCACTCCTGCTCTTCCATTCATCTTCTTTATAAAGTTTTTTGTACACTGGGAAGCTCAGTCACCCTAGGGGTTAGCTCAGCCAGGTGGCTGAAAACTACACTTACTCTAAACTACATCTTGAGTCATTCACAGACAAAAAGCTGGGAGGTAAGGACTGAGATTATACCAGCAAAACCAAGACTGAACCAGCATCTCTGTTGATCCAAATTTTGGGCAGTTCCACCAGCCCAGAAGGAGCCCCACAACTGTCAGTAGTTCAGTCTAGACAGAGCATGCTGAAATGTTGGCAGGGAAGGTCCAGTCTGTACCTTACTGGCAGTGTTAGACACTTCAGAGGATCAGCATCAAAGAACCATGAAAGTTCTCTTTGTAATCAGTGTTTTTACAAAGCTGCCTCTCCCCAAAGAGCCCTAAAACACTTTGCAAGCCAAAGGCCTCTTTTGGATTTGTCTTATATTGGTATAAATGAAAATTACCCTGATGGTAGATCAGAACCAGCCCTTTGTGTAAACAGCATTCTTGAAACTCAGCCTTCTCTTGGGCAGAAATCAATCAGGCTGCTTGTTTAGCCTTAACTCTCCTGTCATAAGCAATAAACTTATTGCAGTGGGAATCGAGAGGGTGCATCCAGAAACCACTTTGTGTTTGATGCTCTTGGGTTGACGGGGTAAAATTCCTCAGGACAGGAATGGCCTCTTAGAGAAGGTCAGAAATTGCAAATATCACAAATCAGTATAGCTAGGGGAAGTCAGTGCCTAGTTTTAGTGCAGATGACCCTGGGAGGTCACACCTTGCTACAGAGGTAATCAAGTAGTCGGGCATTTTCTTACAGAGGTGCAGACTCCAGTATCCAAGACTTGTGTCTCCTGACCACAGACTTACATTTTCACAGGTCCTTCAAGAGCAGCTCACGCTGAAAACTCTTGGCTGAAATCACCAGCCTGTAGCACAGCTGAGGCTTCTAAACACTGCTGCGATGAAGAACAGAGAGATAATTTCTAGGGTGAAAGGAGAAGAAATACTGATAACCAAGTGATGTGGCTTCTATTGAACTTTCAAGTATTAATTTTCACCAGCGCCTGCATTTGCCTCCATGGTTTCAGCGTCCGGCCACTTTAAAAGCTATCTGAGGATAGGGACAGTCATCCACTGAATTTTGTCTAGAGATAACTACAAATGAAAAAAAGTGGGGAGGAGGAAACAGAAACAGGTAGCAAACTTTTTCCGCTCTTCATCCTTATTTCACTCTACGTAAGCCTTAAATTGCTCAGTAGAAAACTCTTCCCATGTGATATCGTGGGGCATCAAAATACCTCATTTTAATTCATTGACACTTTTCAGCTAAGGTAGGAAAAAAAGCTTGAGTGCATGTGCATGTGTAGGAGGATTTGAAAATAAAATACACAACCTAAGTCAATTCTGGAGAACAAAATAAACAAACAAATAAATAGTCACCTGGGTTTGCCTTCAAAGCAGGAACATTATTAAGGAGTTTGCTCGCACTTTCTTTTGGGGTGTTCCTACATTTTGCACTATAAAAACACATCACATGGAAAGCATTGAGAAAAACAGGCTCCCAGCCTGGGTTCACATTCTTCTTCCCCTTTTAAGCCTTCAAGCAAAATGCCCCTACCTTGAAAGCACAGAACTCATTCTGAGGTCCTCATTGGAGAGCTCAGACCTCCCTTTGCCTTCTCCCCAAAAGGGTTGCTAAAATAAATAATGATGTGCTGTAAATAAATCCAGGATTGTTTTCCCTGGAAAGATATCTGAGGACCGTGGGCAAAAGCAGAATGAATGTGAAGGAGTGTTTCAAGCCAGAAGGAAAAGATATTCAGAGTTTTAGCTAACTTGGATCACTAAATCAAAGGGATGGATCTAAAAGGCCCAAGGGGAATGACGTGGACAACAGCAAGGACTCTCCTGGTAGGTGTCAGTCCCACCAGTTCCTTCATTAGTAGCCTCCCCTCCTGATGCCTGAGTGCGTCTTGGTACTCGAGAATTCAGCCAGAGCCCTTGCTGAGCAGCACCGATGGGTTTTGATTATGTGGCTGCAGCCAGGCAGCTCTGCCGCGGTGTCAGACGGCCCCCAGAGAGGCTGGGCTGACGCCTCGCAGCCCTCTCAGACGGAGCCACATTCCCCCGTGCTGGTGGCAATGACACAGCTACCAGAGGAGCTCGTACCAAGCAGCATCTGAAAGCAATAAAGGAAAGGAAAACTGCAGGGAAGTGTGAGCTGCAGGAGCCTGGGTGGGAGCAGCCGAGGCACTTGGTTGTATGGAGAGAATTCATTAGCAGCCGGTTTTATACTGAAAGACATCCCAGTCTTGGAGATAAGGTTCCTGTTGAGATATTTCCTTGTCATTCATAGCTTTTAATCCCCAATTTTCATTTCTATTCGACTGCTCTCAGACACTAGACTCATCTCTTCCCCCTCCTACCAAATGACTCTGCAGTAGCAAACTTACTGGGGACTCAGTTTGTACCACTACAATGAACATTCACAGCCACTCCAAATATCTCCATTCCTGTAGCAAAAGGACACATATTTTCCTCCTGCCAATGCAGAGACAGTGCTCAGAACAGTTTGGTGGGACAGAGGTTCATAACACACCCTGAAAATGTCCATCCTATGAGGGCAGCAGGACTGGTACCCATTCCCATGGTAAAACTGCCTGGAAAGCAGATCCTGGAAATGGGCTTAAGCCCAGATTGCTTAAACTTAACTCAGGAAAGTCTCTTTAGTTCACTTTTAGTTCATAAATGCATCATACTTTTGATTGCCCTGAGAGCACTCTGCAAGCTTTCCTTGGAGTCTGATTCACAGGAGAATTGCAACCTTAAACATTTAATACAGGCAGACACCTCGGCTTCCGAAATACAAGGGGAACAGAGCCTGAAGTCCATTATTTCCAGAAAGTCCATCAAACAATGGCAGGGAGATTGTGCAGCAGCAACAAAAAAATCTGAGAAATCCCTGGAAGTTCAAGTCTTGTGAGTGCTGCAGTGATAGCCAGCAGCCCTGAAGACTTTGGTTTCCCTAATGTTTGGCCAAGGGCATCAAAGGTAGATGTTTATTTTGATATGCCAGTTTCACTTCGCTGTACAGAGCCTCAGACAGGCCCGTATGAGCCTAACCCAGGAGATGCTCCAAGGGAATTGGTATTCAAGGGAGTTTGAAGCCTTGGGAAGGATACCAAACCCCTCTCTTTGGAACAGGATTTAACACAGATTGAAAATCTTCCATACAGTTCAAGGTTTTCTGCTTCATTCCCAGAGATGCTTTGCAGGCCTGTCAACCCTGATTAAATCATTCCAAATAATTAAATCGTTTTTGAAAGTGATTTGTCAAATATATACATATACATATAATTTGTAGCTTGTATGATCACAGTAATACATCAAGTTCCTGAAAGTCATTGAGTCCTGCATCAAATTGCCTTCAGTCTAAATGGTTTTATTCTGTTCAATTGGGTTATAAAACCTTGGCCACCTAGTGAATCTGGTAGTGGCTATAAATCTCTGCAGCTGGGAAACTGGAAGGCAGCCCTGCCTACCTTACAATGAGAAGAAACCCTGCTTCCCATTCCAATTCAGCAGTGCCTGCAGAGTATAAAGACCTTTCTAAGAAAAATCCTTCAAAAATAGTAATAAAGAACCGAGGGGAGCCCGGGGAAGAACACCTAATTATAGATGTTGTTTGGAGAGCTCTGCTCTATTTTGAAGGATGTTTTGAAAGCCACAGCAGTGATGGGATGGGATTTTTTGCTCTGTTAGAGCAGGGTGTACTGACAGCACCCATGAGCACCACCGTACCACCAAGATATATCACTTTGTTGTACCCACTGCTTTTAAGGCCCTTAGAAACCCAGCAAGCTACAGTGAATGTTGCTGAACATCCATTTCCCAAGGCCATTGAAATAGGATTTTTTTTTTTATTTTTGGTGAATGGCCAATGAATAAAACAATCCTGACGGAAGAAAACGAGCCAATTCCTGGCTTCTGTGTTAGGACTGAATAAAGGGGATCAGCTCACACAGTAGGTGAAAAGGATACAATATACTTGTGATAAACTGGTTGCCATTTTCTATTAATTTCCATGTTGTCAGGTTTTTTCCTTCAAAAAATTATTATACAACCTTGTATAACTTTGAGGTCAAATTAATGGCTCTGTAGTTGCCCAAAACATCTCATTCTCTTCCTGCTTTTCTTATTTAGCCATGGGGCCCAGATCCTATTTACCAGTTACATGAACTACCCATAACTGAATGAATGCATCATTGCTAATGAGCTAGCCAATTCACACCCTTCTCCTTCCAGAATTTGGGGACAGAGTCTATCTGTCCCCAAGCCTCCATTCCTCCTCCTATGTGGTCATTCCCATTCTTACAGCCTCATCCTCATTTCCTTTCATTTGCAAATTCACCCACATCCATAATCAAAAGGAAAGTGATGCTGTCACAGGCAGCTGAGCCAGTCTAACATTGCACAGGCTGCAAGGGGAAGGACCTGCCTCTCTCCTCCTTCACCTCCCCACGGCCTCACTCATCCCTGGCACCAACCTGGGTACTTGTGGATCAGTTTTCTGAGATGATTCAACTCGCTAAAACAGAAGAAGAGCTCTAGCCACATGCTTTTCTGGGGTGGTTTGCTAGTGGGTTAAGGAGCTGGCACAAGACATGGGACGAGGCTTCGTCACCGTGGTGGGGAGATGGGAAAGCACAGCAAAGCCTCTGCTTGCTGGCAGAGATGAGTAACCTTTTAAGCCATCTCACCCTATCTCACAGAGCTGCATCCCGAGGAAAAGCATTTATCCAGTTTTGGTGCCATGTTTTTGATCTCCGTGTTCTTTCTCTCCTATTCCTCCTCCAGCTGAAAACCCTTCTGGTTTTGATTTTAATTTCCTTTGCAAGGTTCAGCTCAGCTTGACAGCTGGCAATTCTCACAAGCTCTCTATGCTTTCCGACCTCTAAGATGTGGCTGATTTTGCTGGTCAGATATGGTTTTTAGCCCTTGTAACCTTTTGTTCTGCCCAGTCCAAATGTACCATTTGAAGTGGATCTCGCACTTGATTCAGCCTGGAGCCTTCCTCTGCAATACTGATCGCTGTCCCAAGCAAGATACAAGAGCAAAGGGTTTTTTCACCCTTGCCTGTAGAATATCCCGCACACAATAGTCCTAGAGCTCTTCAACAAATTTGCCCCTTCGGACCCAAGTTGCAGATCCCTCTTTTAAATGAGTTAATATATTTACATGGATTCATCTCATGACCACAGATCCAAAGTCATTGTGTTCTCAAGAGATCTCACCATCTACAAAATCAAACCTAAGATCACATCATCTTGTGTTTGTTGCATAACTGAGTGATTGAAAGAGTCAGCCCACACTCAGGGCTGTATGGGGCCTTTCTTGAGAGCATTTATTTTCCAGTGCACATGTGCAGAATTCAATAATGATAATGATACAATTCTCACTTGTATACATATTGATCTCAATCTCTCTCTCTCCCTTCATATAGGAAAGTAAGCTCAGCTTACAGTCCAGCCTGGGAACCTATAGGAAATTCCTGGAATGACTCAGTCTCAATGTCTTTAGCCATCTAACCCTATATCACCTGGACCCAAATTTGTTTTGCTCTGCCCCTGCAGTTCTTGTGTCCTGGCAGTCTCTCCTACCATCACTGTATAGCATTACTTCTCCCTCTAATCTTTGTTTCTGCCTCTCCTGACCAAAACCTATCCCTCATTACCTGCATTCCAAAACCAATGTCATTCCAAGATACTTCTATTACTCTTATAACATCCAGTGTTACATCCTGCTTTAGTAGTTAAATTCTTCAATTTTATTGCTAATGCCTCTTTAATCAATAAAACTATTTCGATGCTTTTACTGGCCAATATAATTTTTTCACCTGCATCAGACAAATCTTTTTATTACCAAATTACCTATTTGATTATTTCTTGCAGCAATAATTTTTCCTTTCCACAAAAATACATTTTACTGTCCCACATCCCAGCACATACCATTTTTCCATTATGCACTGAATCTCCTCTTCCTCTGTGCTGAATCCAGGTGTAAGAATTTCATAGATATCTCCCAAACTCACTCCCTCCTTTCTCATGAGGTCTTCAGACCTGTTAATTTTAATCCTACAATACCACTCTCTCTACCAAGGTGAGAGCAATCCACTGAATATCCTTTTCCTTAGTAATTTTCCATAATAAACTGTCTCAAAAATCATCCTTCTTGATGAATATCTGAGGCACTTGCTGACCTCCACGTAACAACTTTACCTACCCATTCCAAAGGCTGAAAGGCTCATCCAAGACTTACTTTGTATGTCTCTCCCAAGTGGGCATAATTACCCTTGATTACCCCTCACATCCTCTGGGGTCTTGCTTTAGCTTCTAAATCCACGTTGTAGTTCCCGCTCTCCTCTGAACACTTCTGGCAATATGGGAGTTAACTGGCCAGAGTAATGTCCTCCTTCTGGTCCTTGAGGGAACCAGTGATCACACTGTGGCTTTTAGAATTAAATTCTGATTTCATCCATGTCTCTTGAGCAGCAAAGTAACATGCTACACACACCTCAGGCTGGAGCCACAGTATGGTGTTATGAGAAAATTTTACCCTGAACAGTGGAGATCTGGTCTCTAGGTAGCCTGAGCCTGGAGTTTGGGTTTGGTATCTGCAGGCTGAGTTACTGTGCAGAGTTTCTGCAGTGTTTAACAAGGGCTCTACTCGTGCCGCTTCTTCTGCCGACGCTGTCTCTTTCTTCTCCTCAAGCATCTGTTTGTCAAAAACTTCTGGGTGCTTAATATCCCTGAGATCCTTGAAAACTTAGCTGAAAGTGACGATGTAGCTGAACAGTTATTTAGGAAAATGAGCAAATACACATGGGCACACATAAATCCCAACCATGTTACAAAACCAGGCAAAAAAGGTGCTAATATGTATTCATCTTCAGCTAAGCACTGACAGCAGGGCAATGTATTGTCTTTGCCGATCTTATTTTCACTTGAATGGTTTTCCTTTCATTCCCCGCGGTGTTTAAGGTCTTCCAAAAGAAATACAAATGATCATTGGAAATGAATAGCTGGTTGTGCACGGGTGTTGGGAGAGTGCTGAAAATGGGCTTTCACTCTGCATTCAGTGGGAAAGTGAATCACTCTCACACAAAGCTAGAGCCTCGAATGTGAGGAGGGGAGAGAATGAAAGCAGGATGTGATTCTCAAATGACATTTGGTGCTGTTTATCTAGTGGAACAGTGCATAGATTCGGTGTAGAGGAAACACAGCATCTCACCGCTGGGAAGCAATTGCATTCATTTTGAAGTGATCTATTAGCTCTCAGGTCCTTTAAGAAAATGAAGAATAACATGAAAAGACACAGAAAAGCGGAGGAAAAACCAGAAGTAGACATAGGGCCAGTCTGAAGGCTCTGGGAGGCTGTGGAGGGGCAGAAGTCTGGATAGAGCAGACTGTTGTCTGCCCCAGATACACCTGTAAAGATGATTTATTCCATTCTTGAATTCTGCATAAAAATCTCAATCTTGAATAAAAGCTGAGTCCCAGAGCTGAAGAAAGGGTATCCAAGAGCTAACTGGAGAATCTGGGGTTGCATAGGCTTAAAACCTACCTCAATACTCCATTTAAAGCAAGGATGGGCTTAAAACACAGTCATTGTGTGGGGTGGGTGTATGCAAATTCAGCCTGCTTGAAAAACAAAAGTGAGGTAGAGATATGTGTAACAGATGTGCTGGAGGTTATCACTTCCTTTCCTTGTACCCTCCTCTGCCCAGCTTCCCTGCTTCATGCCCTCACCTTGTTGGTGCCTCTGACATTCACCACCTGGCCAAGAAGGCCTGATCCCCTGCATGTAACCCACTCATCATTAATTTGGAGGTAAGTACTTTACAGTGTGTAAAGCCTGGCTGCTCTTGGATTCAACCCCCAGTTGATGTAGATCAATGAAACTTCATTGATTTAATTTCCACCAGCTGAGGAGAGACAGATCCAAGAGATAAGAACACCATTAGCTCCATTTATCTCCTCATTTCCTCTCAGAAACAACTCCCAGTGTTCCAGCACTGCAGGAGCACTGGAAAACCAATGACTCAAAAGCAAGAGAAACCTGTCCTTGAGTTTAGATATTTTAGCAGCTGGAAAAAGGAGCAGATCTTCAGTTTGTACGAGCAGGTGGAGCTGAAAAGCTGTAGAAGCCATGTCTACCTGTACTTGCACAACTCCCTGTGCACCCTGCCCAAGGTGACATTTGTACCACTAATGTGAGCTCTGAGATGGTGCTCAGTGTGAGCACAGGGGAGAAGGAGGATGGATTGCTCAGAAAAAGAGTAACTCTCCAAAGCAGCTTTAGTGGGGAGTGATCATCACTGCTTTATTCTTCCGGGCAGTGTGACCCTGTCCAGAAATGAGGTACTGCTGACCTGGGGTACCTTTTCTCCAGGGAAGCAGTGAGTCATAGAATGACTTCCTATACGTTTCCAAGGTGTGGACACTTCCCTAAAAGGATGCTGATGAGTACAGAAAAGTGGAAGATGGTGCCATCCCCAAGGCTTGCCATGTACCCAGTTAGGTGGGAAAGTCCAGAGGTAGACCTGCAGCCCATAACTTTCCCGCTGCCAACCCCAGGTGGGTCCCTGTCCCCTATCTTTGCCACACCAGGTGGTCAATGGGTCTGTTTCATTGAGGGAAAATTGGTTTCTGAAAATCAGATTTTTTGGTTCCAGTGCTAAGCCACAGCTGAGCTTGTACTGGCTGGGCCCCGCTGGTGGGATGTTGGGCTTGGGTGGACCCTGGCAGGGCGTTCCCAGTGCCATTCCCCCCATCCAGGCCTGGGTACATGCCAGTGCACTCTCTGCAGGTCTGAATTTTCTCCAGCAGTAATGAGCTGTCCATGCTGCCTTCCCTGTCACAAAAAACACATCCATCCCCACAGAAAGCAGCATACCCACAGAGAGTTTGGCTCCAGTGCTCCTGCAACCCTTGCTTGAATTAAGCACTTATTTTAATTTGTAGATTTGCAGGCTTTGATTACCATTGGAGTTTCATAGAGCATAATTACTATTTTTTTGTTCTCTTTTTTATTGATGCAACGAATATTTATTGGTAATTCATCAAAGTTACATGCAGCATCTGTCCCGTGTAGTGAGGAAAAAAAACCCCAAGCAGCTTGCTTTAAAAAGCAGAAATTTAAAATGATCGGCAAAGGTGCTTCTGCAGGGTCAGTGAGAACAGGCACAGAGGCATCTCACTTTTCCTTTCTTTTTTTTTTTTTNTTTTTTTTTTTTTTTTTTTTGGTAGCAGTGTCTGGATGGTGGCTCATTATCAATTGTAAATTACAGGGGGTGGGGAAAGGGACATGAATGACAAAGTTCAGAAACAGCATCTGCTGAAGAAAAACAAATGAGGTGGGGGGCAAAGCAGAAAAAACCAGACGAAACTCTGTAATTGCTTGGCAAAAAGTTGCTATTGTAATTTAGAAAATTGGAAGCATCCGTTCTCAAACAGTTCTAGCTTTATTTCGTTTCTTCTTTACTTTTGAGTGCAGCCCTTGTTCAGCGATCAGCTGTGTTCTCCTGCAGGATTATGGCTCTCCCTCACACAGAGCAGTAATGGACCCCTCGTGTTTGGTTATGGGCCATCGAAGAAAAGCATTTTGCGATTGTTTCACAGTGCAGTCATTTAACAAGATTAGAGATAATTTGCCCCTTGGAATGCAAAACTGTTTCTACAGGTGCTTAAGCTTCCTGGCTTTTGGATTAGAGGCCTCATTTTGTTTTGTGCCATTGCATTCAGCGAGGTCTCCAAGGACTGTAAATAAATGAACAGCGACCCTCCGCAGCTGGGAAACTAATTTTCCAGCCCAAGCTGCAAGAGTCGCAGCTTACAAAGCTCAGTGGATGCAGATAAATATGTGCATGCTAATGTATTAAACGTGCTGATTAACTAATACTGACTGTGCCTGAATGCCAGCCATTTGCCAATTGGGAGACTCCCAGAGAAACAAGCCTGGCCAGAGAGGGAGCAGGTTGCTGGAGGCAAGCGGGAGGTGCAGGGGTGTCAGAGGTGGTAAAAGGGGTGATGGCCATTCCCACTGATGCTGGCAGAGCTCCTTCACACCTCCCTGCCTCCTTCTCCCACAGGAGAGAGAACAAGCCCCAGCCTTTGGCCACATCCAAGAGGACAGGAAGTCTCATAGACATCCACTGAGATGTGGAACCTCAAGGATGTAGGGATGCCATGGACTCCTTCCAAAGGAAAGGAGAGACCATGCACAGTCCCCCAGGGACACCCAGTTCTGGTCCTGCCAAATAGATGTGGTCTCTCGAACAATTCTCCAAGAAGGATCATTGGATGGAGAAGGATTCCCGGATGGATGTGGATCATGGCTACAGGGGATAAGAGAAAGCCTCATTTATTTGATTTCCCCATTCTTTTTCTACGTCTTTTCCTTTTCTTATAGTGTTTCCCTTTCTTCTTTGGGTGTAATTTGTTTATTCGAGCTGAAGGGGAAATTGGATTCATTCAACTTTTATTCCTAAGTCTTTTATAAATTCAGATGTGGGATGAAAATCAAGACCTCTGAAATTCCCCACATGACGAAATTACTTTTCTATGCTCAACCCTGCAACAATTCTCAGTTTGGGGAAGGCCTGAGCAAGTCTAGCTGGGACCAGAGATCCCCCTGCTTCAGATATCCCTGCTGGACCCTGTCAGGCTGGCTCCCTGGGATGCTCAGGAACACTGTTCTTCTGTAATTCCCAGACCTGTGAGGCCCAGAGTGTCAAGCACTCTGCCAAACTAGCCATGATCAGTGGTTTGGGGGCCAATCCAAGATTTAGAAGTTCATTGTTGAAGATCTTGCTGTGCCAGAGGTCATCTGGCTACTTTGAACAAAATGCTGAAACATTTCAAGAGTACTCATGAGTCAGAGGACAGAGAATTGGAAGTTCTACAGGTCTACAGGTTCACTAATGAAGCATTTCAAAAGTGATTTAGGTGAGGTTTCTTTCATACAGATTTTTACAGTCTTCAGATACGTAAAAACAACAAAAAAAATTTTGCCAGAGGAGGCAAAGGTATCTTCAGCTACAAGATGACATCAAGAGGGTTGGCTCTACTCCAGTCTAACCCTCACTGCTTGTTCCCCCCTGCCCCAAACCATCTACTGGTGTTGAGGCTTTGGTAGCATTAGTATTTTTTGAGGGTTAGAGTGTCCACTGGGGTCAAACACACACTGGCGTCAGGCAAGAGAAGCAACAAGATTTAGCAAGCACAGGTGAACACAACCATTCCTTCTGGCACCATTCCTTCTATTAACTTAGCTCAAAGGCGATAAAACTCCTAACACTGTCTGTCCTTCCCCCCCCCCCCTTTTTTTTTAAATGAGGTTAGCTGACCCTTTCAAAATTATCAATTATTAAATTACAATTTTAATGAAGGTCAAACTCTTCTCAGAAATGTTCCTTTTTTTGATTTTGGGGTTTTTTTTCTTTTTGGCTCAAAATATTATTCACCTCTACGCCAAGAGATTTAAAGAGCACAGACAGCTTCAATGATCAGAAATGCATTTTTGGCAAACAAAATATCTACAGAGAAAATTTGCCCGGATGCACTCATAACAGTTATTGAAAGCTTTTCTCACAATTCTTCTTCTAGTAAAATGGTAAAATAGAATGTCCTTATCCAACACAGAGATTACAAGAATAAATGCTTTAAGAAATGTGACTCACACAGTAGGAGCCAAAAAGACAGGTGCTGTAAATTGTGTCCCCTGAGGAAATAATAATAATAAACAGCCTTACAGACTGACAGAGTATCACATGAAAAGAGCAAATTCCACCTAGTTCATCTGTTTCAGCCATCTGAGCCCTGGACTCACCGATGCACAGTTTGGTACCTGCCTTTTCACCGATGAGAGGTAGCAGATTTTGCAGAGGAGGCATTTCTGCAAGAGGAGTGACATTGAAGCTTCCTTCAAATTTGCTACAAGCCACCAGGCAGGCACTTGACAAGCGGCAAAGTTCAAGCAGTAGCTAGCAAAAAAAAGAAGGAGAAAAAGCAGAGGTAGTACTAAGAAGCCTGTCCAGAAAGCACAACTCAAATAACCAGACCTACTAACTAGACAGCCACATGAAGAGCACGTACACCTCCAGAGCAAGGTGATGCCAGTGGGGATTGGACTCAAACAGACTTTCCAGATGGCTGCATATATTGCTCAAACTTCATGCAAATACTATTTGCACGGGCTTAACTGGTTGTGTACAGAAAATCCCACTCATCCCCCAAATGAATGGAAAGCAATGGAAAGCAAGAAGAAAAATATGATTGGCAGTAATGATTATTATTATCTGATGCAGTGCTTGTGCATACCTGATTGCATCCCCTTCACAGCCAGCCCCTGGCACCCAGGGTCTATCACTAATGCCCAGCCACTATTCTAGAGATTTATATTGCAATAATGTCCCATTCAAGGTTCACCCCACTTGTTTAGGTGCTGTAAGCTGCCACGGACCCCCACAATTCCTGAAATTCAGGGCAGAGGCAAATGAAATGTAGGAGAGCAGAGAAACAAGGGCACAGGCAGTTGGGGAGGTTTGTCCTCAGAGGCAGAGATTGCTCTCAGTTGTTGGGAGCACTTTGCAAGCATCATGACAGAGAGGGACCTCAAAGGCAAAAGGAAAGGAATTCTAAAGGCTGCTCTCCTGGGAAAGACTTCAGGTGGGTCATCTCTCCTGAAGAAATTCTACTTTTAATTCTGTGGTGGGCCCAATCATCTTGAAGTTTAAAAGAACATCTGTAGAGTTGTATTCTATTTGCTCTGCATTTGTCTTTGATAAAGAGGCAGGGGCTGCTTGCAGTATGTGAGCAAGACCTGTCCTCATCGGAGACACTTTGGGGCCCTTCTCACTGAGCTCTTCCCAAGTAAAACTGCAAGCAGAGGTAGCTTGGCCAAGCCCAGCTTCACTGCTCCTAATTTTAAACATGCAACAAGCTGTCTGTGTTGGAAGTCCCAGCCCTGGCCTCGCTGCCAGTGCTGGAAAGGTATCCATCCCCTCCAAAGGGCAGATGGGATCACCCCAGTCTGGACTTGAGTTTCTCCCTTTCCCTTCTGGGAGCAAGGGAAGGCACCTCAGGCATGTTTGGTGGGGGACCAGACTCACTTGGACCAACTCACCACCTTCCCTGGAGCAAGGGGCTTCCTTCCGCTGAGCATCACCACCAAGTGTTTTAGGGCAGGTTATTTTTCCTGGGAGTTGCATGCAGTCCCGATTGCCCAGAGGAGCATAAGTGAGCATTGTTTCCCCCACATTGTTCCCTGGCTCTCCACTTTTCCCAACTCCTTCTTACCTCATCCTCCCCTTGCCGGCTAGAGAGCTGTAAGCCGCTGATTAGCACTTCATTTGACAAACAGGAAGTGGGGAAGAAAAGCATCATTTTCAGAATTAGAGCCTCGGAATGAATTGAAGAAAGAAAGGGGGAAGAAGGAAAAAAAAAGAAAGCGAGCCTTGCACACTTTCCTAATTGCTCGTTAGAACCAATGGCCTTTGTGGTTCCTTCCCCCTGTGTCTTCTTTATAAAAACGTTTGCACAAGACATTGCTATTGTCTGCCAGACAGCCTCAGGGTAGGACAAAATGAACTAATTGATTTGCAGTTATGTCGTGGTGAATAGTACTAAACATCCATCTGCGGATTCCTTGTGAGGAGTGATTAATAATTTGTTCTCCTGGGCCTAGAAGCCTGAATACCCTTTTTTCATGTAAAACTGAAGCGTTTCATTCTCTCAGCATCAGAGATATCTCGTCTACATTGTGGGTTACAAGGACGAGGTCAGGAGTGCCGTGCCGGCGGTGTCGCACAGGCGGGTTGTCTACGTGTGGGTAAAACCCCGCGCAGTGGTGGGATTAATGGGAATTTGTCAGGCTGACACACAGTACTGTACAGCGCTCCTGCTACAGCCATTCCAGTGCAGATGTTCCCAATCCCTTGTCATTGTTCCAGGGACAGAGAGTTTTGCATGTGCTTTCAAAGAGAGAGCTGGGAGACTTAACATTAATTTCAAACACAGAACCAAAACCTAGACTGAGACAATTTAAGGAATTAGGACTTGGATTCGAATATCAGGGCTTTTCTGGACACTGTTTCTATAGCCATCAGAGGGAAAACCCCAGCACCAAACACACACGAGCACTGAGGAGTTTCAAAGGTCAATCAAAAAAATTTCACTCAAATACCACCAACATGTTGAAAGATGCATGCAAAATACCTTAAACTGTCTAATGAAGGGGAGTCTGCAAGACCTCTCTACAGGAACTCCAGCTTGTGGACCGGCTTAACCAGGATATTCCTCCTGCCCACTTCCATAATTTAAATGGTGAGCCTGAGGCCGTGGGTACTTTGTCTTTGTCTGAGCTCAGTCAGCTGTGACAGCCTGTGATCCTCTCTCCCAGCCATGTCTTAGGGTCTTCGTGGTTGTGTCCCCAACTCCACAACTCATTCTGGGTCCTTTCCACCTCTAGCAGGAATGAAAAGCTCGTAGCTGCTCTCTAAGCCATTTCCTGCTTCCTAATGAAATCTATTGGCCTCCTGGGGGGAAAAAAAACATTGACTCGGCCAACTCTTAATGAAGTCATCTGTTTTCATGGTGTTACTGGTGCCCTCTACTTTCCCAGCTCATTAAAAAAATTAACAACCTTTAGATACATCTAGAGATCCAGAGATGAGATCCACTTGGTCAGAGTAAATTGATTTCAGTGGAAAAAACCACTCGTCTTTCCCCTGTGCCCCTTTTTACATCTTCCGACATTATCTACATTTTATCCCATGCTTTGAACATTTTGTCTGAGTGCATATACACTGATAAACAGATGCCTGTGAGCCTTTGCCTTGCTGCCAGCTTGCTCCCTGGCTGGTTTGGACTGCTCCTACTCTCTGAAATCAAACCAAGGCACAGTTCTGGGAATGGCTCTCTCCAGGAACTGACCTGACGTCTCAGATTTGGCTCCCTTTGTGATTCACAGTCCTAAAAACCTACCTCAAACCTACCTCAGGAGGTTCTGCATCTTTTAAGTGTTCCCTGATGCTCTGCCGTGTATTCACCACCGATCCCATTTATGTCCCGTGCCATGAAAACAACACTGGTGGACTGCCCATGCTGCTTGGTCTCAGGAACAAGGACTGACTGCTGTCCTTTGTGAGAAGCATGGACACAATTTATCTCTCTGAGACAAATAGGCATAAGGTGTGAGATAGATTTGTTTGGTTATGCCATGTCTGGTTCATGTTTCCTTCTTGGAAGCCTTGGATGAAACCTTTACAAGCACTTCTCTCCTGGCCGTAACCAGTGGGGCAAAAAGAGACAAAGGTTTTTAAAAAGAGTGCACAAAGCCAAAACATTTATATGGTAGAAAAAGACTAGAATATTTAATGATGCAATTTTCTCAGACTCAAACAGTCAGCCTGGTGATACCTGGTTGTTTTCCTCTCCTGATAGGTAGGAGTTTCTGGGGAAATTATCTCTTCTGAGTGAAAGTAATTACTGTAAGTGCTTTGCAAGAGTATCTTTTGCTAATGTATTTGATATAGTTCTGAAAATTATTTTGTGAGAAAATAATGAGCTAGGAGAATAGAAAGTGCCTATTTCAGAGAACTTTTCCTATTACCTTTCAGGAGTGATAGGCTCTGGCCACTCATTAAATATAATGCAAAAGCTTTATAAATACGTAGTGCTGCAAGAGGAATGAGATTAGATTAGATGGGGCTTTGAAAAAAGTATCCATTTAGAAGAGTGTTAGCAAGATTGATGATCCCAGGGATTTCTGCAGACCAAGGGAAAGAGCAAGGCTATGGATGTATGTCATATTCTTTCTTTTATTTTTCATTTGGGGCAGCTTGGCTAATTTAGCACAGTGCAACACAGTGACCTGAGCTTAAACAAATGGACAGGTTTGGATGCCTTATGATGACACACTGTTTATAATCCATGGTCTTGAATGACAGTGTGAGTCCTCCTTGTTCTGAGTTTCTGAGAGTAATAACAGAGGGTCAGCATTTCCACACTGCTGAGCTCACTTGTGAACTTATTTCTACAGTAGATTACTGAGGTCAAGAGTATAATCCAATTCAGAAAAATCAGTGGGAACGTAACAGAAAGCATCATTAGTCATAATGATGCTTCCTGTTACGTTCCCACTGATTTTTCTGAATTCGACATTCATTTGTACAAATCCATACAGTACCTACATCTTGAATACTGGAAACATTTTGTGTCTGTCCACCTCAAAAAAGATATAGCAGAAGTATGGACAAAGATGGACAGAGGTAAAGAACTGCTCAGATCAGAAGAAGCTAAAGGAGACAGCTCCTTGCCCCACTGTGGTTCATTTGAGGAACCCTTTGTTGCAGAAATGGTGGGTGCAGGAAGCAAGTTTAAAAGTATTGAGATACGATGAAAAAAAAAAAAAATCACTGGGGACTATTAAAAAAGAACATACCACTCTTAAATAAAAAGCTCCCAAAGTCCCATGTCCCACATTGCTGGAGTGGGAGGAGGATGTTCTGGAGTGGCATCACTGCGTGTTATCCTAAAGCTTTGCTCCTCTCTGTGCACCCTCTTCAGCTGTGGAAAAACAGTGGGTCTGTGGCAGTAGCAGAACTAAACCCCCACCTCCTGAGTCCTTTCCTCAATGATTCTGGGCAGCTGACAAATTGAGCCTACCAAATCTAGCTTCATCCCAAGCAGGAACACGAAGTCAAAAATCTGGACTTTGTTTAGTGGGACAAAAGTCACTGAAAAATGTCCAGCTTCAGCTTTCCCTGCAGAATTGCAACATCTGGCAGGCAGGTAAAAGCAGCCAGTCAAAATGAAAGGTGTAGCACTTGTCAAAGCAGCAAGGAGGCCTCGGAAATGTGGACCCATAGTGTCAAGTGGCTGTGTGTCCCATCCCTCTGCCCAGCCCTCCCGGGAGGAGGAGAGGGTGTGGGCACACGTCCCGTGGGGCTGTCTCCTGTCTCAGAGCAGCGCTCAGGTTCTGCACCAAAAAGGTTGTAGAAGAAGCAGCAGCGGGGCAGCCCGGACAGCACCCTGCTGCAAAAATCCTCCCTCTTCTCCCAGCTTTCCCCGTGCAAGGCTCGGTGGCAGCGGGGAGAGAGGATGGATGGACGTGCCGCAAAGCCCTGGCGTCTCCGGCCACTTCAGAGAGAGCCTTTGAGCGGGCGGAGAGGCTGCGCCTTGTGCCCCTTCCCAGAGGGCTGCCTCCTCTCCATTTGTTTACCACACATCCTGTCTTCTTTTCTGTTTGCTTCACACATCATCGCCTTCATTAATCGTCCTCCCCGCTCCCCATTTGGGCCTTTGGATTTTCGGCTCGCCATGGGTAATTCTAATTACCTCAGACATAAAAAAAATAAAATAAAATAGGAGCTTAAGTAGGTGCACTTCATTCTTTAACTGCCTTTTACAAGCAGTTCAGTGCTGGCTACCAAGGGAATCTGATTAAACTAATTACCCTGATTGGCTTGTTTAATCAACTGCTTGGTTTAATTGGGCCTCGCTAATGCGGAGTGGTGGAGTCCGTGGTGCGTAATGTGAGAACCAGGAGACCCGTAACACCGGCGGTGACACCACTACAGAAACCAGCCCGCATTCCCAGCCTAACGGGGGGACTTTAATAAATGCAGACCTCAGCTGAGAGCCCAACTGTATTCTCAAGAGCCTGAATGGGCTGGAGGTTTTAGTGATAATTAAAATTGCTAGGGGAAAAAAAAAAAAAAAAAGAAAAAAAAAGGAGGAAAAACCCTCAACCCTTTCTCATTAAAGGACTTGTCCTTTTCCCTTCCCCCCTCCCAGCCTCCAATCTCGAAGCAATATCGGGAATCTTGTCTGCCTCTTTCAAACAACACTTCAATTCATCAGGGCAAAGAATCCCTCCTCTTTCGTCTCCCCCCATCCCTGAGATTTTTCACTCCCATTTACAGCGTGCACGGCCCAAAGTAAATACACAGACAACAGGGTTACAAATTACCTTGCACTAGGTAAATCCACGCTGAGTACCTAGGGAGTTTGTGCAATACAAACAGCTTCTGTGTAAGCATCCAAGCAATAATGGGCATTCCTATAGCTCTAATTACTAGAACAATAACAACCTGCAGAGCGTCCTTTTCCTCCTCCCATCTCAGCGCTGACTGCCCACTCCCTTCCTTGCCCTCCACTTGCTCTCACAGTGGGGAGGGATGAGGACGAAGAGCCAAACACACGGCTGGCTTAGCAAAGCTCCACTCATCTGGGTCCAATATGTTTTATGGTGACATGCAGACTGAATTTGCTACTTCCTGAGGATTTTCTTAGAGCCAACGACAGCCTGGCAGACTGGTGGGCACTGGCATGAGTGTGGCACCCCTGCAATCAGCATTATATTCCAGCACAGGTATTCCCTGTGCCATAGTGCGTGCTACCTGGGCAAAAATCAATGGCGTGCTCAATTGTCATAAATCTCCAATTGCCATCTGTAAAATGGAGGCTGTAGCAGCAAAATACACCTAACATTAGCCATGGAAAATATAAATATATATATGTGATGTAACAACTTTATTCAGATGTCCACTTCACCTTACCCTAGGAATGCCTTTTTCTTCTGCTTTGGGTGTGAAGGGAACTTCAGGTGATCTTGGAGTTACACCATGGCCAAATGATTCCTGCTGGGGCTCTTGGGATAAGGACCTTGGGGAAGGCACCAGAGCTCCTTGCAGAGCCCATCCTGTGCTTGTGAGGGTGTTGGGGACCTGACGTCTTACCAGCCTGGCATCCTCCTGCTGCAAGCCAGCAAAGCAAACCTGGCCTGCTTCCCACTGTGGTCACTGCCTTATCTCTGAGCTCTGCCCACATGTTAGCCCAGCCTCCCCATTTGTGATGGGCAAGGGACTACCCAGAGGCGTGAACAGATTTACAGGAGGGGTCTTATTTATGATCACAGACTGTGAGGGGAAGAAAAGACAGCTCCTCCAGAAGTGGTTGGGTGGACTCCTGTGTCGGCCCACATATCCCCTGGTTGCTGCCACCTCATACCTCAGCACCATACACAGGGGGTTGCTTTCAGATGGTCCCCAGTTGTCACATTTTTTTCTGAACAAAACTCTGTAATGTTCTGCAGATTAATAAAATATGTTCTTAAATTCTGTAAAAATTCAAATGCGTTGGGGTTTTTTTGTAAATCATATATTGTGGAAGTTTACTTTGCACTGTCTCCCCCATAACCCACAGCAAACGAACACCATGGTTCTCAAACCCTGCTCTAATTGCTCGGGAGAGGTCTCTCCTTTTAATGTTGTGGTTTGCTCTGGGCTGAAAAATGTCCATATAAAGTGAGTAGGTGAAAGCATTTTAAAACCACAGGGAACCCCAGTGTTGAGCTAGAAAGCAAAAGAAAAATTTTCCTCATGGATGGGGTGTGTTTTATATCCCAGCTGACCATGCAGGAGAGGTCATCAGATGCTGCTCAACTGGGGTCATCTCACTGACCATCCCAAAAGTACTAGCTGCAGCATACCTAACTTAAAGTCACAGCAAAAATCATTACCATTTTTATGAGGGACAGTATGGCATTTTTCACTGGAATATACCCAGTCAGATATGCAACAAAGGAGGGGAAAAAAGCAATAACCATTTGCTAATATTTCAACTCTTTTAGGGTCACTCAGGGTAGTGCTGTGGTGATCTCCCTCCCCATCCTTCTGCCCGGCGGCATCCATCTGGGACACCTAATGAATGATTGGTAAACATAACTTTTCCCAGCAAGACAAAATCTGTTTCTAACTCATGACCTGCTGACACTCGTTCATTATGTAGCCTTCTTCTGAGAGACAGGCTGTTTAGGAAAACCATTGACCGACTGCATGCCCCGTGCAGCCATCCCTTAATTACAGGACAGACCCTCTTAGTAACAGGGTGATACTGAAGGGCTGCTGAGCAGATGTTATAGAAAGGGTATCACGGCCACTTAGCGCTCCGCTGAGACGCCACGGGGCCGTGGGACCCATTGCAGAGCCCGTGGGGCTGGAGGAGACGTCCTGGCTGGCCCTCACTGCTGCTGAAACAGGGCCGTATTTCACCAGCACTCTCCCACAGCCGCCCCTCACCTTGTGTGGGGATTTCACCTAATGCCTATGAAGATCAATGCGCAATTTTTCACTGCTTTTCATCGGCTTTGAGTGAGGCATTATTTGAAATTTTGAGATACGTATTAGTTCTTGTGGAATCCTTCACGTTCACAGCCAGTGCACTGTCCTTCATCTGGAGGCACTGGGTTTGTCAGGGACCTCCCTCTCCTGTAGGTAATGTCCCAGCCTCAGCTTCACACGGCATGCAGCAGTCTGTGGTGTTGCTCTCCTATTCCTTGGGGACAAGATAGATTCATCTAGAGCATATCACTCCAGCCAGCTATTTCTTGCTGATGAATGAATTAATGGCATTGCAGAGAGAACTGATACTTAACAAACACTTTCACTTCTCACTCTTCCCACTGACCTCTTGGGAATTGATGTGAGCTCCAGAGAATGCTGTTTTTTCCTTCCTCAGAGAGTCTTCGAGTTGTTCACCTGGCAAGGTAAACAACCTCGTTGATCTTATGAGGGTTAGCTAAAGATCAGAGTAATTTGGGGATGCTCCAAGCTTTAGATTTTTGTTTTGTTTTTTTCTCTTGCCAATTATATACCAGGTTTTAATCTTTTTTTCAGTTCCAAAGAGCTGCATTAAAACACCTTATTACCATTAGGAGGGGAATATCTCCATTCCACTGAACGATGCCAAGTTATCATTACATTCAAACTGCTTTTAACAGCCTGCACATTTTCAGGGATTTTCACCTTGCATTACTAAACACTCAAAATCCAAGAGCTGTTGAACTTCATACCTTTCCCTACATCCTCTGTGTGTTTCCTAGAGGCGTGACAGTGAGAGGGATTTGATCAAGGTCGAATTGAATCGAAACAATGGAAAGCCAGACAGTTGGCTCTGGAGCCTTGGCAGTGCCAGAAGCAAATAAAGCTGCTCTGTGTTTATCACTTCATTCAGTGCAGATGGGCCGTTTTCCCCATCCTGCAGTCATCATCCTGTATCCATACCAAGCTCTGAGTGATATTTCTATAGCATGTTGCTTCAATGAAGCTGTCCTAGAGTGGCTGTACCAGCGGTTTTGAAGTTGCCTCTGAGTCTCTCATGTGGTTAGGCTTACAGATGTCTTCTGTGGTCTCTCTTTCTCTATCAGTCATCATTTCATTCTCATGCCTTCCAGATTTCCAGATACCTCCTGCCTGTGTCTGCTTGAAGAAAGGCACCCTGTAAAGCCCTCCCATGTATTACAAAAAGATCTGCTTCTGGTTTTGCTTCGCATAACGCAATGTATGTTTTGCAAAAACCTAGGAACTGACAATCAGATTATTGATCACAGCCAACAATTCTGGCTCCTCTGTGTCTAATCCTACACTCCCCCCTGGAAAGTGGGTTTAGATTTGTTAAATAAATTTGCAGCTGATGAAAAGCTAAGGTCAGACGTATGGGCCTTAAGCAGACAGAGTACAGGGAGGAACTTCGTATGTCATTTGCCCTTTTAATTAGACTCAGTTGCATACTGTACCATTCCTCCAGCTCAGGCTATCAGTCTTCCTTGGAAGAAAGCTTTTATCTGCCCAACATTCTGCACCAAATCAGGTCAGATTTGGCTCATTTGCAAACCTGGCCCATATTTTGCATAGGAGAAGTTCAAGGCATGGAGCACTCCTGCCCATCCGTCCCTCCCATCTGCCAGCTGGAAAGGGAGTTCAGCAGAATAACTGCTGTCAGTTGTGTTGGCTCCCTCTGAAAACAGACTGCAAGAATGGGACAAGAAGGAAAGATTCAGGCAAGGAGCTGGGAATTGGAAGACTCAAAGTTCAAGCTTACATTCAGACATTCAGCCACAGTTCTCCTCAGGATGAAGTATTTGGGGCACATTGAAAGCACAGAGTAGAAAATAATATACATATACCTTGAATCCATGAGTCTGGAACTCCTAGAGTGAGTCCAAGCAGCTCGGATCATGCAGAGAAGATAAGGTGCACCCATTTGTGGAGCTTTCAAGCTCAGCTGGCTCTGCTCCCAGGTATTGTGTCTCTGCATTAGCAAGAAGCCTCCTAACAATTGGCTTTGCTGTTTTTAACAAAGGCACAGCACTGCCCAGGTGTGTCCAGAGACCAGCTGAAAGCCAACAAGAACATGTGTCTGCACTCTGTTCCTGGCACAAGCCCTTAGTGTTTCCCTGGCTTTACCCCTCTAACAGCACAGGCTTTGCAGGCACTTTTAAAAGCAGACCTGATTATTTGACCACTCCAAAAATCTAGCAGAAAACAAAACCACTGGGCAAAATCAGAAAAAAGCCCCAGTAGCATCACGGTCCTCAAACCTCTGATACCACAAAGGAACCTATACCACAGGCTGGGTTCAAGGTGTTTCCTCTCCAAAACCCTTTTTAAAGAGCCGAGTAACCTCATGGGCTTTGCACTGATCTCTGAACTGGTGTGAGCAGGGCTGCAGAGGTATAACCAAGCACGAAATATGACCCTGGCTTAGCCCAGCCTGACTCTGGCAGGGCTGTGCACAAAGCCACAGAGCCTGTGTGAGAATGCCCTCAGTCAGGCTCATAAAATGTTGTAGTTTGCAGCTGAGAAGGGATAAATTAGACTAACAAGCATGACAGCTATTTAAAAATAAGAAATCATGTTTCATGGGGTAAAACAACATCTGAGGCCCCAGAGAGTCTGTACTTTGTATTTTTAATAGTCCTCTCACTGCAACAACACTCTCCCCTCCACTTAGCCGGGCTGAAGACCCCGAGTTCAAACATTTCCCCACTGCTCTCTCCCTGGTTTACTGCAGCTCTCATCGTTACTATCGCTCTGGATAACTCTCTTTTGTGAGGAGAAGGGCTCATTAGCCAGGAATTGATAAACAAAGAGGAGGGTGGAAGCAGAGGTCCCTGCTCCCCACAGCAGGCTCCCCGGGGCTGGTGGTGGCCTCCCACCCAGGACGGCTCCGTGCAGACCCCAGCTGCAGCCTGTCTGAAACGTGCTGGGGGACAGCCTGTCAGGGGGCTGAGCCATCCCACGCCGGCCCTCTGGAGGAATCATGTGCTGAGGGTATGAAAAATCTGTCTCAGAAGACTCTGCAAAGGCAGAGTGAGGCTGGTTGCCTTGGGCCAGTGTGTGGTGGGTTCTGGCACCCAGGGAGTGGGTGGGTGCTGGTGGTTTGGGTTACAGAGGTAGCAGAAGCTCAGGAATCCCCATTGCAGGGGAATTGAGGACTTATCTTCTACAGAAGTCCGCTTTTTTTAAAAAAAAAAACCCACAAAACCGATACCCGTTGGTGTTGCCTACACACTCGTAGCATTCTGCTGCTTTAAGGGGAGCTAAAACCAAATGAATGAGAATGTAAATGCAGTTAAAAGTAGCTATGAGGCAATTTGGCAATGATTGCTAATGGCTAGTTTCTTCAAAGGAGGATAAATTTCAGGATAAATTCCCTGTGAGAACAGATAATCTGCGACAAGATTACTTTAATGAAAAAGATCATCGTGTAACCAAGCAACTTCTTATACACAATCATTTGGTTGCAAGTCCTTCAGATGACAAAATGATACTGTTCTCTGTGGTCATTAAAACTGACAAAGACGAAACAACGTGTTAAAGTTACTTAAGGCAAAGCAGAATATTTTTCAACTTGACTTTTTACATGGTGACTGCTATGTGAATGGGGAAGATGAGGGGAAGTGCAGGGCTGGTTACAGGTCAGACCATGATTTATATATACCTGAAACTCTCAGAGGCAGTTATGATTTAAAGCTCTCCAGAGCAGAAGCTGGTCATCTTTTCTGAAGTTCTAGCAGACCTTCAAAGAAAAGTATTTCTCTGTGAGACTTTTAACCAGGACAGATAATGATAGGACAAGGAGGAAAGGTTTTAAACTAAAAGAGGAGAGATTTAGATAGATGTTAGTGAAAAGTTCTCTATTGTGAGGGTGGTGAGCCACTGGCACAGGTTGCATGGAGAAGCTGTGGCTGCCCCATCCCTGGAACTGTTCAAGGCCAGGTTGGATGGAGCTTTGAGCAACCTGGGATAGTGGAAGGTGTCCCTGCCCATGGCAGGGGGGTTGGAATGAGATGAGTTTTAAGGTCCATTCCAACCCAAACCATTCTGTGCTTCTTTGCTTCTGTGATCTGCCTTTTGAAAGCAATTCACAGAGACCCAAAGACATGGTTAAAATAAAAGTCTGGATGAGTATACAGCACTCACCTTTCCTGGTGCTCCAAGTGATAGGAAAGAAGGGTGTTCGACTGTATCTAAAGAGGACTTGAAGATGAGGAGTTCATCACCCTGTTTGATATTACAGTTTTATCCTCCAAAAGGACAAGAGGAGCAGCAAGTCCCGAGTGCTCAGAATTGTCGGGTTTGGCCTCAATATGGACCAGGCAAGTTTTTCAGAAATGATCACTTGGTGAAGCTGAGCAGAAACAGAGCTGTCCACAGCCAGCTGCTTTCAGCAAACACCCTCACTCTTCCCATGGATTAAGAAATCACTTTTTGTGGGCAAAACCTGATTTTTGGGCTCATGACAATCTGCATGTGATCTGAAATGGAGATAAGCTGTGTGCTGTAAGTGTAAGCCAACTACAGAATGCCTTTCTGCAGAACTTGCTGGAACATTTGTCATTAGTGATGTCTGCTTTAGATGAAAAATAGCTTCACAATTGTGATAGAATTTTGCACGGGAGATGTATCTCTTTTAATCTATTTCTTGGATAAAAAGACTGAAAATAATGTGCAAGCCAAAGCTTTATTCTGTAGTGTTCTCAAATTTAAATGTTGACTTTCATTTTCCTGTCTTCAATTTTTTCTCCTTTTTTTCTCCTTTCTTGCAAAGAAAATACACATTTCTTTATTTTTCTTTTATACCTTTGTATAGCTGTCCTTTTTTTTTCTCTTAGTTGAGAAAAGGTAAAAGAGAGGATAACAGTGGAGAAAAAGAAGACAAACTAGATCAAACACAAATATTTTAATTTTCTTAGAAACTGAAATCAAACAAAATGTTCTATTCACAGCATGAGCATTTTCAAAGAACTTCCACCATGCCCATCTTATTTAAAGGTTAAAAAGCTTTATTTCCTCATGCGTGTCGATGACATCTGTTTCTTCTGTTTTTCTTTTTAGGACTGGTCCTAAAAAAGAACTTCTAACCCTTATTTTTTTCTTCACTTCTCCCACTTTGCACTGGATTTTCAAAAGTTTCCATGGGACTTGGAATAGTAAATCCTATTTTGAAGAGTAACACAGGCACTGGGAAGCTGCATCAGACCCAGCTGGTCTCTTCACTCATAGCTTGTGCCCATGTGCCAGGGCTGTGACCCACTGTCGTGTACTGGGCATTTCCCCATGGCATTAATCTAATGTTGTTGCTGAATTAACAGCAACAGCAAAGAGCAAGAAACGAGGAATTAGGGGCTGCATCCCTTTGCAACAGCCACATCACAGCTCTCCTCTCCCAGGCACATCAGAGGCAGCCAGAGGGTCCCTTTGTCCATTCCAGGCATGACCAGCAGCGGTGCAGATGATGAGTCTGTAAAGGCTTTACTAATCCAGGATTTTGATCCACGGGACCAAAAATGGCCTTTGTTCCAAACAGAGAAGTCCATGAAAAACAGTCACAAGAAATAATTGGATCTAATGGGAAACAGCTTCATCAGAATCAGCTGTGGAAGCCTGTGTGCCACGTAAGGCATGTGCAGCAAGCAAAGCACCTCTTGAAGGGGAAAAAAAAGAGGCAAATAAACCAAACACTGACAAATAATTTCAGAATAAAGGAATAAAGAAGTCTGTCTCTTGCAATATCTGGTCACCCATATAAACATCCCTTTTTGCAGAAACATTAGGTATCTAGCTGCTCCCTTAGTGAGTGTGGATTTGGATGTTTGTATCCCTGTCGATCCATGGACTATTCCACAGCCTTGTGATGTGATGAGAAACAAATGGGCCTGAGCTATGTGGACACTCACACATCACATAAAACAGTGCTTCCTTTATACCTGCAGCCTTGCTACCAAGAGGGATGTCTGCCAGGGGCCTGGATGTGCAGGTCTGGCTCAGACTTGTTCCTCTCCCCTCATTGTGCCTTTCAGTAGGGACCCCCAGGGCGTGTATAAAATTTAGCACATACATGCCTTAAGATACATTTCTGTACAGCAATGGTCAAATCTCAAGGAATAAAAGTGTTTTTTAGCCTTCATTCTTTTAGTTGAAGTTTATAACGTTTCTTTCCTTCTGTGTTTTAAGATTTTTCTCTGTCTTGGCAGGGTGTGTGTATGATTTTCTCCTTGTTAAATGGAAGACTTTCTTTTGAATTAGGAATGAAAAGATTCCTCCAAAGCTAAGGAAGTTGTAGTAGGTTTCGTACTCACGTTGACACGTGCTGCATTGTATGACAGGAATATTTATTTTTATGCTCATTTTTCTCTCTTCTCCATCTTCCAACCCTTTTTTGAAATTTTTCTTTACTCTTTATTTTTAATCCCTTCAAGGTAAAATGCTCCCCAGCATCTCATCCCCCAGTTTTCTTGTGGGTTTGAATTCAGTCAAATTAATTCATCCATCCCAGCAAGGGGGAACATGCTCAGGTGGCTTTTAGGAATGCCATTGAACCCCTAGACTTTATCAGTTGTCACTTCCAGTGAAAGAAGCTGTTGGTTTCTTTGGTAAAACAGATGCAGGTCATGGAGGGTTACACTAAACATTTTGTGAGTTTGTCAGCCAAAAAGCAGCTAAATACCCAAATGATGCAGCTCACCAAACACACGTGCCCTTTCATTTTTCAATTGCTTCATAAAATGTCACCAGCCAGTCAGTCTGTAGCTTTGCCTCCTTCTCCTGCAGACCTCAATGAGCACCAGGCATGGACAACATGAATCCCTCACTGCATCAGTTAGTAATTCATTCATAAGAATGGCAGAGAAGGATGCATTTAGTGTGGCTCTGACATTCCTATTCCTGTTTTAATACAGAACAGTACCCCCTTCTCAGAAATACCGTGGTAATGCTTGGTGTCAAAATGAACTGTCTCAGTTGTGAAGACAACTCCAAAAGCTGCTAAAAACCAGCAGTCAGGAATATGATCCCACAGCACTTTCACAATGGGAATTGCTATTCTGTTTGTGAGATAGGGGTGTGGGAATTCCCCTTATCAAAATGAGTTAACAAGCTTTTACTGAAAGTTGGCCTGCTTGAATGATAGAAAGAGTAGGGGGAAAAAAGGCTGATTCTTCTGTTATTAAGCGTTAGAAAATGAATTCTGACCCAAAGAAAAACCTGATACTCATGTAAGTGAGGGCAATTATATATTATCCCAGTTTTTCATAGCTGTCCTAAGTTTCCTGGAGAATCCATGTTGTACTTAAGAAGTCTCAGTGCTCAGGAGTCTCTGAGCCTTTTCCCACCCTACAGGGCAAGGCCAGGGTATCCTTCTGTCTTAGAAAACATCGTGCTTTGCTAACTTTTGAAGGCCTTTTGCATTCAGGACCCGTTAGAGCAGCTCTTGGTCTGCTCTATTTCATGCCCACAAATTAAAGCCCTATGGGAAAAATCCCAGGATCTACAAAAGCACGAGACTATCTTTTGGCCCCTAAAGTGAATGGTGAATAAGCCTCTGGATCTGGCCCTGAAATTTCAACGTGTTTGGTGTATGGGCTTTAATTTTAGCCTTCATTTCTGGAATCAGACCTGTCAGAAACATCATGAAATAATTTCTTATTTCTAGAAGTTCCTGGCACCATTTTAGCTCACACAGACACCTCACCCTTCAGTGTATACTCGACCACGCCCCCAAAGCTTTGCAGGTTGCAGGTTCACCAACACTGGTGCCATAGAGAAGGCAGGACCCCAAGCAACACAGCTAGAAGTGGTTTTAGGTTGAGTGTTCATATGTGTCATGTAACTTCAGCTGAAAAGGGGACAGCGGATGCTGCTGAGATATGCAATGAGTTTACAAAAAGCCACTGCTGAGGTGGCCTGTCCCACATGGTCTGCTGCAGATCAGCCCTTCCTCCTCAGTGTGGTCGCTGAGCAAGCCGTGAGTCCTGATGGCCGTGGCACAGCCACGTCCCCAGGGCACCCCTTGGGAGTGCTCAGCTCGTGCTGCCACCCAGACAGACCCACGGAGAGCTTGGAAAGTCGCGGTGTGAGACTCGTGCGCACAGGCACACGCACACCCTGCAGGCATCTGTGAATTACGAGGTGCTAAACCCCGCACAGAGCCCTGCTGACTTCATAAACCACAAAAATGATGAAATTATTGCCACATTACGAGAAGTGATCCCATGTTTTAGTTTCATACCCTATGTGAGGCAGGAGCCCTGATTGTTTCTCACGTGCTCTTTAGAGGTTTCCAGAAGCATCTCTGCTTTCTGAAGTGCAGGTTCTCTCACACCTTTTGCTGGTAATTTCTCTTGCAGCAGGACCCCTCTCTGTTGCCACCAGTACAGTCACATATACCCTGTGGCTGTTCCTGAACAAGTCCCTCCAGGAAGAAAGTTGCAGCCAAGTGAGAATTTGATTCCCTTATATTGCCTCTAGCAGTTCCTCATCTTGTAGTAATATTCATGCAGAGGACTTGCACGTTAAACTGAAATTAAAAGAGAAGAGAAGCAGCACTAGCAGTTCAGATATTTGTCTTAGTGTGGTTCCTTGCTTAGAGCCAGAAGCTGAGAGCTGGGGCACAGCAGTTCTGGCAGAAAGAGATCCAGTCTTGTGAGGAGAGAGGTTACCTCCATCCTCAGGGACTGTTCCAATATCTAATTATGCGCAGGATAATAAATTTACTTTTTATTTCCTATTCAGCTTTTTCCTGACTTCAGCTTGCAACCACTAGACCCTGTCGTGCTAATGTCTGTGTAATTAAAGAGGACTGAACCTTCACTACCCATTGCCTTTACAGACAGCCATGGCCCGTGACCAAGACACCTCTTTCTCTCATCCTGATCAGCTAACTAAAATAATTTAAAATATTCTAGAAATGCATGCTTTAAGTAGAGCAAAATCAAACCATAGGGAATTTGGAGCTGTATTGCTGAGGTAGCATAACACTGGATCTCAATGTGTACATAAATATGTACATTTTAAAGTTTCAGCAATTAAAATACCATGCAGATGGAAACTGTGGAGTAAATGTAATAGCAGAGGCTTTTGTTTTATTATGCTATGACTCATTTCACTTCGTTAGGTACTTTTTGTTGCTGTCATTTTGTTTTGTTTGGGTACTTCCTTAAACCTTAAAAACTTAATTTTGGTCAGTGCTGTCAAACGAACCAGAGCCACGCACAGGCTGGGTTTTCAGTTAACATCCTGCTCCTACATGGCTCAGGAAAAGGAAAGGACTGCAGAAAAAATGCAATTTTCCCCTTCTGCTGGTTACTTCTGAGGGCAGTGGTCTGTAACTTGAGCACCGGCACATGAAAGCTGTTGGTGTTCTGCTCTCTCCTTACTGAAAATCCATAATGGCTCGTGAAACCTTCACAGGAAGTATCAAGAGCTGTCCATAGTGAATAACTCAGCTTTCATGTAAACTACTTAAAGACAAGATTTCTCTGCCAAGATCAACAGATTACAAAAAAAAAAAAAAAAGGCGTTTACAGAACATACTGTTTCAAAGAGATAAAGAGCCAGAAAAACCACAGATCTTGTTTAAGAACCAAAGTCCATTTAATTTCGGACTGCTCCACAATCATTCTCTCCCCTCTTCTCTACTCTCACCAAAACCCCTCTGTGATTTTTTTCACTTCACAGTCTGCTTTTCTCCTATGCTGGTTCCACCTAAACCTGCCTGTTCTAAAGGTCCAGTTTGAAATGCACAGAGCAAGAAATGGCTCTGAAGGCTAAAAGGGCTCCCATCAGCCACAAAACTGACCAGGCTGCACCTTGGCATAGAGTGATACTCATCCTTTAGCTCTGATGGCCTTTCAAAAATATCAGCTTTCAGCCAGAAAGAAGAAAAGTGTCTAGAAATGCAAATATCATGGACCAGTTCTAGATCTACTGCTTTCAGAACTAGAAATCCCCAGAAGTGAGCATATTGCTCATATATTACTTCTTAGTATTATCATGGGGGTTGAGGTTTCTTACTTGATTTGCCATGTGTTCAACTCTATAATTGGTTAATTGCATTTCTTTATTGGTTATTCCACAAACCACATCTAAAAATCCTAATGCCAGAAGCGGTAAGGTAATTTCCAAGTAAATTCTGGGAAGGAAAAGCAAAAAACTGGATAAAAATACTACTACCAATCTAGTCCTATGTATTTTCAAGTACTACAACTTCCCCTAGAGCCACTGCTATGACTGAAAAATTCATTAGGACACTGTAACACTTCTCTACGTGGCAGAATTCCTGTTTGTGACAGCATGGAAATATACAAAATACAGTGAAAGACATTCATATCCAAGTTATGCAATTGTCAACGTGTTCATGTTTTAGTCAAAATTCACTAAGTGACAGGAATGTGACATCCCTTTGAACTGATTTCCAGTTATTTTTGTTTGCAAATAGTTTGAGGTCATTAATCAACAGAACTTCCTTGAACCATTAACAGAACCACTGCTCTGCTTGGTTGTTTCTCTTTGAAGGGGATTACAAAACCATTTGCTGTCATTTCAATCCACATTGGTTCCTGCTCTGAATTGCATGCTAAGTTTTGGGATGGAGCAAATTCTTCATCTGGTTTCGTGTCAAAACCATCTGAAGTCAGAGAGTTCTGCACAGAACTGATGCAAAGCCATAAATTGTCCAAGTTCACTGTGGATTGGCCCGACTGTGTTTTTGTGAGAAAGGGTGGGAACTGGAGCAAATCCTTGAGGGAAAATGAGCTGTTTCAAACAAAACTCAGGACTGTGCAAATTTCACATCATTTCAGGTTTCACAGCCGGCATATTTAGAACTCTTTCCCTATCCTTTTGTCCAGAAAATGGGAATTGGCCCACAGTGTTCTTCAGAAAGGCTAGCAGAAGATCAGCTGAGGAAAGAAAATTTGCCAAGTTGCTTTTGCACAAAGTTCCACATATTTTTACTCCAAAGTACTCATTCTTCTGTTATGTTCACTTCCCTAAACAGACACACATGCAAACTGGTGGACCTGACGTGTCATTTCCCACATTCAAATGTGCAATCTACGTTCAGTCACAACTGGACACAGAAAACAAAGGAGGATGCCATCATTTGTTTGGGCAAATGCAAAGCTAGCCAGTGTGCACTGGGTGTTGAGGAACAAAGACTGAGAAAAAAAAAATCTGATATTTAAGAAAAGTATACACCTGAGAAAACCACAGTCTGAGTCTGCTAGCAGAAAAAAAAATCCATATATGCTGGTAGGATAAATCAGCTTTGCCAGATTCTCAGTTAGCAAACCAGAGCACAGCTTGGTTGGAGCTAGCAATGTATAATACTAAAAATATTTTAAGAAAAATGTATTCTCAATAATTATTTATTTCATGTTCTTTTTGAGTTCCTACCTCTCTTTCAGATGTTTTATTGCAAAGCAGGAGCTGAAAGTTTTAGAGAGAATGTTTAAATTCTATCTCATCTTCCTGAGCTGCTTCATGTGTGCAAAGTATCAATTTCAACTCAGCACAAGAAGCAAAACAAAGTTTTTAGTAGTATCTCCTGCTAGAATAATTGGTATAACTGGAAAAAAAAGATAAGCTTTGGGGTGTAGAAGAGGACCTTTAAGTGCCAAAAAGCATGTTTAACATTTTCCATTGATAAAAACCATTAGTCACCAAAGCGTGTCCTTCTGCTTGATCAAAGCACCATAAATCTAAAAAAATAAATCCTGCTAGCACTGCCTGGGAACAGATATGTTCAAACACTGTTTGTTGTCCCTTCAAGGATGACAGAGCAACCCTGAAAACTGTGTCCATGATTTGATTTTCCAAACATAGTAATCCAGTGCTGACTGAGAGAGCCTCAGAGCTGTAAGACATCCACATGGGCTGGGGCTGGGGCTGTGTCACACAGGACCTACAGAGGTGATGGGGGCCAGGTGAGGCACAAGAGGTACCTCAAAGGCACTGGGTTACCACATTTAAGCAACTGAGTTCCATCTGTGTGTCACAAGAAAAAACTATTGAAGCTGAAACCAGAGTTCATAAGAGAAGAGGCCTGCAGTGGTGGTCATTTACATTTTTTTACCTAGATTGATTTCATCTGGAATTAAATTTTTAAATGGCACGAGAGAATGGATATAAATCAAACATCTCTCCCTTTTTCACAAATTTTCAATGAAGGAAGATGTTACTGAGGTATTGGAATATGATAGTTAAGTTTCCTAGAGAGAGACATGTACAGGGCAGTGCATAAACCTGGCTATTGCTCTATCAAAAATAGTTGGAAATTATTTTGAAAGAAAACAGCTCTCTTCTGAGTGCTGAGATCCAAACCCAGTAGAGTCCTTGGACTCCCAGTGCTTATTTGGGCACCTGACTTTGTATTGAGACCAAGAGGAATGAACTGTTGGTCCTGTGCCCATGTTCTCTCTGGACAGCACCAGTGCACCTGGATATCTTCACTCAGTAGGGATAGCAACACAAAAAGTGTCAGTTCCATTTGTTTTTGGTGTTTTTTCAAAACCTCCTCTAAGACCTCAGACTTCCAGGAATAGAAAATACAATCAACATTCTCCTGAAGTTTATAACTGTCCACATTGAGTGGTCATGCCATGAGTGATGATCGTCCTAAGCTTCTCCAGAGCTGATCCATGGCTCTGGGGGGCTTCTCCACAGCATGAAATCTCATGGGTTCTTGTGGATTTGCAACTGTTTGAGCTTGAGGTGGAGAGTTTGATCTGAAGTGGGCTTCTGTTCAGCTTCATCTGCAGCTGCTGTCAAAATTGTGCAAAAGCCCACAAGTTTTTGCATGATATTCATGGACATGAAAAAGGTACCTGTTACCTGCTTGAGCCTCAACAACCCTAAGGGATGATTTGGACTTAGGAAAAATTCATTTTTGCAGGGTTTTTCTTTAAAGTTCTTCTGCAACCAAGCCAGAGCTCCTTGCACACCTGCAGGTCTCCTGCTGAGCAATTGTCAGGATTGCACAGTATTAAACCAATCTTGGCATTTCACAGTGTCCACTAATTATAAGCACATCTGTTGAAGAGCAGTTAGAGGAATGAAAATCCCAGCATCAACATGTTTGATGCATGTGTTTGTTTCCCCTTAGAGTGAGGGTGGGAAAACACTACTTTAAAAATCTGTAATCTTCATTTCTCTTCCAAACAAATGTAAATGCTCCCTCAGCTCCCCTGGGGAACATCGCTGGAATATGGAAGACTCTTAGGGAAGATGAGCAAGCCTGAGGGCAAACATTTTTTTGTAAATGTCTTCATGCCTGTTAAAACTGATTTAAGATAAAAATAAAATTTGGAGGAGGCAACCAAACTCAGGTCCTGCACCTGGGATCAGTGGGAAATAGCAGTCACTGCAGCATCAGCAACTTTTGGATCATAGAGTCATATAATATCCTAAGTTGGAAGGGACTCACAAGGATCATCAAGTCCAACTCCTGCCCTGCCTACAGCCACCCCAAGAATCTACCATGTACCTGAGACCATGTGCACATCCCTTGACACTTTGTCCAGTTGAGAGCCATATGTGGCTGTAGATGGTGTCTCCTCTCACCTCTTGAACCCTGACTTGGGTCCAGCCTCATGTTTCTGGCATTGTGAGTTAACTGTCTTGCTCAGAAACAAGTTGGTGAGACTGAAATATTCTATTGTTTATCTATTTTAGCAAAGAAAGCAGTGAGAGCAAAAAGGTTACCATTTCATTTACACAATTTTCCTCAATCACGGTGGATGATCTTGGCAACAAGACCTCTTATGTTATAAGACCAGTTTTTGTATTCAAACAAATATCACATTACTACAGACAAAAGCATATTACTACTTGGTGGTCTGAAATCCTGTGTCCTGAACCTTTTGTATTAATGTGGATAAGGACTGATGATCCTGGAGTCAGTGGTGTCAGTCAGTGTCACAGTCAACTGAGAAGGGGCTGCTTTGTCTCTGTTTTGATTTGAGCTTCCAGCTCTCATGGGAACTTTGCCCACACCAGGCCCTCCTTGACCCGAATAGTTCTTGTCTCCCTTCACATGTCCCTTGTAGCCAGTAAAAAGCTGTCTGCAAAAGAGTGGGCTCTCCAGACATAACGCTGTCTGTCAGCCTTGGGTCCTGTGAGCAACACCAGCCCAAATTTCATCCCACTGATCTGTCACTTTTTATCTTGCATTTAAATGTATTTTACAATTGACAGAAACTGCTTCAGCCTGTGGTGTCCAGCAGCTGTTTTTTGGGAGAGGATACAGCTGGTGCAGAGCACGCAGTGGTTTTGCACCACGGATGGGTGAGCTGCAGAGTCCCAGCAGCCCATTCATCAGAGACATCAGCCTGCTGATGGCTCCAGTGCAGCATTCACCACTCAGTCAGATACTCTGGAGCCATCCTGTCTGCCTCGCAGTGCTGAGAGTCCTGGCAAGACAGTTTATCTCTTTGCACAGATACTTGCAGCTCTGCCTGGGCTGACGCTGTGGGGCACATCAGCACATTAGCAAAGCTGAGAAGGAAATCTTAAATCCTTCATGACCAGAGTCTGGTGCTTGGGATGGCCTGGGTGGGAGACGGGGGCAGAGGAGTCTGACCTTTGTGAGTCACCACCAGTATCAGCAGCATATTGCTCAATCCAGGGGATTGTCCCTGGCACGACTCATGCCCCCCAGCTCTGCAGTGCTCACACTTTCCTGGGAAAGAAACTCAATGTGGACTGACTGCATTTTACCATGCCCCTGAAGAAAAGCCCTGCATGGTTCAGGGACATAGCTGAAGTGAAATTCAAGCTGACCCCCACTGTAGCTGGCAGGATAATCAAACCTTGGGTTTGGCTGCCTAATAGTGCAGACAGCAAAGACTGTTTATTTGCAGGGTTGTGATGAGTACATGGACAATCGGGTTCCCTGGGAAGTGGCACCAAGCCTGCCAGAGTTCAACAGACATTTGGACAATGCTCTCAGGCACATGGTGTGATTCCTTGGTTTGACCTGGGCAGGGTCAGGAGTTAGACTCAATGATCCTTGTGGGTCTCTTCCAACTCAGGATATTCTATGATTCTACAAATCAAGGGCACTCTTGGCTGCAGCTGCCATGGTGGCAGAGGACAGGAAAGGGAACAGACTGCGAAGCTGGCACTGTTTCATATGCCATAAAACCAGCAGAATATCCCTCCCTGGGTCACTGCATTGAAATCAGCAGAGGGACAAACTTGTCCTGCTAACCAGGTGATGCCTCTGAGCAAGGAGTGCTCTGCTCCTGTGCTGAGACCATGAAGTTGGATGTGAGCAAAATTCCTGTCTGGTTAAAATAGGGTGAACTAAAGGACAAAGAAACAGCTCTGTTATTGTCTGGACCTCCAGATTATATCCTTAGAGGCTATGATGCAGCTTATTCAGCAGAGGAAATAAAAACTACTTGGATAAAATCTTTTTACACATTCCCATGCTCTACTCTCTTGTGAAAGTGTTTTTAGTATAGAACTACACCACTTTAATAATATGCACTCCTTCAATAAAAAAGCATGACTCACACCTCTGCACAGGAGATAAAAGATGTGTGGAAACCATAAAAACACTAATCCAGCATGTAAAGCCAGCAAAGCCACTTATCTTCATGGAATATTTTAATGTCTGTCTTGTTCTTCCAGGAAAGCTATGGGACAATTTATACCTTTTAAAAGCCTCAGCTTGTAAATATATATCTAAAATATATTTTCTAAAGCTGGTTCTTTAAAAGAGTTTTTAAAGGACTGATAGGGGGTTTTACAGGGCGTTCTAGGTTTTAGCACCCTGAAGGTTATATTAGCCATACCTCTTTCACATATAAATATAATGGAAAGGAAGCAGAGGAGCCTCCAACAGAGATGGCAAACAGAGAGGTGCTGACAGGATAAGTGTCTTCCTCAGCATGAATCCTAAATGATTAGTGGCGCCATAAGCAGAGCAATTAGACCCCAACTCCCTGCTCCCACCTGCCTTGTCTCACCTTGCATGGAGCTCATGCCAGTTCTTTTGGGCCACCTTTCCCTCTGGAGTCACTAGCTGCACCCCAGCAAATCTTGTCCCCTACCCCAAGTGCTGCGGAGCCTCGTGGTTAGGGCTCAGCTTGGCAGACCCATGTCTCCATCCTCCTGGGAAGCCTTTAACCACAAGCCTGGCAAGCAAAGACACCATCTGTCTTTGATCTAAACTTGGTGCAAAGTCTGGGGACAATCACAGTCACTTGATCCCATCTTTGGGTTGCCTCCCAAGGCAGATATCTCCTTCCTCATCCTCATGTCCCAGTGAGATGGGGCTCCCGAAGCAGCCACCTCAGTGGTAGCCATTTTTGGTACTATTTGACATGATAAAAAGTACCTGGGAGAGTCATCAGAGTCTGCAGCGGACAGAGAGGAACCTTTGTGATTTCTCTGTCTGACGCCACAATTAGAGCATTTCGGGCTCTAACTGTCCAAAAGCTTGAGCTTCATTTCACACACACACACACACACACACACACAAACACACACACACACAGAGACACACACACACTCACAACAGTTGTCATATATTCAGTGCTCTGTGGCTGTGCTGAGGGTGACCTCAATTAAAATGTGTCTTTGTAGGCAAAGCGTGGTGATGCACAGGGGTCTGCAGGTCAGGGAGAGTTCCTGGACTTGCATGAGGCTCATTACAGGCATCCGTGCAGCTGACACAGAGTTTGTTATTAATCTTTGGCTGTAGCACTCTTATCACACATCCCACCAAACTGAGATTTACAAGACATCATATCGTCTAAGTTTAGTCTAATTTAAACTGTTCTAGAAATGCCTGGTACATTTTACCGGTATCACCCCAAATCTGAGCATGCAGCTGATTCTGCAGACAAGGAGGGGAGGGTGATTTGCTGTGACAGGACTCCTGTCCTGGCCAGCAGCAAATCAGCAGCCGTGTGGAGCACGAGCATATGGGGACATCACATATTCCCTGAATGTTCTGGTGGAACATAAAAACCATAGGCAGCCACCCAGGCTTGTGTAAGTATCTTCTAGTTACAGAGCTGCTCCAGATCTGGGATCACATAAGGAGATGTATGCATCACTGGTCAGAGGTGCCCAATTTGGATGCAAAAATTAGGATTTTATGCTAATGGTGGGAAGCAGGCATCTTCATGAGGTCATTTAGGATGCTGAATTAGGAGGCTAAGCAGGACTGTAGCCAATGTAGAGAAATGAGAGTCTCCAGACTGAGGTAAGCAGCCCCCATGAAGTCCCTACCCAGCTGATAAAACCTCTACAAACCTCTAATCACCAATGTTTGATAAGAGCTGTGCAGGGAGGCAAGGCCACACAGCTAAATCACTGTAGGATACTCACTCTTTCCATGGTTCATCAGCAGTGTTAATCCAAGCTAATTTATGTTTTTGGAATAGCTGAAAAGTGGAGGCTAGAAGACATTTTTAAGATATTAAAGTAATAAATATCTCTTCAATTTGTCAAATGTCCATACTTTTCTGTTCTCTCTCAGTCAGTAAGTTCAGCTCTGCTCAGCTCCCACCCACCACCCCTTGATGGTGCATAGAAAAGGGAATTCATTGAGATTGTTATATAATTTTCTGCTTTAAAATTGCTTCTACCGCTTACTGCACTTTTCCGCCTCACTGCCAGGCATGTAACCACTGCTTTACACATCCCAAGAGATTCAAGCATATTTCTAATTCCTTTTAAGTAAAGAGCAAGCAATGCACAGCTTCTCCCTGCTCTGGATCATGCCATGGATCACGTCAAAGTGACTTCTGTACATCTAGCGGTACATTGGCGAAGAACTAGGAACTCCTTTATGAGATTTTGTAAAGGCAACGCAGAGGGATTAGCATGCCATTAGTAATGCTGTTTGTCACAGTATAATTTATTGAGGCTGATTGGTAATTTCATCAGTCACTGCTGTTGTGCAACAGTTTAAAATTTGCAGCATTACACAGAGAAGGCATTTCAATGGGCCATGATATTTAGCAATGGTAAAGGCAAGGATAAAACTGCACAAAATTGTGGGACAGTTCCTGTCAGCATTAGAGAACAAGTGTGATTAAGAGCCATCTCTGCTGACGAGGATGCTGAAACACACTAAGAAACTTGAGTACATATTCTTGGTGAGCACAATACTGCCCTGTGCAGGAAAAAATCACATGGGGGGAGTCAGAGTCAGGCCATGCAGGGAGGGGAAGTTTTTTGAAGGCTGCTTACTGGTACTTGGTTCTCCAGCAGAAAAACTGCTATGAAAATCTACTCGCAGGAATAGTAATGGCACCTGTGTTGGGATACTTCTTGAAATTAGCTGTTTAGTCTCTGCTTCCCCCTGCCTCCCCATAACCTTACTGGCATAACAAACCTCAGCTGCTTTCCAAAAGCATTTTAATGCAATGCTCGGCCTTCAAGCATTGCAGCAGAGCAGAGGGTTACTAGCTCTGCCTCTGAGGCTATGTGAGCTAAGGATTTTATACTTAATGCCATAAATCTGAAGAAACTACCTTTCATTCACTGAGGAAATGATTAATCCCTGTCAGACTGCAGCACACTGAGTTGTTCTTCTGCAAACGGTGCCATCGTGCCCAGAACATGGGTACAGGAGAGGGAGGTGAGACCCACAGATAATGGCCTGGGGAATGGTCTGGCACCTCCCAGAATCTGTCAAAACTTTTATTATCTTGGCAGATTTTTCCCTTATAATGGATATCTTTCCATCTTTCTATCTGTTTTTCTTTTCTTTTCATCTTTTTCTCTTTTTGCTTTTTCCTTGTTTGTTTCCTTCTTTCTTCTGCCTCAGCACCTTGCCTTGCCTAGCCACCTTCCTAATTCAAACACACCCAGATTACAAAGTTTATATCTGTGAACAACATCTTCACATGCAGAAATAAAGTCACTTCCAAGCTTTGGCATTTGCAGGAGTTGAGCCTGAAGTGTTAAAGTACAAACACTTTCTGATCAGCCATTCCCTTGATAACAGATGGCCCAATCTATGCTCCAAGATTGTCTTTAACTCTGTCTGACCCAACATAAAACCAAATGTTCATAAACTGCAGTTCTCCGTACCCCAAGATGTCCATTTTTGGCTGTAAATCTGGAGCACATGCTGTTATCTGAGATTTGTAAGTCATGTGCGATACAGGGAGCTGCATTATCTTACTTGGGGGGTGCCTGATCGACACAGGCAGAGCAGTGCATCCGCCAGCAGCTCCGGCTTCTCCAGGGAAACTTTCTCTGCCAGTGTTCTCAATGTGATAAAGTCATTTTCTTATTTCCCTGGATAATACCTCACCTTATACCTTGGGTAAATATACCAAGCCTAAGCTACAGGAATCACACTGAGGTTGGATGGGAAGGGACCCCCTTGTACATCACTAGAATTTTGGTACGAGGTCTGCAAGGATGAAAGCCGCTTCTTTCCATTGGCATTAGTGTTGCCTCAAGGGCAGGAGAGCAGAGAAAAAATGCCAGACATAGAGCCCATGGAATTTCAGCCCTGCTGAAATAACACCTTGAAATTAATGAATTGTGAGGAATCAAACCATAGCTCAGATGTCTGGCTGAAAACATTCTTCCCCAGCATTCGTTCAGCTACTAATGGGTTGTGCCACTCACTGCTGCTGAGAAAGGAACAGGGAGATATCTCCAACTGGATGCTTGGCACACCCTCATTTAAGGAGGAAAAGGGCTGGATCTGCTCTTTCTGATAAAGTCACAAATTCTGTTAATCAAATGGATGCAAAAAACGTATCACCTTTCTTATAACACATTGAACTTTTGCCTCAGGCTTCAAAATAAGAAAATAAGAGAGAATTTGTTTTTAAGGTGTCCATAAAATAGACAAATGTTCAGGTTTCATTGATGTGAAAAAATGTCTTTTCACAGGCATTATTTTTTGCAGAGCAGGGGGAAGGGGAGCTCCTAATCTGTTTATACTAGGATTAATATTAGGAGTGAGTTAGTTTTTCCAAGGTTCAGCAGAGCATGATGGGGGAAAACAAAACAAAACTTATTTTCAGGAATGTTTACCAATGGGTTCTGGTCATGATTTGTGTTTTGAAACTTGGGAGGCCAGTTTTTGAGCTTCACTGTTAGTGTTTAACTTAAGGATTAGGAATTATTGAGTTAGGTTCATTAAAATAGCTGGGTTTTGTCCTTCAAAAATTTAAGAAAACATGGTGTAAGCCTCGGAAAGAAGGTCTCTTTCTGGGTAACAACAGCCTCATTCAGCTCTAAGCATATGGCTGTCTTTGTTTTAGAAACCTGTGTTAAAAAAAGGATAAGGCTTCCCATTCCAGCAGAATCATCATCTCTGTTCTCAGGGATTTACGTAGCTCTCAATAATACTGGTTTAAGCCTTGAGAAGTCTACTGAGATTCCAGCATATTAAAACTACTGTAAGTGTGATAGGAGTAATTTCTTCCCTAAACTTTGTGTTCAGTTCCCAGTTTGAAGAGAGGAAAATGTGAAGCACCAACATCATAGACAGGATAAGGCTGGCAAAGGGCAGCTCTTAACTCTCTGTGTGAGTAGAGGATGAAGATACTGAAATATTAAAAGAAAACCTGAACCAAACCTTGGGGAGGGTCTAGTTCCAGATCTCAGTATGAGGACATCCTCTTGCAAATGAATGAAGAGGCCAGAGGTGCTTGTCCTATTGCAATGGGCTATTCTGCAAAAGGCAGGATGAATTCCCATGCCCTGGTGCAGGAGGAGGACAAGGCTCCTCCAGGGGCAAACCTCACTCCTGGAGCTTCACAAATGATTTACAGCAGTCTGTGTGGCTTTGTGCCTGTGCATGGCAGGATCTTTGCACTGCCATTCTCAGCAGGTCCAGTTCTGCCTTCAGCCACTTTAATGTACCAGAATTCAAAGCAGCTGTCCCCTTACAGCATGGACTAGGATCAGCCCCAACTTGTCTACGTGTGGTTTTGCTCACAAATGTCCCATTAATTGAGAACAGTCCTTCGTGGGTTCTCATTTCAAGAAGAGTTTTAGAAGTTTGGGTCACTGTAAACAGAATTGTGCTCTCCTCTGTTTTGGGTGTTTTACAGCAACTCGGCTCTTTTTTTCTGCAGCCCAACCAGCTGACTGTAGCTGGCAGGAAGACAGTGAATCCATTTTACGATGACTTTCAAAGTTTCAAAATGTGTTTTGGATCTGCCTTGGAGTGAAAACAAAACCTTTTGAACTTTTCTGTACTGTGAAGTCATGTCAAGACCGTTTTTGCCGGGGAAGACTCTGAGCTCCCCTCTGTGATGCAGACTGCGAAGACAGCCTTGGCATTGCTGCTGGGTGTCAGGTGGCAGCTCAGAGCTCTGGAAACAGCAGCTCAACAATGTATAGAAAATCCTGGAAGTCTTCAGATATGGCCACAGATCTAGCTGATTCCTAGACCAGAGAAGCTGTGGACACCCCATCCTTGAAAGTGCTCAAAGCCAGGTTGGATGGGGCCCTGAGCCATCTGTTTCAGTGGAAGATGTCCCTGCCCATGGCACGGGGATTGGAATGAGATGATCTTTAAGGTCAGGTCTGTGATTCCGTGATTCTACTCTGGACAGTTTCTCCTAAGTGGGATAGCTGCTGTGACTTTTCTCAGGAATGATACAGCTCTTCCTAATGGTGTAAGGTCACAGTGACATTGAATTTCTGTGGCAACAAACCAGCCATGGGCAAAGTGGATTTGAATCCCAATTCCCAGCCCCACCTTTCACTTTTACACCAGCTTGCTGATGTAGATACCCCTCTGCTCATCTTTCCATGCTTAGCAGGGGGAGATACACTGTGCAATAACTAAATAAAAAAGAACAAAAAAAATGCCTTTTCAGTCTTGAAACCGCCTCTTTTCCCTTCCTTGTGTTTCTATATTCTTCCAACATCTCTGCTTCATTTGTTATTTAAGAGAGATAAACACTGAAAAATGCAAGCCCTGGTCCAGAAAATACCAATTCTAAGTTGATTTTTCCAGGCAGGGACCCTGACTATGCCTTATTTGTGCTCAGTGGTGTATGTCAGCTGTCACATACTTTCAGACCTGTGAGGAATTACACCAGCATTGGATTATAGTGTACTTGATTTTGAAAAGAGGAGAAGCTGTACTACTGTAATCATTATTTAAACCATATCCTTTTGATTTGTTGGATGCCAGGCTCCCATTCACACTACATTTCATGCAGTCAAAAATAAGGGGCCTGCCTTTGAGGGGAAAAAAATAAACAACCCTTTTTTTTTTTTTTCAGATGAATTACTCACTTTTTGCATAAAAAAACATGATTTCAGCTAGAGAGGGGGAGAAAGAAAATTTGAAAATGTGATCTTTCGAACACAGGGGCTTCCTGTGAAACATGACTCCATGTGTCAGGTGCTGTGATAGCACAAAGCTTCTCCCTGAAGAACTTTCAATCTGAATAGAAAACAGTTAGAAAAACACCATATTTTTAGTATATATCCTTGTATACTCCAAATGGAGAAACATGCCAGTGAGAGAGTGGATATTTTATCAGAAATATGTCAGTTTGAAAAGGAAGTCTCTCTGTGAAGGCAGTCAGATCACTAACCACAAGATTATCATTCTTCGTTATTATCTTTTCAAAAGATTTCACATCATAATTTCTGCCATTCTAATTAATACCACATTAAACGGAAAAAGCAAGCTACTTGTCACATAAATTATTAGAGCAGACCTGCCACCAGTTACCCATAAGGGTGCACTGCCTGTTTTACATCCTTGATGATGCTGTGAGGCTTATGAAGTCCACGTGGTTCACCCAGGCGTTGCCTCCACACAACCTTTGCTGTCTCTTTCTGCCTCACATACCCGTTATTTCTACACATTGTTGTAGAGCTCATTTTACGTGCTAGGATTAACTAAGAGTCAGATTCAAACCCAGTACCCAATCAACTGGACATCGAGTCATTGTCCAAAGAGCTGGCAAACAGCAAATGCCCAGCAGCCCTTCCAGATGGAGATTAGTTATTTTCCCCTTGCCCATCCATCTCCCTTTTTCCCCATCAAACATAACTGGGCACCTATGATTTCTTAGCCACAAAGTACATGGTTTATATTTGAGGAAAGGCATTTGTAAGAAAGATGACAGATTCACGTAAGCATCCAGTGAACTCATACTGTCTTCTTCAATGTTTATGTTAACTTATTATGCTCTACTGTTCTCAAATAATTACATAACTATCCACAGTCATTTCAAACAGCCCTTCAACCCACATCAGCCTGGTGTATAAACATTGGTGCTTTACACAGTCATTTTGTATGAAATTTGTCTGCAGGGCAACAGTTTGCTGCACTGTATGCCTTTTGTGAGATGACTCAGGCAGCAGTTAAGACTCAAAGTGCTTTTGATTCCCTTGCAAACAGTCTGTCTGCCTTCCCTGCTATCTGAAGCCCAAGATCTAAGAAGAGGTTGCCCAGTATGGTCTGTGTCCAGAGTCCTGCTAATAAATCACTGAGCTGCAAATAACAGACACAAACGGATCCCAGGCATCTTATCCCCTTCCTCCCCAACTGCAGGCACGAAGTTTTCCATCATTTCTTCTAAACAGGTCCAATTTCAGCTCAAGCACCCATTGTTAATGGGTCAGATGCTGCAAGGCTGCAAGAATACAGTTCTGTGCCCAAGCAGCATTAATTTGTGTCTCATTTGGGGTCATTAGCTTGGGCTCAGCCCTGCCCTAACCATAAATGAAGGAAAATACAGCCTATCTGGAAAGATTTGGTGGCTTTCTGCCCTTTGAGGAGCAGTCCCATGCAGTAAAATAAAAAAGACCTGAAACTCCAGAAAATGATGCAAAACAGCCTAACTCTCAAAGAGACAAAGCTGCCTCTTTGGAAAAACTTCAGGCACTCTTAAAAGCAAGAGTGCATAGGATGAGTCACTGTCTGACTTCCCACCCTGCTTTTGGGCAGGGAAAGTGGGGAAACAGTCCAGCAGAAAAAAATGTGTCATCATGACAAGCCTGTTCATCTCACAGTGCAAGAAGTGCCCAGGAGGCAGTGAATCCCAGCACCAGGAGCAATTAGGAGCTGGGCGTAAGGACTGGCAGAAGGCATAAGCATCATGTAATTCCAGTTTAAGACCTTTTTAAACACATAGGAGAAACCTGAGCCAACATCTTTGGCCTCGGCACAGATTTGTGTCCCTCCACCTTCATCCTTAAGTGTTGCAGTTTTATCTGAAAGGGAAGGGGATTTTGCACGGCACTAGCCCTTTATTACTTGAAAGGAAAGCAAGGAAGAAAAAAATCTCAGGAAATTTTGCTGATTTCTCTCCAAATTTTAAGAAATTGACACTTCTCTCTCAGTGGCAGGAGGGGTTGTGGTGTTTGTTCTTTGAAAGGGAGAAAGATGAGTAAAGAACATTTACTGGGCTGAGTAAAGAACATTTTTCAGTTGTCTCTTTCTCAGTGACACATCCTCTTATTGTACGTACACACAAACACACATGAACACACAGACACACATTTTCTATTTCATTAAAAAGCATTCTGGTAACAATCAGAGGCAGCTCATAAATGTCATATTTCGAAAAGCATAATGCATGATTCCCTCCTTAGAGCAGTTTTTATGACAAACAGTATACCAATGTTTGTGTATAATTTCTAGGACTATAAAATAACTTTTTATGGCTCTTGGGCTAATATCTGAAAAGTAGAGTACATTTTTGTATGAAATTCTTTCACAGTATTTAAAGCACAATATCCTCTGCCAGTCCACCCTCCCTCTCCTCGTTTCTCTTTCTATGCAAAACCACGTGATAAAAAGCAAAGTGCTTTTAAGAAACATACCTCTGGCCTAGAGCCAGCCCCTCTTTTTCTTTTTTTTTCTTTCTTTCTCTTTTTTTGGTTTTGCCAGTTGAAGCTGACAGATATCTATAGCAAACAGTTAACATATATAAACATGTCAGCTGTAAAACAAATACACTTTGAAAGAAAACAGAGAGCTGGAGTGGTTCATGCTGCAAGACAATGTTGGTGCAATTAGCAAATGCAGGGTGTGGGGCCTTCAGGGCACATTTGGCAGGTCTGTCCAAGGTAGAAGTACCTTTCTTCTTCACTCTGTCAAGTCCTGTGTGGCTGGCATGGAAAAAAGACAGGCCCCTGGTGTCACAGCCACCATCTGTTGCAGATGAAAAGAAGACATAAGCAGTTTTTGATGCTGAGGAGGTGTGCATGAGAGACAGCTGTGAGCACGCGTTCCAGGGATACATTTCACAGGTTGAATGAGCTAAATCGTCACTGAATTGCAACCACTTAGAGGCTTGATCCTGCAAAGCTTCTGCCCGATGCTGAGCCCTCCTCCCTCTGCTCCAGCGAGGCTTTCCTCTGCTGCTTATTATCGTGTGGCACTTAATGTGATCGTAAATGAACGGGACTGAATTAATTACAGATAGGAAAGAAAACCAGTTAGGAAAAACAATTAGCAGTGTGGCTGGTGCAGTGCCTTGTGGACAGGCTCACAGCACCCCACCAGTGAGGAGTCACCTCAGCACCAGAGTCACCTCAGCACCAGTGTCACCTATAAGGTCATGGGATGTTGACCACAGAGGGATGGATACACAAGGCGGGGACGAAAACCAAAGGGTGATGACCAGAGAGGGAGGGAAGGGTGTCTTTCTTGGGTTTGCTCCCTGCTCTGCTGAAGGGCACATCCCCTCACTGAGCACTGCCTTCTGTTGGGGCAGAGGTGACCATGGACCCAGACTTGTCATTTTTGGCACTGCTGTTATCAGACTGAATGAGGAAAATAATTTTAGCCTGCCTGTCAAGTCAATGAGTGGGGCTGGCATCCTTCAAGAGTTGTTCAGGGTGGGCTGGGCTTTGGTGTCCAAGATGCCACGAGACGAATCCAGCCTCTGCTGAGCTTATGTCCAGAGGTTCTCCTTCTTGGTGGGCCCTATAAAGCAGTCTAGCACAGACCAGACACCAGGGTGGCTCCAGGCCGTCAAACCCTAACAATAGGTTAAGAATAGACTAAACAGATAATGAAACAGATTAATTCAGCTCTCAGATAGACTAGGAGTGCAATTAAATGGACTCAGATTCCCCGGGCTGGGGGGGATATGATAGAGATCGCAAGACTGGAAAATATGAATAGAAGATCTGACTGTTTGCTGTCTCTTCTAATACAAGAGCCAGGGGACATCAGATGAAACTAGTTAGTGGCAAGTTCAGAGAAAAAAAAAGAAACAAAAGAAGAGTAATTTTCCCCAGTGTGTAGTTAAGAGGGGGAGCTCTTTGCCATAGGGCTACCACATACAATCATGGAAGGAAAATGATTTAAAGGCTATTGAAGCCAGAAATGCCTCCTCTGGCTCAGGGCAGAGCTAAGGCTGACAGGGTCTGGCGAGTGCAGCGCAGGACATCACTGGGCACTGGCCCTGCTCACACCACAGTGTCCATGGGGGGCACAGGCCAGGTCTGCCTTGGATGGAAGATCAGCGTAGGACCAGTGTCTGTGTCCCACTGAAATGGCGTGAAATTCACATTTCAGATCGCAGCCCAAAAGGTTATTACCAGCACAGATGCTGCCTGTAACTGGAGGGGAAGGCACACACCTCAGAGTCCTTTGCACAGTCCAGCCAGTGATACCTGAGCATCCTGGGAGCTGAATCTTCTCAAAAAAATTAAATCTGGGGTAAGGAGGGGCTTCGTCTTTTGGATGCCTCCCAGGGACACAGATGAAACCTTTCTTCTTTTGTGACGGGAAGAAAAGAGGGATTAACAGCAGTGATGGGTGAAATTCAAACACTTTGCAGGTTTCGTTCAATTTGGGTAAGTCTGAAACAGATCTGGGATGGAATTTAGGCAATACACAGATTTCAGAAAATGCCTTCCGTAAAAGTGATTTCCCACATTTCAGTTTGCTTTTATTTAATGCAGAAATAAATAAGTATGAAAGCAAATGTTTTTGACTGCAAGAATACTTAAGATGTGATTCAACAACAAGGAAATATTTTGCAGAAAAGTAATTTTTAATTACCTTTTAATTTTTACCAGAAAGGTGAGGTTTTTGAAAAGTGATTTTAAACGAGTTAGATTTTTAATTCCCTTCCTTCCTTCCTCTCTTCCTTCCTTCCTCCCTTCCTTCCTTTCTAATGCACATTTTTATGCTCATTATTCCCTCACCCTACTCCGTCTACTGCTAAAAAAAGAATGAAAAAGATTTCTGAACTCTTTGAGAAAACTGCTGTTCACTTAAACCTAGTGAAAAAAAAATAGAAGAAAGAATTTTAAAATGTGAAACTGCATGGAAAACAGAGCTGCTTTCTAAATGTCTTTCTACCTGAAATATGGGGGGAAAAACACATGCAGAAATACTTTGAAAAGTGGGATGCCTCTACTTTTGCCTTTCCCACTGCAGGCACAGGAGATTTGATAGGTCTCACCTCACTCATGGAGGGGCAACTGAGATGTTACCTGCTAAAGGATAATATCAGAGGTACCATGGTCCCTGGTTAGATCTGCTTTTACAGACACACAGGAAGTCTGCAGCAGAAAAGGGATTAAGACCAAGCCTTAAATGAGTGACCTCTCCCACCCTCAAACCAACCTCTCTCATTTCTTTCTCTTTCCCAACAGAAAACACATGCTGCTGATGGGGACAGCGAAAGGGAAGGCGACCTCTGAGACCATTGAGCTGTTCTGGGAAGATGAAGCAGACAATGCCGTGCAAAGCAGAAGCAGCATTGTGATTTTCCTTTTCTTTTTTCTTTTCTCTCTTTTTTTTTTTTTTTGGCTCCTCAAATATTTTCAGCAATAAAAATGCACCTGATTTCCACCCAGCTCCAGTCTAGCATGGGACCTGCTAATCCCCCCAGTAGTCAGAGAATCCCCATGGCAGCGGTGTCTCCTTTTCTGGGCCCTTTTCTGGTCCCCTGCTGCACAGCAGTCCCCTGATCCTGGGGCCAAATCCTGAGCCAGCATACGTTGAGGTGATGCTGACTGACACTGGCTGAAGATTAGTCCCCTGAGATTAACTGCTAATTTTATAGCCCTGGTTTCAGGGTGGGATTTTCCAAAGCGCCTGTTTGGTACATATATATGTAACAGAGCAGGAGAAACTGCATAGATGGCTTTATCCCCTTCCATGATGTAACATAAACAAGTTGAGTCATTTATTTCAATTCATGAGAAAATCACCCTCCAAATAATAAAAATATCCAGAGAAGCTTTCTGCCAGTTCAGCAAAGCAGCATGCTGCTTGCACTAAGCTGCTTGAGAAGAGGCTTCAACCCCAAGGCAAACATCTGTGGAAGTTTTATGAGAGCCTAGACCAAGAGCCAGCAGTGGACATCTGTGGGCTTCTTTTGGGCCAAGCAGAAGAGATCCCAGTATCTATTGTATGAGGAAGGATTGATGGATGTCATGGGCTTCATAGCTAGAGATGAGGAAACCCTCAAAGCTCCCTTAGCTGGAACATAACTGCCTGAGGTTTCTGACCCTTCCAGATCTATTTTCTGTATGAAAACTTCTTAAAGAACAAAATAAAGGGATGGTCAATTTATAGATAGATGAACTCGGCATGATTTCCAATAACCTGCTTGGATCTTAATGCCTTAAGCCTTAGCAATCCTGGACTGATAATAGCAGTTTGGACTGGCCATTTGACACCTGCAATAAAGCAGAGCATGAATTGGAATTGCCTCTCAACTGCTCACAGTTTTCCCTGTCTTAATAGAATCGTAGAATTACAGAATGGTGTGGGTTGCAAGGGACCTTAAAGGTCATCTTGATCCATCTCCCTGTCATGGGCAGGGACACCTTTCCCTAGACCACTATTAACTGCAGGAGATGTCATACAGCCTATGGGTCGTGGGCAGCCACAGGCCTGCCCCTAAACCTGTGGCACTTGTATGGGTTGTTGTAGGATTTTTTCAGAAGATATTGGTTTGTTTTCTTTCAGGGCAAATCCATCACCTTTTAGGACTGAGTTCTGAGACTCTGAGATCAGAATCTCACTTGGGGCCACCAGCATAATAATTTGTCCATGACCTAGTGGGTGACATTGACAACGTGCTGTAAGACATTGGAATGGTTCAGAAAGCTGAAGGGTGAGTGCAAGAGAGAAGAGGGACATGTGGCTGTTTGGAACCTCTGGGTCCACCAAGCATAATAGCTTGGGTTGCTGAGGAGCCATCATTCCCAAGAAATGCTGGAGAAACCCAGCTGACATCGTCTCCCTGGTGCGGGTCGCTGTGCCTGGGCCAAAATATAAAGTGGGCTAGGACAAGAACACAAACTGTTCTGTGCTCTTGTTTAATTTACAAGCATAGATGTGACCAACATGTCTCACCACAGCCCTGAACTCCAGTTCAGCTGAACTGGAGGCTGCAACAGCTGTGGAGAGGAAATGAGCTTGCACGGGTATTCAGCTGCCAGTGTCCCTTTCAGCTGAAATTAATGTCAATGGTTGTTGATGCTACAGGTCATTTCCTGTCTCTCCCGTTAAATCTGGAACTTCAGTGGATTTCCCAATGGTAAAGAGAGGTGTGGCCAGCTTTCCAGCCAGCTTTTTAGGCTTAGAAGTGTTCTCATGAGCACTGGAGAGTAATGATGAAGCAGGATGTAACTCATGTCCCACTGAAGTTCATAGCAGAGGCTGACAGAGGTAGGAAAACATGCTGCTGTTTGTGTGTGGGGCTCTCCCTGCACAGCAAGTAGCAAATGTCACCTACAGATAGGCAAACAGATATACAGCAAAACTCTGTCAGCTGGAAATCTTAATGCCAGGGATCATAATCCCAGACTGCTGCCAAAGTCAAAGAGTTGTTCCAGTGCCATTACCTTAGAGGCTGGGCTTTGTCCTCTGGGCTATCTTCCAAAGCTGTTCAGGCACTCGTGGACACAGTCACCACCACTACAAGGCGGGCCATGCCTTCAGTTCGTGGGTATCAGCTCTGGTCTTGATGCACACATTTTCTCAGTGCAAGCAGCAGAACAGTGAGTGACCATGGAAGAACTCATGGGTAGCCTGGCTTCTTTTTGTAGTCAATTACCTGTTTTCTGGGACTGTCTCCTTGTTCAAAACATGTAGGCAGCAGAACCAGCACAACCAGGCAGCTTCAATCCTTTGAAGCATCAGCTGTCATTCTGGGATCTCCAAATACTGCACTCAGGAGTTAACCCAAGATCTCATAAGACAGCCAGGATGCTGGGACTGGGAGATCTCTGCAGGAGTGCCATGTTGCACGGAGGTTGTCTGCTGGTGTGGGGCATTAAGCTGTAGTTTTGGGGTAGGAAGACCAAAGGTTGCATCCCAACACCCCCATAAACATGGAGTGGCCACTCACTGAGCACACGAGCAGCCATGGAGCTACTCTCTGCCTGAAGACTTGGCTAGTCCAGCTGGATATTAAACTTTGCTCAGTTCAACTTTCATGATTTTGCTCCATGCAAATTTGAGGCATGTTCTCTTCTCACTGCTTTTCTGTTGCCTTCTTCCTCTTTTTTTCTAATAGAATTTCCTCTGTGCTAGGGGAAAGTGCCTGTGGGCACTTAACAGAGGTAAGACCAATCCTGTAGCTCTGAGACTTGCTGGGGAGAAGCTTTGTGGTTTCTGCTCTGAACCTTTTCTCTCGTACCTCTAGATGATCCCATTTCTCCCAGGTTTCTGTGAAGAAGCCCTCTGAGAGCAGCTGGCTAAATTCGGTTGCTAAATTCATGTGGGGTGAAAGCTGCTGCCCTGCAGATGTCACAGGGAGTTCAGATTGCCTGGGACAGGGAGGCACTTGTGAAAGCACAACACTTTCTGCTGAATTCTTTGTTTGCTGTGCCATGGCCCGACAATGAAGGCTGGGATCTCTCTGTGCCAGGCACCACATAAAAAACAGAGGGAGAAACTTTTCTCACCCCGGAGTTTGCAGTCTAAACAGACGAATACTGCAGAAGAGTGAGCAGAGTTTGGCTTGCAAATATTATGTTAGCTCCCTGATTTCTTCATGGATGGCTGGGCGGCAGATGTATTGCTTTCTTTGAATAGTTTGGAGGGGTATCCGTGCGAGCCTGGGAGTGGAACAGGATCTTGTCTTTATGGCAAATTTGGCATGAGGAGATGTTCCCAATTAAATTTGGGCATTATCAGATGAGCACTTGCAATCCTAGCAGAAGGATTTCAAATGGAGCTGGTTTAATTTGCCGCATACGAAGCATTGTGTTCATTGAAAATGCTTTTATTCCAGAATTAGGGCACCTCTGTGTGGAGTTTTTAAGGGAGAACTATTCTTTCTTAAATCTATCCCTTCTCTTAATCTAAATTAACTTCCCTGGATAGAAAAGTGTGTGTATGTAACACAGAAGGGGCCAGGGGAAAAGCAGGAAGGGATTAGTTGAAAGGAAAAACAAAGGAAGGGGCAGAGATTTGAAGTGGGGGGGAGATAAATGGACCGTGAGAGGGAAGGAAAATGAAGAGCAGCTGGAGGGACGAACCCATCGGACCACGACCTGAGCTGGGGGATCCCCCAGCACGTACAGTGCCAGGCAACCTCCCATGCCAGGCAGGGAGCAAGGGCTGTGGGGTCCCCATCAGGATTTGCATCATGGAGCCCTCAGCTTCTGGAGACACCATTTGCTGGGGACCCCAGCTCTGGAGTTGTTTGTTTTCTTTGAGGAAAGGAACTCTTTGTATTGAAGGAAAACATTTTTTTCCATAAAAGTTGTAAGGAACCCCAGCATATTTGATGCAGTAATGCGAGTTGTTTCTTATTACAAATCATCGTTCATCACACTTTTGGAATCAAAGGCACTGAAGCCAAAAACTTCTTAAAACTTAAGTTACTGAAAGAAATATTAATAGAAAAAAAAAGAAAAAAAAATTAAGACAGAAGTAAAGAAAAAAGGACCAATTTCTTCCTTGTTAAGCCAAGTTCATCATTGCTATTAAATGGGGCAGGGGAGAGGAAATTCTCCACAGTTTGCCCACAATAAGCTGACAGTGCCACATGCAACCAGTATCTCATGAACAAGAGCCATCCTTCCCCCAACAGCGTTGTGCCATGGGGCTTTCATGGAGGGGTGATTATATCACCTGCACACCCAGGCCTCTGTCTAAATAAACAGTACTACTTGCCAGACTGAATTTCTTATGAGCAGGAATTGTGTTTGGTGTGATGCAAAAGCACAGCCAAAGTTCAGTTAAAAAAAAAAAAAAAGATGGAAAGGAATAATAACATTTTATGCATGAATTCACCAAGAAATACAACAAGAACATTGAGGGCACCTGTCTTCTCCAAAAGCTTTACAGCACCTTCTTCTCAATAGCATGTTCTGTGGCTCCTGAATCCTTCAATCTGTTTCTGCCCTAAGCTGTAAGGGTGAGTCTGAGCTCATTGGTGGGAATTTCACCATTAATCTTAATAAAACCAGGCTCAAAAAGGGAGAAGCCAGTCCGAGTGCATGTCATACAGTAAGAGCTGTCATACATAGAATCATAGAAAGACTTGGATTGGAAGGGACCTTAAAGGCCACCTGGTTTCAAACACCCTGCCATGGGCTACCCACAAGACCTTGTTGTTCCAAGCCCCATCCTCAAATATTTCCAGGGATGCTTCTCTGGGCAGCAGTTTCAGTGCCCCACCACCCTCTGAGGAATGCATTTCACCCTCATTTCAGCTAATTTAAATCTCCCCTCTTTTAGTTTGAAATCATTTCCCCTTGTTCTATCACCATCTGCTCATGCAAAGAGTCACTCTCCCTCTTTTCTATAAGCCTCCTTCAAGTACTGGAATGCCCCAATGGGCAGGGAGGTCTCCCAGTACTTAAAGTACATATAGGGTCTCCATTTCTTTAAGTGTAAATTAGGTGAGGAAGATCTCAGAGGCTGTAGTGATTCCCTGCAGAGTTTGACTGGAAGGAAGGGTGATACTTTAGACCTGTTCCAGGAATGCAGTTCCTCCTTGGTGCTGCACATCCATGATCAGGACTTGATCCCAGGGCCACAGGAGCTGTTACAGCTGTTGAACTTCGTTTTCCAGGTACTGAAGGTTTGTATTCCTCTATGGAATGGTTCATTCTCCTGCACTGTCAGGTAGCACGTGGTCTCCTGGGGCTCCTAATTCATGTTATGTGCAACCATTCAGATGAGGCTCTTTGAACTTGATCTTACACTTGGCAAACCCGGGTCTGCTCCAGCTCTCCTGCAGGCTTCCTGTGTGGCATTTGGAAATGTGTTTATCCACCCCACACTTCAGTTCTCCCCACTGAAAAAAAAAAAAGGGAATCGTGTTCTTATCTCCCAAAGGACTGGGAGGTGAAATTGTTACGGACCGGGAAATGCTGGATCTGAGGGGCAGTGAGGTATAGAGATGTCCTCTTGGTCTGTCTATGATTGGAGTGAGCTGCACGGAGTCAGATGCTGTTGTCAGCCTAATACAAAAGCAGATGTGTGAGATGTGCAGCTACATTTTTTTAATGTTACTTTTTACCCTGCCTGCATTTTTCTTTTCTTTGTGTAAAATTATGACCTTTTAAATATCAAATGGACTGTATATTATTTCAGAACAGTTGCTCGATTTTGTAAGGGTAACAAATATGTTTTCCATTATATTCTCCAGGTGCATTCTATAAAAGGGGCGTTTATGGTAGAATCATATATATTTCAATAAAGGCTTAGTAGTTTTATGTCAGAGAGAGGTAGCCCTGAAACCAAAACCATACATTTCAACTTCACTGGGATCGCTTTTTTGTTTGAAATAATGTAAACCCTCAAATGGGAACAAAACATATTGGGTATTACACAGGGTTTTGGGAGAGTCACTTAGGAGTTAGGGCTGAAAAAAAAAATTGATCATTTAGATGGGATTAGGGAAAGTTGGAAAACGTAATAAAACCCCACAAAAGTAGGCAGAGACTTACATGATACTACAAAACCTGGAAATTGATATCCATAGCCTTCACTTTTACTATTTGGAATCTTAATTGGGAAAATGGTTAATTAAAGCTAAGCCATTGAAATGGTAATTTACAGCCCCATTTGGAGCAGAATCCTGGAACAGTGAATTCTGGAGCAAGGCTGTGCATCACAGAGTTTCAGCACAAAACTGCTGTATAGACATTGCTGGAAAAGCTTAGCTTCTGCTGTCTTGTGTCTATTAATCAGTATCTCTGTGTATACACAATGGTTTGAACCATTTTACAAATATTTGTCATTTGTAGGAGGAGATGTTGCCAAGACCTATCTTGATACTGCAACCATAAATAAAGTGTCTCAACACAGAGCTCTGAATTTAAAACAAACTGCTTGAAGAAGGTGAGGACAAACATTTTTTATGAAATATGAACAAGCCCTCAATCTTAAGCCAAACACAGAAGGAGTCTTTGATATTGAAAAATCTAAAGAACAAGTGGAGAATTTGGGTTCTATCCATCTCCTGCAAGTATTTTCCACTATCACAGATTTATTCAAGTGTGTTTCATCATTTTATTAAATCTGCGTCATCCTCAGTATCCCAGAGATTTCCAGGACAACATTAAAAAAGTGGTTAAGTCCTGTCAGGGGTGTTTTGTTCTCAGATCCTCTCCCATCAGGGGAAACAAGTGAAACTGCCTTTTTTCAGGCAAATTTTTTAAAAAAGTCATATCCATTGCTTATTGAGAACATCCCCAGCAGGTAAGACCAGAAATATTCCTTTTCAGAGAGGATACAAACTTCTACAAATCTGAGAAGGAAATTCCCATTAGAAAAGAGACCTGAAGTTTTTCCCGTGCATCAATTATTTCATATGCCTTTGCTGTGTGTTCCTTGCATTTTCCCCTGCAGCTCCGGGAAGGGGCTACTGTCAGACATGAGAGAACTCCAGAGATGTGATCAGGCACAATGAATGTCTCTGAGTTCATTGGTAGGCAGATTCTTCAGGATGATCAAACCAGTCAGCACACAGTGTCATCTTGAAACAACTCAAGACACCGTCTTAGACTTGTGCCAAGTGGGAGATGAAGTGACCACAGCAGTCACTACCTTACACAATTACCTCACCCTGCAGAATAAAAACCAGTGTCCCTACTGTTTATAAACCAGAGCCAACCCTGTCACATCTGCACTGTCTGTAAGGAGCAGATCCTGAAATAAATTATACCCTCAGTCATATTAAGCCTTTTTTTTTTTAATTATTATTATTATTATGAAAAGTGCTGAGGTCCTCTCCAAACCGGAGCCCAGGAGCAAGCCACAATGGATTTGGTGACAGTTAGAGCAAGGACCTGGAGGCAAATGAAACCAAGGCCATAAAAGTATATTTTTTAGCATAACTGGGCTATATATTGGCTTCTACTGCTGCTCTGTGCTCATTCTCTCTACTGATGTTGCTCTCTGCTGAACTGAGCATTGGCTTTCTGAATAGTTTGTTATTCCACATCTGCAGAAATCTTGCACAACATCAACTTTCAGCAGCCTTGAGCCAGCATGTCCTTTGTGTGCCTGGTGCATTCTGCTGGCCTTGAACCATGACAGCAAATAATGAAGTTCTGTTGACTCAGTGTTTATTCCTGATAAATCTCAGCCCCCCCACACTGTTCTTCATGCCGAATACCTAAATGTGTTCTCAAAACCTTTAGCCAAGTCACATCCAAACAAAACATCTCTTTGCTGTTACAGTTGCCCCAATTCTCTGTGTATTTCTGTGAGAGCAGCCACAAGTTTATATAATTGCAAAAGATAGGATGACTGCTCTGCTGGGTGTCTTTCAGTGCTGAACACACACCTGTGTGTCTCATCTTTGCCTTTTTCTTGATTTCCTCAAATACTGTTAAAATTGGCACAGGTTTCGCTTCAAATCCAGGAAAGTTACTCCATCTAGTTCCTACTGAATTCACCTCCTGTACAGCTCTGAGTGATGAAAGAGGGCATTTTAGCATAAAAATCTGTATTGCTAGATGATGAGGGAGGTCTTTGGAAGGGAGAGGCTGGGAGTCCCTGTGTTGCCTTGAGGCAGCTGGGGTGGACTGCACAGCAGCAGGGCTGCAGCTGGGGACCAGGGAGGAACACCCTGTGCTCACACCGGTGTAACTGGGACCAGTCTGGCCACCAGCAACCACTGAGACACAGGAACAGAGAAGTTCACATCTTGTCTAAAGGATAAAAATGAGGATAAAAAGCCTTTCCTGGATTTTAGGCTCCATGCTGGAGGTGCTGCACAAACCCGGTGATTTGGTCTGCTGGGGCCGCTTTGAAAATATGACTTGGATATGAAACAAGAAAGGTCTGATGAGAGCTGATTCAAATTTCTGCACTCTTTGACCCAGACCAGCATTTTCTTCTGGGATCACCCCAAGTTAGGCAGGGAATGCATTAATTCTGATTCTTCACGTTCCTCATCAGCCATTAATAGTTGAGTTCCTCTCTGTCAGTCTGCCCCAAGCACTTCCAGCTATGAACTGACATACTTCTGCAAGATGTTTCAGCTTTGACCAAGCCTCCTTTCTGTGAGCAGAGGAAAGGGATCATTACAGCCAGCACTGGCTGCAGTTTTTGACTCCCCACAGGACAGATGCTGATACCCTTTCCCCATGTTCTCTACCACCCTTGCAAAAATCAGGGTATGAATCAAGCCTGTGCTATTTTGGACTCACTCCATTGCCTGAAATAGAATTATCAAAGTTATTTGAGTTTTTTTCCTTCCTCTTCTTCCCATGAAAAAGCTTGTTCCTCCCTTAAAATATGGGAGAAGATTCTGAGTCCAGCACAGATTTGCCTGGCTGTGATTTATATCAAGTGCTGCACATGCACTTTTTAAAGTAGGTTTAAAAATGACTTTCCCTAATAGAGATTAAATATTGATTACTTAAGTAATAGCTCTGTCTGCGATAGGAAATAGATGTGTAGCAACCTCCACCCATCAGCCACTCACATTATCTGAGGAAATAGCATACCAGATGAAATACGGGAATTTTGCAAATTCTTAAGCCATCCTCTTCTTCTCCATAGATACATATAAATATATGCACATTGATCTTTGTGTATGTGTATATATATGTATATAACTCCTTTGAGTTTCCCTGGAAAGCCAGCTAGCTCCTCACTTTTCATTTCATTTCCTCCTGAGTACTTAGCATTTTAGTAGTGATGTTACTGCACCTTCCCTCATAGCTTGTCATACTGTGTGTCCTTATTGATTTGGAAAATGGGTGAGTCTCTGACATGGAGAAGTGGGGCTTGCCCCTTGTTGTGCTGGTGGCATGACATGAGCGTGTCCCCTGCCAGGGGCAGTGCTGCGTCAGCAGTGTGGCAGTGCCATCAGTGCCAGGTCATGCAAGGCAGGGGAGGGACAGAGAGTGTATGGTGTGATATGACCACAGTGACCAGAGACAAATAGTCCTGGGGTGCAGCAGTGAGCCCTGTGGATGTGTCTGCTTTGTGGCATTGAAGAGTTGGAAAGAAGCCACTAAAGAGCTGGAAAGAAGCACCTCATTTTTCAGGGGAAGACAAAGATTCTTTTCTTCACCCTTTCATTCCATTCAACTTCAGGCAACCTGATCCAAAGAGTAGCATCCCTGCCCATGGCAGGGGGTTTGGAACTAGATGATCTTTAGGGTCCCTTGCATACCAATTCTGTCTGTGATTCTAGGTATGACAGCTCTTACTGTGTGACGTGCACCCCAGGTGGGCTTCTGCCTTGGCTGCCACACAGAGCCCAAACCCCAAGGTCACTGACCACTCACAGCCTGGATGCCAGTGGGCAGAATGGGACCTTTGCCTTGTGTCTGCCACTGAGCTGCCTGGGTCACAGCCTTGGCTGCTATCAGCTCTGTGGCACCCAGAGCTGCTCAGCCCAGAGCTCCTCCTGAGCTCATGTCCTTGCAGCAGTGCCAATGCCAGTGCCTGACTTTAAACAGAGACTCCTTTGCCAACTTGTATTGCAGCACTTTGGTTGTCTACTCAATTTGTTGGGAAAAGATAGCAATTTTCCCTGACCTTCCCCTTCTGAGATAGTATCAAAGCAAGGTTAGATGTTAGATAAAGCCCAGGGACACATGGATCCCTGCCTGCAGAGTGCACAGCATCTTTGGAGCATGTGAACATGGCACAGAAACTGGAAAAATGTCTGTAAGAGCAGCATCTCTTCCATTACTCTGTTCAGATTTTCTGAATCATGAGAAGATAAGAGTCCTGTTTTTCTCCTGTAGGACATCTCCTTTGACCATTGCTGCAGCCAGAGTGTAATATGAGCTTAAACTGCTCAAACCAGATTTTTCTGTTGCAGATGTTTTATTTGAAGTTTTCCTCATTTAGATGGAGGGGTGCAGAAGACAGCTGCCACCCTCATTCCTGTAGAGATCCCACTTTGCATTTCCAAGGCCTAACATCAATTTTCTGAGGCCAGGGAGTTGTTCATAAGGGATACCCATTGCTGACTCTCTGCAAGGCCTCTCATGCCTGTCTTCCTACTCTTTGGAGTTGTGGATCCATTTCCAGAAGTTCACTAGTAATTAACTCATCTGCATCATTCCCAAAGAGATTACCACTGTCGTGCTGTCGTGCAGGCAAATAAGCCATAACAAGAAAATAATTCTAAATAAAACAAACACTGCAGGAGCCTTTCAGAGGTGAAACATCTACTTGGTACCTGGCTCCCTTTCATCTTCTACAGGAATGAAGCCTCCAGCTGGCACAAATCTACAGACAGGCAACAGTGTGAGCATCCTGCCAGGAGACACTGAATTGCACTCAAATTGTGCAAGCCAGGCCAGTGGGCTGAAAATCCTTCGTTGTGCTGCCAAACACTTTGGCCTGAGCTGGGGTAGTAACATAGTCCTTTTTAGCACTTGTCAAAAACAATCTATCTGGCAGAAAGGAGCTCAAAGCAGCTCAGGAACAGGAGTTAAGTTTCAGCAAGACCCTCTAAATTTGAGTGAGGCCCAGGCTAAAGAAGGAGTTTGTCAAGGCCATACAGCAAATACACGTGGTTGCATCACAGGAGCTCTTTCTTAACCCTGCTATACCTGGGGGAAAAGACACAGAGAGAGACAGAACATGGAATATAGTGAAGTATGCAGTTAGCTGGGGGTTAAAATTATCCTTCTGCTCTCAGTGCCTGTGACTGTACCCACAAAACTCTTAGAGTGGCCAGAACTCTTAAAAACATCACGTTGGCCTTTGTTTTGGCTGGCACGTTGGAGACAAAAGTTTTTGAGGCTCTTGCTATGAGGAGAATGGGACTGCAGCAGCGTCTACTAATTCAAGGACATTTTATATCACCAAAAGTCATTAATCACATGATGCAGGTTCCCACAAACCAGATAAGAGCCTGTCTCTGTCCTGCAGGCATCCTACAGACCCCATGTAGAGGACTCTGACTGAGGCCATGAAAGGACAAATGCTACGGAGGCTGCAAAATAATGCAAAAATCCATGTAAGCACAAACTTGTACATAATGGGGTGTGTTTTCAAAGGCCAGGCACAAGAGTGTGAGCTGAAGATGAAATAACAGCCTTTCAGCTCAGTATGTCTGCGCATATGTTGACTTGCTGTGACTGTAGCAGTTTAATGTGGCACCGTTTGTACCAGTGTGCATTTATGTCTAGGAAATTTTTATTTTTTCACACCCCTCAGAGCCATTGCAGACCCCTTAGGAGAGCTCTGAGCGTGTAAAACAACCACCTTTGGAGCACCCACAGTATGGGCTGAGCTCAGTGGTCTTTGATGGCCTTCAGGAAAATGTCACTGCACCAAACAGGCACTAGGCAGTAGTGGTCCAAGAGATCCTCCTTTTGTTATCTAGTGCTCTAGAGCGTGTGATAAACACCTCCAATTGAACTTTGATCCAAACTAGCAGGAGAAAGGAGCTTCTCTCTGATCAGATGTCTGAAAACTGATGTTTCATTAACATATTAACTCTGTCCTAGCTCATTAAAAGCATGTATTCATCTTCATTTTATTAAACCTGTCTGTGGCATTACATCTGGGTTATGAATCAGTCATCTGATCTGCCCATTTCCTTGCTTTTAATATTTCAAAACCACCATTAAAAAGTAATATAAGCAGAAATTTCAATCTCAGATAATTATCATTATCTATTAATTGCTCTTTAGCTGGCATATTGTGCACCAGGTGAAACATTAATAAAAGAGACATTTCTTGAACTGCCCTAAAAAGTACACTTACTGGGGAAAATCTTGATATTTTCAGCAGGACTCAAACATCAGGCTTGTTGGCTGTTCCAAGGACTAGTTATAATACTGAGCTTTAAATTTTATTAATGTTTTTAGTTAAAAAAGACAATTCTGTGGAAAGCATGGATTATTGTGAAAAGGTTCTTAGTAGAAAACCAGATATTCTATTAAGGGAAATAGATTCATTGCAATGTTTTTAATATATCTCTTTATCCTTGCAGCAACTACTAACTGCTATTGGAACTGATGAAAATTTTTTTAAAAAATAGCTGTACTGTTCATCTTTTTAATTGGGGTTTAGTCAGACTGAAAACATTGCTGGAAGAGGAAGTTCAGCATGAGAAGGAACCTGAGTTTTCTTTGTATTTTAAAGTGCACTCAAACAGCATCAAACACAAGCAAGCATAAACCATAAGGAGTGAACAGAAGTCTGACTTTTTAGAAGTATGGAAATTAAACAGGAGGAGGAAAATCGAAATTGTGACCAATCTGCAACTGCTGAAAATGCTTTTTATTCTGATGTGTGTGTATCAGATGCCCTGATTCTCCTCTCCTTGACACAGTTGTAAATTGGAAGTGAGTTTTGTGGGAGTTCGCCTGTTACAGCCTGAGAACGAGACTCAGAGACCCGAACAGATTGCAACAAATAGATCCTCTTGCATGTACACTGGTAGGAATTTTCTAACTGTGCTTAGTTTTGAAGCAATCTGTATTATCAGAAGCCTAGATTTGTGTTATCGAATCAGGTCCTATCACACACTGAGGACCTGCTCAGCCCTGGGCACCTCTCTGAGGGTCACCCAGTGACAATTGCCCAAACTGGGTGAAAGCCAGCACAACACATCAGTGCAAGAAGACAGTGAGGGTTCAGCTGAAACCAGAAAAATAAAAGATGGATCAGGGATTTATCAATTCTACAGAGAGAGGGTTTGGCTTCAACGAAATGTTGTGAGATAGAGAGATCCTGTCTGAAGGCAGCAGTCCTGTCTTCATTTATGTCTACTGAGAATTTGGCCGTTCTACATGATGATTTTGGGGCCAGAACTCTGATGGCAATGCTCTGCTCTTTAAATCATGGCAGTGACGAGTAGGAGCAGATTAAAGGCATCAGGATTTGGCCCTTTGTAGATTAATAAAGGCACGCTGAATGGGAATTTTGTCTTTGTGATTTTCTTGGAAGTGGACGAATAAAGTGCTTTGATCTAGAAAGGGGAGTGTGAAAGGTCACTGGCTAAGCATGTGTGCTGAAGTGCCCTGAGCCATCCAACATGATTAGCATAAATTAGAATCTGACTGCCCAGCTTTATTCATCTTTATTGATGTCTATATAGATGCAAAGGCAGCGGGACTCTAACAATCCCAGCCAGCACAGAGAACCAACTGGGGCATGCAAAAATCCATAAAATGTTTAGTATTTCCAAGTGGAAGAAAATATATGAGTGTTACTGATGCACGAGCCTCATAATTTTAGAGCTTGGGTTTTGTTTGGACCTGGATCCAGACCTTTGGAAGCTTATCTGAAGTTCCAAAACTCCTCGTACTTGCAAAATTGCAGCCAAGTTTTGTGAGTTTATCATGAGATTTTTTCCATTGTTTCTAGCCCTGGCTGAACCAGTGACAGTTGTTATCAATGCCCAGCTGCAGACCTATCAATAGAATATGTGCACATTTCCTCAGGCAAGCTGACACACAGACTACAGGCCTAGGAAATCAGAAGCTGTATAAAATTGGGCAAAACAGGCTTATGCCATGTTCAAAATTTCTGCTTCAAGGTCACTTTGGGAAGCAAAGACATTTTACCCCTTCCACATACCCCAAAATAAAAAAGCCATTAGGTGTGTAGATTTGTGACAGCAGGAAGAGGTAGACTCAGTTTTGTGTTTGCTCAGAGCATCCATCTCAGTCTAGCAACCAGTTATACAAAAACCTCCATCGCCCCTCCTACCTCTGTGTCTTTTTTAGCACCAAGCTACCAGGACTTCTTGATTCAGTCCCCAGAAACACAGGCCATTGGGTTGAGAGATCCCCAACGTGTTACTCAAGCTGACAACAGTCATTTCACCCCCTTGGAAAATGAAGTTTTTCTCTTCTGAAAATATTGCATAAGCAATAAGAGAGAATCTTTCAATTCTGACTACTTGATTATCTCTCTTGGATGAACAGTAGGTGATATTCAGGGTTCAGTGAGTTGCAGAAAAATGCAGTCTTTGAAAGCAAAATAAAAACAGAACAACATCCAAATTACATATCTCTGTTAAGGAATTTCCTATGGTCAAGGCTCAGCTATGTAAAAAACATGTCCCAATGACAATCCCTAAGCACGAAATCTCAAGGTCAAACCCATCATTTTGATCATTTACCCTGACCTCCTAAGAAACAAACCTTAATAAGCAATTCCTGCATCAAGCCTGTAATGCTTGGCATATATCCTCTGGAAAAAGCTGTGATTCTGAGTCGAAGATCCCAAATGATGGCAGATTCCAACATTTATGTTAGCATTTTCTTCTAATGGCTAATAGTTGTCATTGCTCAAACCAAGAATGTTCTTTCTGTAGTTGTACAATTATGGAGCAAATGTTGTCCCCGCTGTAAAGAGCTTGACACAAGAACAGTTAACTTGTAGCTGCCAGTCCTTCAATCATGCTGATTTTCCTTTTCCCACTGGAGAAATTTTTCCTAAATGGACAGTGAAACAACAGAGTTACTCTAGGTGCCGAATAGACCCTAAACCGAGTATTCAAATGGACTTTTGTTTTTGAATGTAAAGAAAAAATTTATATTTACAACACATGCCTTTTGTTTTCTCTTTAAACTGGAAACACAGTATATAATTTTCAAGAACCACAGTGCCCCTATTTTTTCCGCCCACAAATTAACCATAGTTCGGTGCAGTGAAATGCAGTAAGACTGATGGAATGCTCTGCCTAAGGGATGACTTACCCCTAACGAAAATTATGCTTTGCTTCCTATTTGTTGTCTTCAATAATATTGCCTCTCTAAATACTTATGGTTCAGTACTGACACCAAATGAAGAGGAAAGCCTCCAGAATGTACAGACGTGCAGGATTATGTTTCGTTTGTCTTTGTTCGTTGTCCTAATTCAAACCAGTCACCCGACCGCTGACTTATGACTTGAGGAGACATATTGTGGGGTTTTTTTCAAATGTATTTCACAAAACCACCCAGACTCAAAGGGTGACTTTCTGTCCTCAGCTACACCCCTGCAAGAGCAGCAAAGTTTATAAGTTTGCACATGTGCAAGAGAGCGGTTTGCAAAAACTCCAGCACGTTGCCTTTTTAGTTTGTTATGTTTGAAAATACAAATTATTTACTCCAGACATGCCTGACCAGTTTTTGCAAGGGGCCAATAAACGAAATATAGATACTTTGTACATCTATCAGTAGATTAGTGGATTTTGTTGGCCCTGATTAGAAATGTGCTCTTTGAGGATTTGTTTCCTCACCCAGTTGCTTTAGTGTCAAGATTTTCTCATTAAACGTGGAGAAGCGCAATAAAATTCAGCTTTTCTCCTGCACCCTCCACCCTAAATTGCATATATGCAATGAGAAATAGTTCAAAATTCTTTCCAGATGTTAATTAAAAATCTCAATATCCCTTAGAATTAGCCCTTGGTACATATTTATGCCCATAGCAGATGAATGTGTGAGAACATGCTTATTAACAAAGTACTGAAAAAAATCCATATTCTCCATCAGAAGATCTGCCCCAATTCCTTCATCAGAATTAGTGGCTGAGTGCATCAAATGCCTGCCATGCTTCTGAAGGCTGGTGTGAACCTGTAATTCTGCTGCATGTAAATAGCTCCCCTGAGATTAATGGGAGTATTCAAGCAGGCAAACGTTGCGCACACTGGGTGGCAGGATCAGGCCAGCAGTTAGCACATCCCTCACAGTTACAGTGACTTTTCTTCAGATTCAGCAACTGTGATTGCTAAAGAATTTCCATTAAATTTTCTCGCTTGTATCCCAAAAGAACAGAGACTTGATATTACGGTAACCGTAATTAGGAAGGACTTAAGAAAACTAAGTCCTATTATGTGCAGTGCCCCATGACTGGCAAAAAGAGTGGTGCATATGATCATTTTATCACTGCCTAGTTTTAGCCATTTTTTAAAAAATTTGATTGAAACTCTAATAAGGATTTGCTCTATAAATCCTTACCTGTTTAAGTCTCCACTAAGTCAGAACAGTGAGCTTTTCTCCCCTTAAACTGTAAAGAATGAAAGTTTGCAGGGAAATATTTCAGCTGTCAGCAATAGATTTGAAGAAGGAATTAAAATTCAAGAACCTTTGTGAGGAATTTATCTAATGTTAATAATCCGAAAGTAGGAATCTAGTCTAAACTTGCTGTCTCAGATGCTTCAGTGTCCAGAAGACGAACAATTCCAACTCAAAACAACTGTCAAAGTTAAGAGAAATAATTACTCCCAGAAATGCGCCTTTTTTTTTTTTTTTTTTCCTGCAGAATAGGACCAAGCATCTAAGTTTTAGATGGCCAGCTGGGATAAACTTCTGCTCAGTGTCCATTCAGTATCTCAAGCCTTCCCTGGAATTTTGATCAGAGGCAGCTCTATCAGCAAGCAATGCAATTTGCTTCAGTAACAGGGCCTGGCATGCTGGGATGAGCTGTGCTGATTTAGATCTTGCTGTAGATATGTTGTGCATCTGTACCCACACAGTCAGGACCCCAGGTGCTGAGGTCTCAGCCTGTCTCCTTGATCAGCCCTAATAAAATGTATGTTTTTGTGATGAAATCCAGACTAACCTCTGTTCGATATTCAACTTTCATTGTAATCTTGAAGATTCAGGCTGATTTTGCTCCGAGACAGCGCATTTTGATAATGCCTCAGCTGCACAGCTGGCCCATTCCCAAGTGGAAACACAGTGGTTCTGGTTGAGTTGTGTCTGGAGTGTTGGATTCATCCTGATTATAAATCAGAGGAGACTCCAGCTCTTAATTCTCTCTTCTGCGTGAATAGCTGCTGAAATCCCTCTAACAGGTAACACAATGTCAGCAAGTCTTCCATAAAACTTCAGGAGAATAACAGTTTGGAGCTAAACTCTAAAATTCACACAGATCTCAACCCTGATGCCAGCCCTCAGCTCCCAGGCAGCACAGTCATACAGAGTCAGGACACCACATGGTCCTTAGAAAAATTCAGAGAGTTACTGCTGTGGCCTTTTCTTTAGATGTTGGGCCACTGCCCTGCAAAAATATGGAGTCCTTACCCTATCTGACAATATTTACCGTTGTACCTTGGTTGAGATATCCATGCAGAATGGAGTTTTACTATGCTTCCCACCAGCCTGGCTCCATTCCCCAGATATCCATGTTTCTGAAATGCAAGAAGTTGCCACTGCCTCTGTTCTCCTATTCCTTCATATCTGAATTTTTCTCTGTAATGTTCAGGACTACAAACTTTTGGGTTTTTTTGTTGTTTTTTTTTTTTAATGCTTATGCCAAGCTCAAATTAAGGCAGAAGTGTCCACTTGCACTGGGAAAACCAGGTGTGAACCCTACCCTTTACAAGGGATTCCACAGACATCCGTGTCCTGACCCAAGGACTGCACTACTGAGTCAAACCAGATTGATCTGACAGAGTGTCATGGATAGGACAAGACATGCCTAGGAATAAACAAAAAAACAGGTAAAAATATAGTGATACTTTACTCCAAACATTTTCCAATCAGTGTGTACCCAGTGTAAGTCCTCTGGCATTTCATAGTCCTCTTTGCCATGGTGCTGCCCAGTAAAATATTGATCAGTGTCTTGAAGCAAAAATAAAACATCAAAACCCAGTGTGCTCTGGTACTGCAGATCTTAGCAACCCACGAATGATGGACCACCTCAGCCTGCTTCAAACATGTCTCAGGTGGTTTCATGTGGTCCCCTTTTGGGAGGGGATGGATGACAAACAATAATTTCCTCATCTTCTCCATCCCACTTTTGACTTAATATCCACTGACCATTTTGTCTTTTTTTTTTTTTTCTGAATAAAAAGTCCTATTCTAATTATCCTTTGCGTAGACACTAAGCCAGACTTCTGACAACATCTATTGCCCTCTCGGTATCTTCTCCAGCTCTGCTGTGGCTTTTTTTCTGAGGCAGGGAAACCAACACTGTTCAAAGGTGCTGGCACACTATGGATTGATCAAGGAAAAGTAATACTTTCTTTTCTGTCCTCTATTCCTTCCATAATAATCAAGCATTGAGCCAATGTTTCTCATTGAGCTAGCTCTTACAACCCCAGATATCATACCCATGTTATAACTCCTCTTTGACATCACTGAAGATATGATGCTGAGCATGTGGATAGCAGCCCAGACTACACAGGGTTATTTAAGAATGGGCAATGTGAAATTGCCTTTAATTGCCCTCCATGAGTACTAAGGACAGCTGCAGCCTTTTGCTCTGAAGTGCAATCAAAGCAAACCTGCTCTGAGAGAAATATTCCCCCTGGCCAGACATGGAGGAGAGACTGAAAAGTTATTGGGGTCTCCTCTGCTGTCTTATGCCTCCATGACTTTCACCTGCAGCTGTGCTGCAGTGGATCCAGTGGCTGCTGAGCCCTGGGAAGCTACCTCAGTCCTGACTGCATCCATGCACAGCTCTGGTCCCTACAGGCCAGAGACAAGAGGGTGTAGCTCAGGAAAACCAGCTGTCTGGGATAGAAGCTCTCAATACCTATAGGCTACACTAATACATCAGCTAAGACCATCAGCTGTGGAGGAAAGAGAAGCAGAGGTCTGGGTGCAAGGTCCAACCCCTCACAGGTCAGATTTGTTGGAGGGAGCTGCCTGACATCTCTCCCAGGGGGGTTCATGCCCCTCTTCCGCAGCCACATCCTGCATAACCCATAACTCCCTTTATTCTCCTCTCTGTGCTTCAGTCTCACTCTTTTTAAGTGCTTCTATGAACTCACTTGCTGCTTTAACCAGGAGCTCCACCAGGCTCCTGCATCACGCTTCTGCTGTGCTGAGGGAGGGAGGAGGGAGCTGGGAGGAGAACAGCAGAGCAATGCTTCTCTCTTTTTCCTGGATGTCTTTCATTCACCCTCAGCTGAGTTTTCTCCCCATTCAGAATAACTAGCATTCTTTGGGGCACATTTCTCCTCACAAATCTCGAGGAGGCGGAAGCACTGCAGAGCTGCTGCTTCACTAAAGAGAACGTTATTCCAAGGCTAAGATCTTATTACAATTCCCTTACTGCAGCAACGCATTTTTTCCGCTCCTTTTCAAAACCTCAAATGTTGTTATGGCGTCAATGGTAAAGAAGTTTCGGCTTGCTTGGATTTCAGTCTGCTGGCCTTGGATGGAGGGGAAACATTATTTCTCTAAATACACGAACCCTCATGCACACACACACTCGCACGCTCCTAGACCCCGATCTTGCAGTAGGATCTGCTCCAGCACGGCCTTCTGCCTATCCAGAGTTGTGTTGAATGTAAATCAAGTACATTTGACAGCTCAGGCTCTTTTAATGCAGTGCTTTGGAAGCGCTGCTACTGATGTGATCCAGGGAAACAGCAGCATGGATCAAACCCAGCCAGGCAACTGTCCCAGTGTTGTGGCAAAGAAGATAAAGTTAATAGAGACCCAGATGATGCTGCAGGGACTTGTATGTATCCAGGTCTCTACTTTCAGCCTGGTGGGGAAAGATGTGGTTTGTGCTCCCCATTGCAAGGTAAAAGTGGTGGGAGGTGGGAACCCAGAGCTCTCACTGCTGCAGCTCTGGGCAAACAGGCAGTGGTTCCACTGGAGCACAGGGGCACAGAAAATCACCTGCTGGCACACTTCCTCAGCCCCCTGGGCTTCTACTCTCTGCATACGTAAGATGGGAGGGAGCTGTGGGGCACAGGAATTGGTAGTGGATTTTGGGAGAGATTGTGGTGCTGCTGTTGTCTTGTTGGACTCAGTTTTGTGCCCTGCATGGAGGCTGCACACCCTGGCCACCTTCCATGGTGACTGAATGGGTCTGTCCTGTCTCACAAGACCGGTACAAAAACCCAGCCCTCCTTGATGACTTCCTCAGCACCCAAGGCACTTGGTACTGTCCCTGTCACCAAAGCATCTGGTCACCTTCTGGCCTCCAACACATTTTTTCCTTCACCAGCCCAGGGATAGAATGATCTATTTATCACACTTGAAAACAAGGCATGGAGCATAGCCAGATTGCTAATGTTTAGGTGCCTGAAGAGGCAGATATGCATCTGGTGGAATTGTGAGGCATGTGGAGGCACTTCCCTACCACTGAGCTTGAGCCAGGTCCCACAGTGGATCTGGGCTGTATGCAGGAGGAATTGGGCAGAGTTTATAACAGACTGTTGATGAGACTGTCAAACCCCCCATACACTCGAAGAACAGCTTGTTTCCCACCAGTGAAAATTGTTATTCTCGCACTGTTGTTTCACAAGTTCTGTTTCCAGCAATGCCTGATCACAGACAAGAGAAATGAAATCTCAGTCTGTACATCTTGGGCTTTGTTTATCCAGAACCAGCTAGGCTGATACAGCTAGGCATTGTGGAGGGAAGAACGACATTTCACTTCTTTGTCCACAGCTTCTTCATTTTCTGCCACTCAGACTTGAGTTCACAACAACACCGCAAACCACCGGAATAGGATAATCCCCTGACCGGGAATCAGTTTCAGTCTTGCCACATGGACAGGTACTGATATGATTCAAAAACAAATCTGCTTTTCTTGCAGCTTGCACTCTACTAGTGGCTTCCTGCAGGCCCTTGGTATTGCTTAACACCTCTCACAGAAACAGTAACTGAGCCCAGCACTTCCATCTCAGCTTCAAAGCATCTGGGATGCCTTGCCAGAGCAGAGAGGATGAATGAGATGCCTGGGAGTTGTCCTCTCCATGACTGCCATAACAATGATAATCTCACCAGAGGATTCAGTGGTGTGGCATTAAACCTGTGACTGGGCAAGGGACCTCTGCTACCAGTAATCCTGGAGCCCTCAGCGATGAGTACTTGCAGAACGAGCACCTGCATTTCTAAATCTCAAATCAGAATTACCTTTTTGCAAATCAAACAAAAGAGAATGACTGGACTCAGGTTCCCCCACTCCGAATAACAAAGGTTCAGGAGATTGGCTGCAGCCTACAGAGAAGGGTGACTGTTTGGATCAGATGTTGATTTCATCTCACACAGGTTAAACAGATTCTGGAGATGAAGGAAAAACAAACAGAAATATTTTCTTTTGAGCTAATTCTCACTGTTTCTGTGAGCCTCGCGGTTGGATATAACACTCCAAAGTGATAACTGGTGGAGTGGTCTTTGCAAGGATGACAACTCTCTGGTGAATTAGAAGTCATTTACGTGACTTGTAAAAATCTGGTTATTATTTTCTGCCAGTGCCAACCTAAGATGTAATAACCTGGAAACAGGATGGCAAGCCAGAGTTAAAATAAACCCATGAGGCAGGCATAAACTGTCATCCAGCATGGCCAAGCAGCTTCTGTGTACTCTTCTCCACGACAAAAATTAACCTGATTAAAGGCAGAACAGTGCAAAGCAAGAGAGTTAAGTTGCAGTTACCCTGGAAGAAAAGCTGGACAGGAATTGTTTAACCCAGCCCCTTGACCTGATTTCTAACAACAGGAGGCAAAAACCAGTGACAGCTGATATTCCTTTTATCCTAAAAGACAGGCGCTCATTTTTGCTTCTCTGATTTAGGTGTTGCAAACAGGAGGAGGTGGGAAGAGAGCAGCCTTTGTTCAGTTGCAGGTTGCATAAGTCGGCCACAGCAAGCCACTCGGTGTCTCCCTGGGACCAAAGCATGATGGTGACACTGGGGTGGAGGTGCCTACCGCACGCCCCCCTTCCCTAAAAGGGCAACATCCCCCAGTCTAGGTGCCTTTTTCTGGTTCTTTATTGTATGGTCTCGAGGCACTTTTGGTGCCTAGTCCCTTTGGTCAAGGGTCATGTTCTTAGTTCATGTGTCCTGACTTAGTTCATGTGTCAGCATCCTGACTGCTCCAGGATGTCCTTCTAGTGGTGATGCCCGTGGGAGAGTCTCAAGCCACCAAAACTTCCTGCAGATATCCACCTCCGTGATAAATCTTGTGTTTAGCCTGGAAATAAACCTTGAACCTCTGTAATCTGGGAAGCTACAATGGTCCTCAGAGGTCAGGACATCCCTTCTCAAAGCCTAAGCCTCTGACTGGGCAGAGCGGGCTAAAAGCAAGCCTGAGAAAGGGAAGAAAGAAGTGAAGACCTTTAGAGAAAAAGCATATTTGAGTGTTTATGAGTGATATTCCCTCTTGTCCTCTTTTTAATTGATGCCAAAATTCTCTTAGTTAAATCTCTTCTACCAGGCTCACTCCTTGACATTGGTCTGCCATACCTGGCCATCTGCTTTGTCTGACCTCCTGCCATGCAGAGCATCCCTCTCCGAGCAAAGAAAACTATCTCTGCTGTCCTGCCAGGCACAGTTTAACAAATCCAGCATACTTGGAGAGAATATCTCCTTACATCATGCAAAATACCTGAGAAGTCTGTGCGCCTCAAGGAGCATCACACAGAGGGAGGAGAGAGAGGTTGGTTTCCCCAGTTGAATCTCAGAACTAATCCCCGGAGGAAAAAACCCCTCTGTAGTCCTCATGAGGGCTGTTGTTGGCAAACTTTGCACAAACAAGACTCCAGCAGATACTGCCACAAGGGTCCTCAGTGTTTCCCCCAGCCTGTGTCTCTTGTCGGCTGAGGAGCCATGCGATATTTGAATGTGAATGGCGGGCGCTTGTTGGCCGAGAAACGGGCATTAATCACCAGCCTCTGAACCGCAGCTCCAGCAGCTTCCGGGCTCTCTGCAGGAGCTGCTCAAGAGCAAGGAGGGGAAAGTGGACTCAGAGGCCAGCCCTTAGCACAGCAGAGGTGATTGAGGCATGGGGAAATGGCTGCAGCAATCAGCTGAGGGGAATTAGGTTCATAGGATCTCCAAGACCCTTAGGATTCCTCTCCTTCCTATTATTGCTTATGACAGAATTGATAAAGCACCCCAGAAAAACCACCAGGCAGCCATTAGCAGACGTCAGTCTTTCTAATCTTGGTTTTGGCCTTGAGTGATTGAGACCAGGTTGGCGATGGAATACAAATCAAGAACACGTGAGTTTTGGGAAGAACTAAATCCGGGCAGCAAGCCGTGTCAGAGGAATAATAACTCTTAGCCAAACCAACGTGTATCAGACCTGGCTTCCCCAGCACAGTCTCAGACTGGATTTCTAGTAAATATAAATCAGTGCAGCGCCACTTAAATATGGGGTTCTACATACCAGATAAAGCTAGCCAGGATGTCAGAGGTGGCTTAGTGCTTCTGACACCAACAATAGCCCATGGATTTCAGATGCTGCTGGGGAAAGCAGGCATCCACCTGACAGTCAGATACCCAAAACCTCTTGTTAGTAAAGCCCTCTGGGTCTTGGATACCAGTTAACTTCCAGACTTCTTTCTCCTGAGAAGAGTTTTCATCATATGGCCCGCTTCAGGGAGAGCCACCGGTCTCTCATCTCTGCCTCTCTGCTGTGGACACACTGTGGTTTGGCAGTGGCTTCCATTTGGTCTTCCTGACAGAGACCATAGCTGCTTGGGTTTTAGAAAACTCAACTAAGCTCATATGCATCAATGAAAAATATGCAGGTGAATTAAGAGCTTGAAGTGTTTCATCAGTTCATTATCAAATGTTACTAACCCTCCTTTAAAAGTGAGTGACTCGTGTAAGGTGAGGGAGCCCAACTCCTACCAGAGCAGGTTTTTATTACAGGCAGACTTAAAGCATAAGTCTTTAATAAGACTGCATACAGCTAGGACTAATACAGTCATGTCTCAATGGAGCTGCTTCCCAGATGCTGACAAATCAGACAACTTCTTCTTTGGCTCAGAGATCCTATCGAAGTAGTAAAAGTGCTTCCACATGTTCATTATGAAGTGCAGGGGTGCTGTGTGATTATTAATGTACTTGCTGTGCAGAGCAGAGACCCTGGCCTGCCTAAAACATGGGTCTCCCCTCACTGCTTGGTGTCTGTCTCCAACAGCATGTCCTCTGATGTCAAGAGAGAAAAGACACAATTTTCTACCCCATGAAATGAGTCAGATTCTTAAATCGCTTCCAATCATTTTGTAATCCTTAGATTTAGGGCATACAATATTCTAAGTTAAGCAGAAAGGGTCTGCAGAGGTTAAAGACAATAAATCAGAAGACAGGAAAAAAGACCAAAAAAATTTAAAAGGAAAAGCAATATAGGACTTGAAATAACCATTTGATGGTGCTGAACAGAGTGGATTTGGTGAGAGTTTGATGGAAAGAAGTATTAAGCAAGAATGTGCATCAAAACTCACTCCTCTGTGGTTGGTTTCTTTTCTTCGGGTGTTGAAATTTGCAACAGAAATGTGGCAGTAACTCACCAGCAAATGTACCTTGTACATTGGTGATAACTCAGTCCCAGCTTATGGCTGGCTGGGCTTTGTTCATGGCTTGTGATAAAAAACTGATAGGAAAGCTGACCTCAATTATTCATGTTTCTGATTGCAACTTCCTTCATCAGCCTGGACAAGCCAGGTAACCTCTGCACCCCAGTTTCCTCCTAAGCTGTGCACCTGTGGCAATAATGGAGTTTTAATGTGGACACTGCTGCACTGAGGTGAAATATGAGCATGAGAGGTGGCAAAAGCATGGTCTGAGCCCAGGAAGGCTTTTCCATGTAAAATATGTGGGGTACCTGCAGTGCTGGTGAGACCTCTTGTCTTGCAGCTGTGGCTGCGGCTGGGGAGATGGGACACCATTACCTGGGGGGCTAGATCTGTTCCTGATGGTTCGTGTAGCCTGTGATCAAGCAGTGACTGCTAAGAGAGAGAAAAAGGCAGGTACAGAGGACCCATGTAAAAAACAAATCAAAGATCTGAACCCCTTTGATAGAGAGCAGCGTTTGCATGGATCTGTTTGCCAGAGAGGCTCACCCTGTTCGCATCGTGTTTATTTGTGAAGTAAAGGTGAAGCCATTGAAATAACAGCCTGATATAGAGTGCACCAAAATCAGTGGAAAGACTCCCACAGTGCTTAGCAGTATTTGGCTTAAGTCATAAAAATATCATGTTCACAGTGCCATTTTACTTCTCTGTTTTACAGCATTTCCCAGACAGGAGTGGTGTCCATCCTTCACACACCTCTGGATGAGAGAGGGAAAGCTGTACATGGCTAAACAAAGGAATTTGTTAGGAGGGCAGAGAAGTGTTGCAGGCTGACCCAATTTGTAACCTCAGGTCAACACACTGTGTTAAGAGTCAATGAACAGCTTGGCTGGGAAAAAGAAAATTTAAAAAATATTTGTTCAGATATATTAAAAATAAAATGTCCCATTTGAAGAATGTTATTTAGATGAATACCTGTGTTTGACTTACTTTAAAGGTTAAATATAACGTCAGGAAATTAACATTTAGTTTGGGGTCGGATTTTGAATCAGTTTGACTCTGCTTTGGATGAATTTCATCCAATTTTTTTTTTTTAAGTGTTTCATTTCAATGTGAAAACTACAAAGCCAGTTCTGTTTCAGGACAACTCCAACTTATATTTTCTGTTCCAAGCTTTTACTTCTGTGGCCACACTAGAAAAGCAGCTATTCAGAACATCTTAATTATAGATGAAACCACAGTCATCTCAGTGCCAGTAATGAGCAGATAACTTCTTGGACCACGCTGACTGGTATGTACAGTAGGAATCCAATGCTGTGCATTTCAAATTTTATTTAACATTCTCTTATAAATCCATTTCTTCTGCTCCTCTGCTGTGTTTGCAAACATCACTATAGTGGAATAGGAGCATCACAACAGTGCAGAGAAGGAGAGTGGAAGTTTTGGAAATACAACACAAACAGCTCCTTCCAGGCACAAAGCAAAAGCCAAAGAGCACTGACTGAGCAGATTTATATGTACATTCTTACTTAGAAACTCTTAATATCTAACTACAGCCCCTCATTTCTCAGCCATCCCATGCTTCTTTCAGGGTTTATATTAACATGCTGATACACACACAAATCCTGGAAATGAAAACGATGCAATTGCCTTGCAAAACTTATAATCCTGTACTCATCCTCAGCCTCCCAGCGTGGGTGCAAAGGTTTTCTGTGCCCAGTAATCAGCAGTACGAGCACATCGGGCACCTTCATTCGGAGCTGTCTCCTGGGTCTGTGATGCTCTCTGTGAAGGCAGGACCCTGCCAAACCCACCAGTAATAGAGCCCATAAAGGATCAGTCACTTGTCAGCTGGCAAAGGCAGAACAGGTTTTCAGCTCTATTTTTCCATGCAAAAATAGCCATGTTTTTAAATAATAAAAGATAAGCACAGTGACATGGGGAATGTGAGAACAGACTCTTTGGTAATCTCCATTGCATATATGGATGCTCAAGACACATGCTGGGACAGGATGACAGCACAGGGCTGCAGCAGTGGCCTGATTTTTTTAGTAGCTTCATTTGTAATCAGAAAAGGTATTATAGAATGAGATATTTATTCAACTGTGAAACTGCTGCCATATAAAAACACTGACAGATCTATGTAGTGTCAAATTTAATTTTTTTTTTGTGTAGGTTTGTGGATATGTTGAACATGACTCTTGCCATCCATAACTGCTAGAGCAGTAAGGTCTGGATGCACAATGTGTTTTGGAAGAGATATGATCCTTTAGGCTCAGGAAGGTCTAATTACCAAACTGAGAAGGACATTTTTTCCACAGCAGGTCAGTCCAAAATTGCTTTCTTTAGGAGCAGTCAGAGCTGGTTGCATTGGACCCAATAGCCAGATGCCCTGACCACTGGGCTAGCACAGCCAGGTCTGATTCAGTCTGGCAGTGTGCCCACTGCATATGCTCAGCTCTTCTGGAGCAGAGTATCCTTTTTAATAAAAATGTTTCTAAACATTTTATTGTGGGAATTTTTGGGGAGGCAGTATTATTCTTTGGACTTTGCAGGAAAAAAAAACCAAACACCCTCCCTTCTGGATGATTTTTCAAAGTTTATTAAGAACATAATTGGAATCCTACTATACTGAAAAATATTTCAGAGATTGATAATGGTGTGCAGACTAAGGATAAAGGCAAATTTAATCACTGCTTTTATTATTCTGTTTTCCTGAGTAGCGTAATTTCCCATCATCCTGAGTGCCTTGAACAGCCACAAGCTTGAAATAGTGATGATGGAATTTCCTGGGAACAAATTAATGTGGAGGCACTGGGATATTGCAGTAATAGTGTGGTAAAGGAATGTGCCTTTTACCACACGCCTCCTTCGTATTGATGTATATTTTGGCTAACATCAAGAGTCACTTGCAAAATGTGCACCATGTTGTGGCCCGTGTTTTTCTGGCCTCTCCCAGGCCGAAGCAGGGAGCCCTATTTCATGTTAGTCACTCCTGATCGTGGTCCTGCAGCTCTTTCCCATGCAGGCAGAGCTCCCACTGATTTCCAGACGGGCATGTACAAGTTAGGGCTGCTGGATCCGTCCCTAACATAGTAAAAATAGACAGTTACTCGGTTGTTTTCATTAAAAGGAGAGGAAGGAGAGCATTATATAACAGGAGGGTTTTTGGGGGGAGAGCTGGTTTATTTAAAACCTCCAGTGATAGCTGCTTTCCCTGACTGGAATTGGCTCTGCAGCAGGGCAGGAAAGCTGGGATCTTGCCATTGCTGGAGAGCAATGCTCTTTTCTTTATTAGCGGACAATAAGCCACATTCAAGACATGCTAAAGAGCTGGAAGACAAGCAGGCAAAGCAGAGAAATTCAAAGTGAGGGCTGGTGCTTGGGAGCCTGGTGTTTGCATTTACTTGCAAGGGAGAGACAGACTCCAGTGAAGATGCAGCAGCTCTTTGCCAGTGCTCTCAGTGCTAGCAGGGATCTGGAGGCATTGGTTTAATGGACACCTGTGCAAATTGCTTGCCCGTAGTCCTGCAGGACTGGGGAAATTTGGTGAGTGCAGCGGGCAGGGCACACCTGGGAGGAGATGGCATTTTTTAGGGCTCTGAGGGAAATTTAAGGACCTTGCAGCAAGTGAGGAGAAGGGGTGCACAGGGGCTGGAGGTTCTGCTATTGGGAGTTTGGCCCTTAGGCCATGTGGGGAAGAGAGATCTCAATGCTTGCAATCTCTGTCCTGGCTCTGGGCACCATCAGCTGTCCCCTCATGGACCACAGCCAGGTGTCACCTGCCCAAAGGACATGGCCACAGAGCTGCTGACGATACATGAGCAGCCCAAAGGCTGCTGTCTTGTCTCTGGTAAGAGAAAATGCCTGATGAGAGTGAGAGCAGAACTTATCTACTACGTTCCCTAGATGTTCTCCTGGCTAGCTCCTCCCCTGATCCATGTCTTCTTGATGCCTGAAGTGGCTACCTGGAAAGAGAGACTAGACAGGAATAAGGGAATAAAGGTGATATTTATTTGAAAGGCCTTCCAAGGTACACCCTGGGGAGACCACAGGCTACTGCCAAAATGGACCCCAAGATGGACGATGAGTCACGAGTTCTTCACACTTTTATAGGTTTGGTTCATTTGCATATCAGCATAAATTCACCAATAAAAACTTTAGCTACTGATGTAAGTTCTCTAAGCTCAGCCCCCCTTCTCAAGATGTTGGTTTACACATTTTGGGCCCGGGACAATCTGGGTGTCCTTGGAGAGCAAACCTAGAAAGGGTTTATTATGTCTATCTTAGCATGAGAGTACAGCAGCTAGCAGGCTATCAAACACTTCAGATTTTTACACTAAGTAGTACAGGATTTGAAAAATATAAAAGCTAAAACCCAAGGCACCATCTTGGGAGAGGCATGGAGAGGCATGACTCTCCAAATACTTGGAGGAGGTGCCTCACCTGTGGCCTCACACCAGAGCTCTGTGTGCTGTGGGACATGGGAGCAGGTCCGAGGCACGGCCATAGAAAGGTGCTGGCACACCCTGAGCTGGCTGCAGGCCTCCCAAAGGATGCCAGCACTCTGATGACACCATGCTGGATGTCCTCAAAAGTCCCGGAGAGAAGTATTTTGCATTGTGCGTGCGTTGATCCCAAGCCCAGTTTTCCTATTGTTTTCAGTGGAATTTGGTTTGGGCCACAAGGCCCTGAATCAACATAGTGTTGAGCCTGACAAGTCAAGAGAACTAGAACACCTGATTAGGAAAAGGCATTTTTAAAAAAATTATTCCCTACCTGTGAAACGTACATGTAGATTTGAGTTTGGAAGGACAAAATACTGTCACTTCTGTGGGACTTCAGCAAATCCTGATGTACTTTGCAGAGCACCTGGCTGTGAGCTCTAAAAGTAGACCCACTTCCGAATGAAATACAGAATGTTCTCACTGGAAACAGACTGTGTTCATTCCTTGAGCCAGTTTTATCACAATATTGGGGTTCACAACGTGCAAAGGCAAGGAGAAGTATCAGAGTCCTGGTGAAAAACCTCATTTCAGAACGACCACTAAATAAAAAAACACAGCAACCTAACAAAAATGTATTTCAGCAGTGAGACATTAATTTTCAACATTGAGCCAAGGGGCATTTCTCACAAGTAGTTTCAAATGAAAAAAAAGAGAATTGTTGGCACAGTCTTTGCTACAGCGGTTCCAGAGGAGTAATTAAACAGGAGCCACTTGGAGCCGGCTCGGGGGAAAGTGTATGCCGTGGCCTTGGAGTAGGAAGGACTGTGTGCCTGCCTGCTTGCCTCTGTGTGTGTGTGCACACTGGGTTTTTTTCATTTTTTAATCATATTTGTGTATTATTTTCCTGTGTCCATGGCACCTTATTTCAATGAACAGTTTGAAAGGCATATGCTGTTGAGCAGAGGGGAGAGGAACTCTCCTGATCTTTTTTCTCTTGTCTCAGTGAACATGCCATTTTTTGATGCTTTTTCCTAGGGCTTCTGTGACCTATGCTTTACACCACCTGGCTGGTTTAATTCATGAATCCTCTGTTAATATGACAGGCTCTGCAAAGGTGACCAAAATGTTAAGGAGACAGATGTCATCAATATCTCTCAAGGGTAAATACTTGAATTTTGCTCCCTTTTTGTGTGGCTGGTCTCTGTTCTGATCTTGGCACTGTGGCTGAGCCACTGAGACTAATTCATTTTTGTTTCTCCCTCAGATTCTCTGGATGAAAGTTAATCATAATTTTAACAGTTCTCTGTGCTTTCCTCAAGTGTCAAAGCCTTTCTTTTCTGCCACTCCTGCTGGAGATATCCCATCTTACACAAATGAGCAACGTAGCTGTAAACATCCTTACAACTCATAAGAAGTCACAGGGTGCTTTCTACTGCTACCAGGGCACATTTTGTCCTTCAGGCAAGAAAATAATTCTTTGCTAAGGGTATTGCTAGCTCCATGCTGAGTCGGCTCAGCATCTTGCTCTCATAGAGATCTCACCTGGAAAAGTATCTTGGGATCTGAGGTGGCTGTCCCAGCAGTGACTAAGGTGGAGGCTGGACTAAGCAGAAGTAGGTCTGGGGCACATATAGCACAGGGAAGGGAGAAAGGGTCTCGGTGACACAACCAGAGTGTTTAGACAACAAATGGTCATCACTGGAGGGGCTGAGGAGAGGATGATGATTTCTGCAGTGGTCTCAGCATTTATGGGAGATACCACAAGAGAAATCAAAACTCTGCCTGTGATTAGAAAGCAGCAAAAGCAGTTGCTTAGTGCTTTGGATCACAGTTAAGCTGCCCGAACTGAGCCCATGTAAGAAACCAGATGTCAAGCCTAGATCCAGCCACACTCTTGGCTCTGGAACACAATTCATATCTGAAGCTGCACATGATGGGCCTGTTCCGGCCTGAGCACGCTGCACTTCTCCTCCCAGACAAAGCCCCATATCTACGCTGTCCACATCATATTTATCCTTAGGAGACCGAACCAGGAAGATTGTTTCATCTTCGGAAAAAACCTCTTTTGCAAACGGGCATTGTGCTGGTCTCATCTCTCCTTTCACACTCCTTCCCAAGGCAGTTACTTGTCTGCTGTAATTTACTCTTTAATGCAGCACTTTCCTATTCTGTGAGACAACAATCATGAAGCATTTAAATTCCAATTGAGTAGGGCTGGAGTGCAGAGGGGCTGCGGCTTGTGCAGCGCGGACAATGGGAACCTGAGACAGGGGACACCAGTTCAAGGCCCCCCAGGAAGGAAGGCTACAAGCTTCTCCCTCACATTCCCATCTCCCTAGAGATGTAAATCAAGAAAATGAAGGGAGGGGAAGAGGAGGAGGGGGGTGTTTATAGAAAGAAAAGGGAAAATGGATTGAGTTGTGCTGAATTCTAAGACAAGGATCAGCTACACAAGAGAACTATTGAATAGCTGTGAAATCTGGAATTGAGCCATCAAAAAAGCTGCTGAGCTGCATGTGAATCAGGTTGATTGTTTTTGAGAAGCACCTGATTTTTTTTTTTTTTTTTTTGCCCCCCCCCTCTCTCCCAGGCTCTGTGCTTAGCCTTGGAATTTGAACATGACTGCTGATGTGCTAAACTGCTTTTCCTTGAGATAGAGACATTTTAGGGAGCGAGAAAGGAGGGAGGGTGGGGGAGCATCTCTCTGGATGTGAATTCCGTGGTACCCGGATTGTGAGCTGACAGGTTCCCCAGTGCTCTGGGAATGGCATCGAGGAGTTCCCACTGCTGGCAGAGACCAAGCAGGAAAAGCAAAGAGCTGTAACTCTGGGACAAGGAGTTCCAAGGGCTGCTGGCTGCCCTGTAGCTGAGCTGCAAGTACATTTTGACAGCTCTTCACCCGGCTTGTGCTCTCAGGAATTCACATTTCCTATCTTGTCTCCCAGGACAGAGACAGCGCCTATTTACTGCTGAGGGGTCCCTGCTGGACTTTGGGAAAACGAATTGCAAAGCCCCAATTTAATACTACACTTATCAGCACAGTGTCTGATTCTCTCATGTGCAGTGGTAGAGTTATAATTCCCTCTGCAGCATTCACTAGTGAGGGAAGCAAAGCACAGGGATGCTACAATGCTGTTTCCCGAAGAGAACTGTGATTCCAGAGTGTCCTAAAAAGGCACAATGAAAAAAAGAAAAAAAAATTAGCAAGGCTGCTTTTAAAAATCTACCAGTTTGCCTAGGGTTATGGAGTGAGTTGGGATTGCAAGAGTGAAACCTTGCCTTTCCTCATTTGGTATGTCTGAGAACCGTCTCTGTTCTAATTTCTTATTATTGTATTGCATTATTGTGTAATTTTATTGCATTAAAAATCATGTGAATAGCACCATGGTGCTCTGCAAACAGAGAGCAACACAGAGCCACTGCTCCAAGGAGCCTTGTTAAACTGCTTCCAGATTTGACTCAAGAGACCTACACTCTATTACCTTATGCAAAAAGCATCTACATTGTTTTATTGTTGTTTATTTACTGAGCACTGGGGGTAAGCACTGCGCTGGGAGAACTTGCACAGTCTGGACAGTTTTATCAAACTTGAGCTCTTCTGCAGTGGGATGTGCTCATGTGGCCTCTTCCTTCTTCCCTCTGTTGTGGTACCCTAGCTCAGCCCAACCCCACAGCCTCTCTGCCTCTCCAGAAGTAGCTGACAAGACTCAGTTTCCCCCCAGGCCTTGGAGGGCTGTTTAGACCCTGTAGACCATCTCTGCCTGTAGACCACCCTTCTCCTGCCCATGTTGGTCACACTAACAGCTGAGAAGGCCCAGGTACCTTGGAGCAGCCCTGGGGTCGGTCTCAGTGCCACCTTCCCCCTCCCAAGAGCTTCTGTCTCTTTAGAGCCTGTGTAGCACCCACACACCAGGCCAGCGTTAGGACAAGCTTCAATAGCAGCTGGCTGCCACAGCAGCTCAAAGCAGCCAGGACGCTGCTGTGCTGGTGTCTGCAATGGCACTGGACTCACCCAAAGGAGCTGTGGCTCAGCTCTGGAGTCAGGGAAGGCTTCGTGGCAAGAGGGAGCCCAACACATCCTGCTCATGCAGCCCCTACCCCAGGAACCAGATGGGAAAAGGCTCAGTCCTCAGAGGGTTATTTCTTTCCTTTCAATGGAGAAGACCCTCTCATAGGATGAAATACGCTCCTAGTAGTGGGGGAGGGAAGGAAATGCCCCACCATCCCCTCTCAGCCCCCAATCTGCTTTTGTGCTCTTGATCCCTGGGCAGACCCCAGCACCCCAGCGCTGGTTGAGCACAAGGTGCTGCCCTGAGAAAAAGCTCACACAATTACCAGCCATCCATCCCGCCGGGTGAGGGGACTCTGAAAGGTCCATGGCGGCGGTGACTCAGCTCTGGCGGGAGGTCAGGGGCAGCAGGAGGGCAGCGGGAGGGCAGGCTTTGTGCACCGGCCACTGCTGCCCGCTGCAGACCCCGGCCATTCACACGGGGCCCGACTATGGGCCCCTTGAAGTTAATGAAAAGACTCTCTGGCATGTCAGGGGGTTTGGGGCTGAGCCCTCGGTGTGCAAAATTAGATCCACATCCTCTTTAACTCAGCAGCACTGTGAGCTCCAGGAGCACCCAGAGACGCCCAGGCTGAGCGCTCTCAGATAGGTGCAGTAAGTATCTTCCCATGGCAGTTGCTAAAGCACCTCAGGTTTTTTCCTCTTTTTTTTTTTTTTTTTTTTTTAAGGGGGAAAAATAATTAACCTTCACCTCAGGTCCCAACTCGCATAACCACAGATGAGATTCTACTAATAATTTGCTTGCTTAAGTGACTCACAATAAACACTGTGAGTTTACTTTTGCTTTGAGAGCAGCTGATCTTTGGAACAAACCACCCACAGGCGTAAAATCATGTCACCCATTTGCTGATTTAACCCCCTGAGTGCTCACACATCTGCAGACTCTGCTAAACTGCTGCTTGCAGGAAATCCTGGAGTCTGGGAAATTTTGTCATTGAATGTAAAATAACATCCAGGGAGGATGAGATCTTGTCTTTACCTGTTTCTGACTGGGATGTCTTTGCTGAGGTTGGTGGCCCCCACGTATGGGTCCAAGGATGAGGGTTGAGGCAGGGACTTCCTGCCCCATCCAAAACTGCTGACCACCTATTTATTTGCATTTTCTGAGGTGGCTTTTTTTTCCATACGACAAGTTCTCCTGAGGATCCTTTCATCCATTAATTATAGATGAGCATGCTCAGCCTTGATTCCCCCTCAGGGCAGCCTGAATCTCAGCAGTGCTGATAGGGGGTTTGGAAGGCACCAAGGCTCACCATGACTTCATGCTGAGCACAGGATCCTAATGGGACACCACAGAACACACGGGCTAATGCGAGTCTCAGGAGGACACATTGCTGCTGTAAATAAAAAGAGGCAGGGTCTGTTTTCATAGAGCTAACCTCTTTTGCCTCCAAAGCACAGGGTGGGGTGCCCACCCTCACTGCCTGCACAGAGAGCCCTGGCTTTGAGGTGCACAGACCATGTTTAGGGGGAGCCCAATGGAAATACCATGACCCCTCGTGCAATGCAGAGATGACAAGTACTCACTGGCCTGGGTGTGCAGCTGCCTGTGCCAGCAGCGAAGCACCCTCCCGTCCACAAAGTGTGACCCAGGCACACCTGGTGTCACGGCCATGCTGCAGGAGGGACTGTGCCCTGTTCTGCAGGTGGAGATAACCGAGTCTGAACCAACAGAAGAGCTTCCCCAAGGTCATACAGAAAGCTCTGCCAGAACATGCCCTGTAATGTAATTTAAACGTCAAAACCCAGTTCGTGGGGCAGGCAATTGCTCCTATGCTGTGCGCACATGTTCCTTTGCCCTCTGCTCGGCGCTCGATGCGAGGAAGTTTTGCAAGAGCAGCAAATTGGCCTCAGGCTGCTGAACAGCAGTTTTCTGTGGCGCTCTCAGACTAATACATTTTTTGGAAGAGAATTTTATTTCTCTTCATCCCCAGCTTACGATTTCAGCTAAGCAAAAACCTGCTTGACCTAATTTCTCCACCTTGCTGATCAAAGGTCATGTTTACCAGGATTATTTCAGTCTTCATTGTAGGCACAGCTGGTAAACAACATGGAGATTTTACAGTATTTAACTTTCTGATAGATTTATGGAGGCTCTCTGCCTGACTTCCTTTGCTTCTTTAAAAGCTATTGCACTCACCCTTCAGATGATACCATGCACTGCGTACCTTCAGGCCCAAAACCCAAGCTGAGCAAGAGAAAAGAGCTGTGTGTCAGCAATTATTCACCCTCCCTCCCCAGAGTCTGCCCCAAACCTCCACTCTGGATCATCTGCCTCCCACAGAGTGCTCACGTTAGGTCAGGAACAGTCCAGCCCTGCTCAGGTGCAGTGATGGGCATTGCCAGGCTGCCAGCTGCAACCAAAGCGGAGGTAAGGTCCTACCACCTTCCCTGGGCTAGAAGCTGCATAACCTGCACAAGCCAGCATGAAAAAGCTCTTCCTCCAGAGGGAAAATGTTGAGGGCTGGGGCCGGCTTACCAACCCTCACTGCCTTTAGGCTTCAATCTGAGGGGAAAAGAAAAGAAACAACAAAAAAAAAGAGGTTTGCTGGTCCAGCAGTTGTCTGAAGAGTTTTGCAGCCTTGTGAGCCATAGCACACTGCTGGGAGAACACAGGAATGTATCTCCATCCAACGCCTTCTCTCAGTGCAGTGGTGGTTGGAAGCATTCAGGCTGGGTTTTCCAAGTTGCAAAGCCTCCCACTGTTTGGATTTGAGAGACAATTTCTTCTGTCCCCCAGTTAGACAGCTCCAGTAGTGATAGCAGAGGGCAACAGTCCAGATCTGGGGCTCCAGCCCTGCATGTGCCTGGTATCACCTGGTGGCTGAAGGAGCACAGAGTGTCCCTGTGGGCTCCAGGTGTGCTCTGGGGTCACTTAGCAGAGGACAGGGACCATCCAGCTTCCCAGATGAGGATTCTTTCCTCATCCTTCTCCAGATAAAACCCTGGCTTCTGCAGCACCTTCATCAAAGCATTGTTTGCATCACCAATTACTCAGAGAGGGCAGTTTGGGAGCTTCTGCTTTTACCAGAGTGTTCATGCCAGCAAAGAGATTATTCAAATCCTCTCCTGAGGAGTCAACCAGGGGGAAGCTGCACCACGTGCAGTTGTTGCCTCTGTACCACAGTATTGATCCTCAAGCAAAGTCAGTGACTCACAAGGAAATATTATTTCATCTACCAAACAATGGTCTAAATATATAGTATTCAGTGCATTTTATCTTCTTTCCATCAGCCTCCACAGGGTAACGTATCTTATTCAAACACCATGAAGTCATACTTCCCCGGTACAACCATTTTCAATTATTTATTGAACAATGGAGGTTGGAATGGACTGAGTCCTGCTATGGTCAATCATTTCTTTTTTTTTCTAATTGAGTCAGCAAAAGGTGGTTTAGGTGTATAGATGCAACAACTTGTTAGTTACTGCTTTGGAAAGGTTTTGGACCAGGCTCCCAGAAAAAGGGCATTGCTCCTTCTTCAGAGGCACTGCCCTCACTAAAAGTAGTCAATGCAAGGCTTTACTTGCCCTCTTGCCCTGGGGAAAAGATGCAAGCCTGTACTTTTTCATATGTTTTAAGTCTGAGCTGTTTCATTTCATTTATATCATGAGGTAGTCAAAGAATATGCAGAAAAGCTCTGGAAATTTCAGCCTGTCTGCTTGAGGTTTCCAGGAACCTCAAAGCAAGCTCTAACCAGAGCATAAAGCAAAGCCCAAACCTACCTGTGCGTCTGTTAACCCTAGATTTCCTGCAAGTGCCACAGCAAATAAGCTGGCTAAGAAGGTACTCTGCACTATCTGAGATAATCTTGTCACCCTCCCATGCCTTCATGCATCCCCCAGCAGTCGGGGAATAGCTGCTCTGGCAGCTCAGGTGGTAGGTATGTGCAAGGACGAGATTTCCAGCTTCAGAGAGAAAGCTTAAATGAGACATGTGAAAAAATGTCTGTCTTTTTTTAAAAAAATCCCCTCAGAAAATTCTGGCCACGGATTAAAAAAACCCACGCTTTTTTGTTAGAAAATTCTGAAGCTTTCTGAAGAGCATAGCAGACAAAAAGCATTTCCATCACTGCAAGATAGGAGGAAAGTCTTTTAAGGCAAAAATATTTTTATTAGTGAGAGTTAAATTCTTGGCTTTCAATAATCTACTGATTGCAATGGTACGACAGGAGATGAGGCCTATTTGCTTCAGGGGACTGCCCTGGCTTTTACAAGGAAATGGTGTAAATGAAGTTAAGCTGTAATTTGTGGATAATTGAGTGATCAGTGACAAATGTCCCTGTGACACACAACAAGCTGTCATGGAAAAAGTATGCTGCTACAGCAACATGTCACATGTGGTCTTAAACTGATTATTCTAAATCATCCAGTGTCTCTGCTCAGTGTTTGCTTAAATAAAAAAAAAATCTCCCAATCTGACCTTTAGAAAGTTTAATTTAAAATAAAAAAATAAATAAAGGGCATCCAGAGATAAGTTAGAGAAGATTTTGCTGCCGACTCGAGTGGACTCTGGCCAGGCGGCTGAACTGACCACGGACATGGGTAAAGTGAGATGCTCGCCCTCTTCGCCTGCAGAAATGTCGTGCAAACAAACATTTTCAGGTCAAAAACCCAGATGTGTAAAATAATAACCCGGTGTGGAGAGCTGGTGTCGCAGCTCCAATTTGCACAGATAGGCCGAGAGTAGCCTAAAATCACAAACCTGAGCCTCCCCAAATATGCTCTTTCTGGAACATTGTGCCACAGAAAATTAATTGCATTCCAGCTCCAGGGAGCATTAGCACGTCTCTGAATTCAGGGCCAGCCTAAGGAGCAGCCGTGCCCTAGGCAAAGAATCCAGCCCCCTCCTGGCCTTTGCCCCTTCCTCCACAGGACTGAAAAGGAAAAATTATAATAAATCACAGCCTTTAGAGACACCTACTAAACACTGACTGGAATATAAATGTATAAATAAAATAGGAACTGAACGTACTCATCTCAGCCCTCGATTGTGGCTTTTCTTCCCTTCTCACTTTCATTTCTTCTTCCCTTCCTTTCACCTTTGTTTCACACATTCTCCTCTCCCTACCCCCTCCCCCTCGCCTCCCTCAGTTTTTCCCCTCCTTTGTTGTCTTTTACTTTCTAGCCCCTTTCCAAGACTGTCCTTTCTCACCCTTTCTGTTCATCATTCCCTACTGGTAGTTAGATCTCTTTCCTTCTTCCTCAGCACTTTTTTTGACTCTTTTCTCTTCCCCAAGAACGTCCTGAAGATAAGAAAACAATCCTCTGCAGAATAATCTGTATCTTTCAGAGATTTCATCCTTATCATTATTTTCCTTACAAAGAGCAGTTCCCATTTAAGATACCTTATAAGTTTTCTCAGGGCTGGCATTCGGGTATAAAAGAATCCAGAATCACTGGTTTCCTTTGGAAAGTTTGGCATATATGTGGTGCTTTCTTTAGATAATATGTTACTTAGGAGCAAACCTGTTACCTTTGTGCAAGACTTCTGTGACTGTGGAAGGTTCAAGCATGCAGGTAGTTAAAAACTGACCTGTCTTGGCAAAGGGGCTTAGTTCTGGCCAATTTATACACTGTTATTCTTACAAGTTTGAGTTACTGTGAGTCATGTAGAGTGCAAGGAGTAAAAAAACTAATTCATGATCCTACCAGCTTCTCTATTCACAAGCTTTATCACATTAACCATCTAAATCTCTCTAACATGATATAACACCCCCACTGGGGATGAATTATGTCAATATAAAGTTGCTTATGCTGCTCCAGTTACTCTGTCAGGGGAAGGGAAAGAAATACGTACAGAAGGTCCCTTTATGTTGAGGTGCCTGATTCTGCCTGAGTAGCTGCAGCTATGAAAAGTCTCACACTGCTGGTTAGTGGAGCTCTGGCAGCACAGAAACTATCTGTAATAACCTGAATATGAGGAAGAAAAACTATTTTGTGAATGAACAGTTCTGCAGCAGAGAAGCTGTGTGGTTTTTCTGGGATCCTGTGGTATCCTGTTGACATCTGAAGCATTTTATCTTTGTTACAACACCTTTCCAAGGGAAGCATTTTTCTTACTGTGTTTCCCATGAACTCCCTCCCCATTATATACTTTTCTCGCCTGCTGGCTCCAGCTTGCTCCGTATGTCCTCATGATTTGTGTTGTAGAGGCACTGCTGGAAATGAAGAGGCAATTTCTGCTGCAGTCGGTGTTATGATTAGCCCATCTCAGCTGGGCTGCCATGCTCAGCTCCTGCATGTCTGTGCTGGGAGGGGTCTCCATGGAGGAGTATATGGAGCTCTGGGAAATCTGACATTGGTGTTTCTCCTTGCTCTATAACCATATATGCAAAACACTGACATTGTTGACTTTTCTGCACCAACTCTTCAGCAAACTTCCCAGGAGGATGACTCGGATATGGGGAAGTATGATCCTGTAGCCATAAATTCCATAGCTGTGTGTACCATAGCTGTGACCCTCAAATGCTGGCTCAGGGATCTGGCCAGTGTACACCAGGGCTCCTTCCAGCCCATGGAGAGCCCAGAGAGGTGAGCACTGGTGCATGGCCACACTTCATCCCAACAGGCAGTAAGGCAAACGTGGGCACTCCTGGTCATGGAAGCTGAGAAACATTCCGGGAGCTGCTGTGGGGATGTATCAGAGGTCTCAAGAAGAGAAATAAAGGCTTCAGACTTCAGACATAAACATTGATCAAGGCTTGCCCTGGTAGTATGAGGCATGGTAAGCATCCGAGCTCAGTGTCATGGAGCTCAGTGCAAGCTGATCCTGCCAGGAATGGGGCTGTGACTGAGCTTCAGATGTATTCCTGCAGCTTCTGTTAGCTGTGGTCAGCTGCACTTGGAGGGCTGATGGAAACCCACTCCCTCATGCTCTAATTTTTATGGCTAGTGTATCAGATGTATGTTCCTGACAGGTTGCAGGCATAGGGACAAAAACCCAGTGTGATGTGCTGTGCCTCAGGAGAAGTGTGCTAACTCCCAGCACGACTGACCATATGTCCTTCCTTCCTTAAACTGCTCTGCAGAACCTTCTCTCTGGCTCCGAATGAACTTCTTGAGGTTGGTGGTGGTGGTGCACCTCCAAAAGCTTGCCACAGATTAGTGGTACATTCAGACAAACCAGTGCAACACCACCTGGCACATACACATACTGGATGTCTCGGATGTACCAGGGATAAAAAGTGTTATCTTATCAACTGCATCGAATCACAAAGCTGGAAGGGATTTTTAAAGGTCATCTAATCCAACTCCCTTGCCATGAGCAGGGATCATCTTGATCAGTTTCATCTTCCAGGGTTGCCCTGCTGTCTTTGATCCCTGCTACTTTCGAGTCAACAGGACATTTTGCCATCACCCTCAGTGAGCAGAGCTGGGAGTGCTCTTCTCACCAGAGTTAAATCCAAATACAGCATTGCTATTGAAAACAGGGAGACTTGTTTAAAGTATTGAAAGCATCTTAATTCCTCATCTCTGTTCCTCAGATGGAATTTAATGTTCTGAGAAAATGTGCATATTTTCTCACCAGAAGAATAAACTTAATTGATCCTTTCATTTTTAACTCTCTGCCCGGTGGCAATCGGTCACCTCTTTGCAATAATAGCTGCAAAGAAAATAATCTTTGCTGGATCAGATGAAAAGGTGGAGAAAAAGTCACAGAATTAACTGGCAGAGCAATCTGGTTGTTGCCCTAACATATGGAAATAATAAGTGCCAGCCAGATAGAGCCTGAACACTGAGCTTTCATTTTGTTATTCTAAGCACAAAAATAAATATTTTTATGACTACATGTAAAGAGTAAAAGCAAATAGAGTTAATATGTAAAAATATACATTTTGCTTCATTATGTGTAATAATACATATTGATTTCATTACAATATTTTTGTTAAGATCAGTTTGCCTGGGAATAGTGATCTATTCCTAAAGCACAGCCTGCCTTTTTCAACCCATCTTTCTGAGGTGTTGTGCTAGTATAAAATAAAAGGGAAATATTAACTATGCTGTATTATAAAGAGTTATACACTGGTTTGGGGGGGCGGGGGGAAGGCATTTGGAAAAATATGAACTAAAAACCTTTTTTATTTTTACAGTTGAACGTGTCTGTCTGATTTTCAGTCATGGACTACCATGGACGTGAAAGAAGAAATAGAGAGGGAAATGGCAGCAGTGCTCCAACTGTGAAACGTTCCAATCAGTAACACACCAGGCTGCTTTATGGCATCTCTGCAGCCCCTGTAAGATGAGGGCAAGGGCACTGCTACAAACCTGGAGCCCAGACCCAGCAGAAACTTGGAGCCAGAACAACCGCAGAAAAGTACAACATTTTGCAGCACTGCCCAGGCACAAGCAGAAGTGGAGTCACCCTTCCCCAGGGCTAGCATTGTAGGGATTCTGCCACTCCTGACCAGCACCTCCACTCACCCAAACACTCAGGGTCCCACCCTTGCCCTGTGTATCTCTTGTCATGCCTGAGGACCACAAAGATCTGAATTTTGGCAAACAGGTGCCTTCTGCAGCCCAGCACTGGAGAATGATCTCACATGCAGCTGTGTCATTGCGAGTCTCATTTTATGTCACCTCTGCCCATCTACCCTCTGAGCTAATCCAGTTTATCACTGCCCCATCCCAGTCTGTGAGGCTGGCAACTGAGCAGCTGACAGGCTCCAAATGTCCAACCACATTTCATACAGCACGGGGGGAAAGCTGTGAAAAAAACAGTCACGATCCCTTAGGACAAGGACACAGAGTTTTACAGGCACCGTGGCGGGTAACTGCTATTTGCTTTTATTATTCATGACCTGGTTTAGCCCAAGAGAGAAAGTGATATTTATGTGGATCTTAGGGGAATTCATACAATGAAAAGATAGAGAACAGCAAAGCCCAAAACCAGGCAGCCTTCTCACCCTTCCTCAAGGTGCAAAGGCTGCAGTACTTGCAGTGGTTTTGCTGACACTGAAGCTGAACTCAGCTCCTTCTGCATCCACTTTCTGAGAGCTTTATTTCCCACTCCAAAAAAAGAAAAACTCCCCTCAACCAACTCCAAGTTTCTTTGGCCCCATGCTCGTACAACAGCCCATCTGTCTGTTTCAACTTCTATGGGCAAATGGTCCCACCAGTGTCATATCCCTCTATTGATTGTGGTCTGGGTGATGACACAGAGGTTAAAGATCAGCCTATATGTACATTATGCAGAGTCTGAGGAATGCTGACATGAGGTGCTTGCAGCAGCAAGAAAGTCAAACCGGAGAGCACATTCAAAACGTTAAACAGCAAACCTTGGCTTTGCAAACATTAGTGCTGGCTGCATATGGGAAACTTAAGCTTTTGTATCCAGCAAGTCTATTCTATCAAGTATCACTTAGGCTGTGGGCTGATTTGCCACACTTCTGTACAAGTGATTTAGCAGATATGAATTCTTTTTAAGAAATGTGCTTATTTGCTTAAAAGCCTGTTATCATGTTGTGGATTTGGACTGAAATGAATTTTTTTTTTTTTAATCTAGTGAGTGGGTGAGTTTGGCGAATTTTTTTAAAATCTAATGAGTAGGTGTGTGTATTGCAAAATATTTCTGAAAGTGGGCAAAAAAAATGGTTACAGAAGATTTCACTGTTCCAAACTCCGGATAAATGAAGTGATATGTCAGCATTTGTTTTCTTAAGGGAGCAAATAAATTGTGCCTCCTAAAAGGGTAAAACAACATGTAGGTTTCCATTTGTTAGTCCTACAACTAGTGAAAAATCTCTCCCTAAGCAATAGATGTCCATGAAAAAAAGTGTGATATTCCCAAAGAATGTTGAAGTGCTTAAATGGCGAGCCAGAATGGGAATGGGTTGACTCTGAAAGGGGAGGCATTAGGGTCGACCCAAAGAACAGAAACTCAGGGCTGTAGTGCTGGGCCCATGAGTTTGGGAAGAAATTCAATACTGGTTTCATTGCAGCTTTAGTTTCATCTCAGATTTTTTTCCGGAGTTCTATCTGAATGCCTTGAATCTGCAAAATTGGGTTGAAAACCATGAATGGGGCAGTCTAGTCCCCGTGTTTTTGTCTCAGCTAGAGTTCCACTTGCATTGCACTGGTATTAAGTCCAATTTGAGAGTAAACAAAGCACAACCAAGCATCTCAAGAATTTCCAAAATGGCTCATTCAAACACGATTTTAAGAATGGGTAAGGATGTGATATGGTTATTTTGGGAAACGGATACTCTCACAATCTCTGAAGAGCTGATGACCTCAAGAAGACTTTGTTTATCGGTTGGATGCCAGAGTGTGAAACTTTGGCCTTCGTTTTTTTTGTGGTTGTTGGTGGAATTGGATTTTAATTCAACAGGTGAGGACAGCTGCTTACTAAATGTATTGTCAAAAAGTACTTTTTTTTTTTCACTTACTCCCGAGAACACAGCAGAACCTTTCTGATCATTCCTATTGCTAAGGACAGGTAGCATAAGAGGACCAAGAAGAGGACAGTGGCAATACAGATCTCTGCTGGGTTCCACCACCCTTCCTTCTGCCTAAAATATACTCTTTTTTTGTTTAAGTTTTCCTTTGTTTGGAAGTTCTGTGTCTTCTTGCTCTTTCTTGGCTTTCTTTGGCAGTTTCTTCCTGACCTCTCTGCTGTGACTAGCTCTTCTCTGGGCCACATGCAAATACTCCATACTCTCATGCCCTGGCTTGTTTCATGATGTTTCATGTTGTTCTCAAAGTTCTGCCCTGAAGTCAAGTCATTGTGCAAGATGCAGGTTTTGCTTAAGAGCAGGCTAAAGACTAACAACAGAAAATACCTTCTGAGAGAGATGAAGAACCTCAGCTATTTTTAATTTCATCACCTTCAAATGACATCACGTCCAAATGTCTGCTTGACACAGAATTTTGGCTCTTTTTCCTTATTCCACTCTAGTTTTAGGTCTCCTTTCAAATAATCTTATTCCATGTCTCCCCACAAAGATACCTCTTTCGGAATCATTCAGCTCCGTGGCCTCATGCCATGCTTTGTTTGCTCTGTATTATACTACTCTTGAACAAACTTTCTTTGGTGCAGGGATTTGCTGGGCTTTGTCAAAGCTCTGTTTCTGCACTACTTCCACGATTAGGAAGCCCTGTAAATAAACAGTCATGAACACCTTTGAAAATTGTGAGATGGATAATGTCCTCCTGTGCATTTGATGGAAAGGCCCCAGTTCTTTGCCAGAGACTTTGGGATTGGACTTTATGATCTTAAAGGTCTTTTCCAGCTTAAATGATTCTATGATTCTGTGACAACTGAAATCAGTGGAGATGAATGCATTAACAGCACTTAAGAGATAGGACAGGTGATTTAGTAACTAAGTCTTCTCTTGGATGGTCAGAGGGTGGCCAGCTAAAGGTAATCTCCCTTGGTCTGTGTTTTTCTAAAGTTGCCTAATAAACCACATTGTTTGTTGGTTTCTACAAGTCTTGTTTGAGGAGGCTTTAAGTCCTGTACCCTTGAGTTTTGCTGGTGCACAATGTGTTTTTGACAAAGAAGATGGTGTTCAGCAGACCCTATTCTCAACTGGAATGAAATCGCTGAAGCCCAGTAAATGTGGGGATGCTTTTACATCACCTGGGTCATCGTCCCACAGTCATCAGAAGAGGGATGCAGCAGTGGATGAGACGGGCTGCATGGAAGCCAATCGCAAATCTCCTGGTGGTTTCCTCAGAGCCAAGACTTCACCCAAGTGGGTGTGTGACCTCCTTCTAGAACCACACGTACCCTGCAGCGTTGAGCAGATTAATGAAACCCCATCCCCGGGCTGCCATAAAACACATTTGTGGTCACGCATGCAGCTCTTGGGACAGGCTTTATCTCCTCTCATTGTTTGCTGTGTGTGTTTTAACACAGAGCCTCAGGACACGGCTTGGCTGTGGTACAACATTTTGAATAAAGCCATCCCTTAAGCCAACCACAGCTAAGACGCTGTAATTCTCATAGAGACACCATGTACTTTTTATGCTCCTTAACTCAACTCTAGTCACAAATCCCTGTTTGTACTGGCAGATCCTGTGAAAATAAGCTTTAGGAGCTACTTGAAAAAACTGTACCTCTGTGATGTTTAGCTGCATTGCCTGGTCTTGCCTGCCTGCCTGCTAAGAGTAGCCCTACATAGCTTGCCTAAAAAAAACCCACAAGTCTTTCAGAACTTGCAATTCACATTATGTAGCGTTCTGTGGAGGCTGTAATTAAAATCGAAAAGACATCAGCCTATTAAAAAACAGCTCTGCAATGATTTTCTGAGTACAACCTGCCTATATAACAGTAGCTAGTCACTCTTGCCACTTGCACATCTCTTTTAGTACATGACATTAGAACCGTAGAATGGTTTAGGTTGGAAGGGACCTTCAAGATCGTCTCATTCCAACCTCCCTGCCATGGGCAGGGACACCTTCCACTAGACCAGGTTACTCAGAGTCCCACCCAGCCTGGCCTTGAACACCTCCATGGATGAGGAGTCCACAACCTCTCTGGGCAATAACATTACTAACCACCACATTAAAAAGAGCTCTTTAAAGCTGCTTGCTGAGACTCACAATGGGGCTAAACACAATTCAACCTGCATTAAATTTCAGTAAAATTGATTGTTTTCGTGAAGGCCCCAAACTCTGAGCTAGGACAATCCAAGCCACTTCAAAGACATTATCTCTGCCCAAAGGAGCTTTCAACCAGACAGAAGCCCTGGAGGTGGGGCATTGGGGCAGCCAGGGAGACAAAGGGCAGCTGAACAGCATCAAGAGCTCCCAACAGCACAGGACAGGTCTTTATGCATGCAGTTCTTGTAGCTCACTGAATAGATTTATAGTCCTGCTTGGGTAATTTATTGTTGGCTAATTAGATATAAGATTAATTAAGTAGCTTGCTGGCCCTTAATTACAAATTTGGTACCTTAATTTATTGTAATTTCTTCTAAATAATGACTATGCTCAAATAATGCTGATTTATATTATGGTAGGACGCAAATACAATGAGCCCAACTCTGTGTTGTGCAAAAGCCTCTTTCACACTGCTCCCAGGGCATAACAGGGTCTTAAAGTGAGCACAAACATAATTCCTGCCCTCCAAGGCGCCTTTATAGTACCAGGGAGCCGTGATTCACCCATGAGTCAGCAGCAAGCCACTGTAAAGGCCATGACTTGCACAGCTGCTGAGAAATTGGGATCAAAGGAGCCGGCCTTGGACTCCCATGAGCCTGCCCTTAGACAGGGGAGCCCCGAGGGCAGGCAGTTGGTGTTTGTGTAGCACAACCAACTTGAGCAAGTGGGGGTTGCTCCAGCCTTCATTATTGACCTGATTTTGCCTGCCAGCTCCCTCTCCCAGTTATTGCTCTGTTTTGTGTTGCCCTCTGCAAGCCTGGGGCAGAGCAACCAGAGTGTAAACCAGAGCTAGGGCAGGGGCTCAGAAAAAAGGATATGAAACACTGGTGGGAGTAGGATGGCTCTGGACAGGGGGAGGGTTGGATGCTGAAGTGTGCAGGAGGAGTGGCAGCCTGGACCAACGTGAAGAAAGGGTATCTGAAACACCTGACCCACAACTCCCAGGGGGCATCCTGACAGCAGTTTGGGGTAAAATATTGTTGGCTGCAGCTGCAGCAATCGGGGTTGAGGTAAAAGACTTTGTTTATGGGTGTATTGATTTTCTTGCACTCCTCCCTTTCCTCTGCTTAAAACTAGACCCCTAATGGAAGGTGGAATCAGTACAAAATCTCTACTCTGTTGAAAATGCCAGCTTGCATGAAAACCCTTGATTCATTCAAAAATGACTAATCTGCCTTGAGTATTGTGCAGTGCGCAATTTGAAAAGCACTTCCCCGTGTGATTTTAAAAAGCTTAAAGGTATTCCTGGTTCCACTTTGTTTGCTCAATTACATCCTGGAGAAGTCAAAAGCAGCAAGTTCACTTTCCTAGATGGTACATAAATTAAGCTGCTGACCAGTCACCCAGCAGCCCCTTCATGGATTTAACTTTTTCAGTGCAACAGCATGCGGTGATTACAGCAACTCTAACCAAAAATCTCAGTCATTACTCTACAACAGATCCCATAAGTCCTGCAGCCTGGTCTACCATTTCTCATGAGATTTGCATGGCTTTTTCCAAAATACCTTTTACCATTGGCCCTGGAGAGGCGAAGGAAGTGTGAAAACATCATCACCTACAGATCTCTAAGTCTGGTCCAGGTATTTTGTATTTCTTTTCACTTGTTAAGCTCACCACTCAGAAGCAAAGAACTATGGATGAGTCAGCTGAATCCTTGCCCATAATCTTGGCCACTGAAGGAATGACAAAAATCATCATTTTAACTCCTTGGTCTCTGAAATACTCACCCACTGTGTTAGTGAGGGGTGTGTTTAGACCCAGCCCATGCACATCCATACCTACCTAATGAGAGAGATTCAGCAGAGATTGTCACCACCAGACACCCTGAAGAACCCTTTCCCTTTGTTTGACAATGCCTTGGAAGTGAGTTTGGGTCTGAATTTATGACACAGGTAAGTACCCATGTATCAGGCCCAGTGAAAGCAATGCTGCAGAAGGATATGATCTAACCCTGGAGTTCCCTGTTTGGATTAATATTTATGGAACCTGTAACCCCAGATTAAGCTTTGGGCTCTGGGACAGGAATCATGTTTTCCAGAAGCACAGCAGAGCCACATAAATGTCAGAGGGATGAAGATAAGGCTTTAGCAATGTCCCTGGTGCTGGGATGTAAGTTTTTGTACTGGAGTAGAGCAGGAAGCACCCATGGCCAGGTTCAGCCTGGGGAAAGAGCCATCCTCTGCAGCCCCAGCCACAAGAGCAGGAGCCATGCCAAGGTGAGAGGCTGTTAATTCCAACAGGACTACCTTCAGAAAGGATTCTGCTGAGAAATCTGTCTCTAAAATTATCTTGACCCTCTGCCATACGCACGCACACACTTTTTAAAGGCACATGAAATGAATCTTCTCTTTATCCGTCCCCTTGTGAAATATAAACAATTCTTGATGGATTTGCAGCTTACACTAGTAACTGACAGCCTGCTAGCTGCTGGCATGAATACTTACAGTCTGGCAAGCATGAGATAACTGTGATGCCTACAATGCACACCCTCGAAACGTGGTATTTTTCAATGTTGTTGAGGATCCGATCTTCAGATCTGCTCAGTTCTCATCTAAGCAGCAAAACAACTGGCCAGAGAGCCAGCAAACTCTGTTTTGAGACTGATCTCTGCTGAAAACCTGGCCTGAATGGGTGTATTAAAAGAGACAGATCTCCTCTGAAATGTTAGTCTAAGCTGTGAGTGCTGAGCAGTTGGAAACCAAGCCCTGAATGTGCACTTGTGTGAGCTGGGTTTTTCTATATGAACAGTTAAGCAGACCCTGCCTATGTCCCATTCCAGGGAGTTGGATGCCTCGATGGGATTCTTTCTGAGTGAGAGTCTAGATCACAAATAGATGGAGCACTGGCTAGGCACAGCAAATAAAATTCCTTATTTGCTCACATAAAAGCTGCATTCAAAAAGTAGGGCACCACCATTGCATACATCTGCTCTCAGCCAGCTAGCAAGCTGGAGCTCACCTCCAAGCCAGAGAGAACTTGGAAACTTGCTAAGTATTAAAGCAAATCCTGCCTAGACCTGCAAAAAGCTTTTGTGGGTATAAAGGCACCCATCGGCACCAGCCATGCGGGGAATAGCCCTACTTCGAAGAACTTTTTGCAAACAAAGTTGATTTGAGCATTCAGGTGCCCACTCTGAGCATTCTGCCCACCCATCTGGCAGAGATGAGGCTGCATCAAACCTTTTCTCAGACAGTAGACACCTCTGTGGGACCACACAGCACAAATTCACCAGTGACACAGGGAAGCATGAGAGAGGAGGATTTCTCTATCAAACATGTGCTGAAGGTTGGGGTTTAGCTGCCTGTGGCCATGTACATCAGATCTGCCACTGGAAGATGCCAGGAAGGCAAGAGGGCCACTGCCTGGAGGCATGCAATGAATTCTTGCCCTTACAAAGGCAAGGTGATGTGCTCTCCCAGCAACTGGACACTGAAGTGATGATCAGGCTTTCTGTCACCACCACCTCTGGGAATAGTTTGCTTCATTATTTAGGAAAGAAAAACATACAAAATATATTCTTGGGGAAAGAAAAAATGAAACAGGCCACAGATATTTACGTCATGAAGCAGAGCAGACCTTCTGCTCCCACCTGGCCTGCAAAAGGTTACAGGCTCCAAACCAGCTTAGCACCTGAGTTTATAACAAAGTGAAGCTATTAAAGAAAACCATGAGCAGCTGAAGCAAGAGAAAAGGAGGGAATGGGGTCTGTGGGGGGAAAAAGTACATTTCGTTCTGTCTGCTGAGAAAAGGTGGGAAAGGGAACTTGTCCTTATAATGTGTGTAGCTTGAACTGAAAATAGGAATGAAATTCAAGATCAAGGACAGCAATTGGCATTTTTGCTCTGACCTAGAGGTGTCTGTTCTTAAGGTCTGTCTGTTATAGAAGAAAACCTTCTGGAGACAGAGCTGGCAAGGTCTGCAAGTACCAGAAATGTACTGGAGATGCTGCTTTGACAGGTGGTCCATGAGCTGCTCTGAAAACATTGTTAAAGAAAACAGCTCTCTCAGAGGACACCATCAGTGCAGCACTTCCATAATCATCACATGCAAAGCCCCAACTGCCCCTTGCCTGTGTCATCTCACTCATGAGCAAAAATAACTTATTTTCTCTGTGTTCTGTGTTTTGGGGTGCTTATTTGCTGGCACAATGTGACTGTTATCTATAGGAACACACGTGGGTTGCAACACTTTTTTAAATGGTTTCTGAGTGACCTGAACCCTTTCTGTGTGCCCACATCATCTCCACACACCGAGAGTCTTTTGGGCACCATGGTAGAAGCACACCACAGGTGCCCTGTTGTGCCAACCCTGAAAGAAAGCAAAAGAAACACTGGACGGTTTAGGAACATTTAATAAATGGGAGAATTTTCTTTCCTACACTGCTGGTTGGCACTTGATGTACAGCCTGAGGCACGGGTGCTTTGACTCCACTGTCAGAGGATCCAGCTCAGCACTGGTGTTGTGATCATGCATCAGGGCAGGCTCTGGCCCAAGTTGGAATTTGGGTATGAGTACAAGCCACTTAAGGCTGGCTGGGAGCACATGGCTCTTTGGTAAGGACTCAGTGCCATGGTTCCGTGCCAAGCCCTGATGATGCAATTCTCTCCTAGCCCTCAGTCTTTTTGTAATCATAAGTGATTTTTGTATTGGAAACTTTCAAAACAGTTGCCTAGTTCAGTCAGCGTTACAAAACTTCAATAACTACTGAAATCATGGGATCCTAGAAACCGAGGGAAGAACAAACCACTGTGAAATCTCCCTGTATCTCCTACATGCAACCTGTTCCAGAAAAGGAGATGTCACAAGCTTGTTTCTTCTAATTTTAAATGTATTTTAACTTTTCCTAATATCTGCCCAAAAGGCCTGGGGAGAAATTACTATATCCCATTATAGCTCTCTGGTGTTCCAGATAAAATTGGTTTTTTTCTTACTAACCAGAACAAACAGAAGCAGTTTGTGCTCAAGCAGGGAGCAAGCAAATGTGAGTCCCTTCAGCATCTATCTGCAAGATATTTTCACTCTACTCCCATGTTCCCAGAGAATCATGTCCATGGACTGTGCCAGGCTTTACAACAGGCAGTTGTTTTCTGTTCTTTCCTTCCTATGTTTTCTGAAATTGGGCATTGACATTTCTTAGCAGCGTGATTTATGAACAAGGTACATGAACTTGGGTGATGGCCTTTTTTATATTCTTTTCTCTTTACAGAACAATAATTAGCAAAGCTTTTAAGTCAGGAGCACACAATTTTTCTTGATCCCTGCATCAGAGTTGTGTTTCTGGAGGAGCAGGAAAAGAAATCTTTAGTGGATTACCATGGCAGCCTGAACACCTGATTGGCTGTGCTTCATTTCTGGTTCCAATCTGACATAGTAATTTTGTCTTCAATTAAAAAAAAAACCAAAACCAAAACCAAAAAACAAACCAACCAACAAACAAAAAAATAAAAACCAAACCCTCCTAAAAACCCCACACTAAGGACTAATCCTCTTTCAGTGACAAGGAAAAACAGTGATTTCAGGTCAAAGCAGCGGCAGTTGCCAGCAATTACCTGCATCCTTTTACAGGAGAGGCCCCGTTTTGAGTGAGGGTGTTACAATCTAAAGGCATTAAACTTCCTTTTCAGCTTCCAAGCTTGACTGCATTTTCCAATACTGCTTCCAAGAGGTCCCTTACTATGTTCCCCGCCCCGACACTCCTACCTGGGAGATGTGATCACAAACATTCATGCAGCTGCCATACCCTGTCTTGCAGTGGAGCTGCTGGAAGGTAGAGACCACTCCTAATCCTGATGAGATTTTCTCTCCCACCTGTGTCAACCTCACACTTCCAGCATGAATCATTAGTGGATAAGAATAGCTCTTGTTTTATAGGTCTCAAATTGTTCCTTTCACAATTGCATCCAGGTTTGTGGATAATATTATGGTAATTCCAGCAATATGTTACAATCAGTCATTAGACCTTATCAGTCTTCTAAGAGGGAAATGACAAAGCTGAGTGCTTTTTATCAGACATATGTGACATCCCAGCGTCACTTTGTCTAGCAAACTGTCAATTTGCAGCAATTGAGAACAACACCTTTCTACCCTGTAACTCATAACAGTTCAACCAACGTGCTGCAGAACGTCATCTTGTCTGTGAAAACTCTGTGTTTGTCTTAATCTCAGTCTCTCCAGGTACAAATGTCGTTGTCAACAAAAGAAATGCTGCAAATACCTCCACTTGCCTTCCAGGACTACTGAGCCATGACCAAGAAGCCAATCACTGGATTGTTCCCATCTATAAGCAGTTTAACACAGCAGTGCCTGAGTCCTCTCCACAGCTTCCACAACATGTAGAGTTGTGAAAAACATGGTGCATGAAACATTTGGCTGGAATGTTGCCAGGGAGTATTTTTTTAGGGCCTCTGTGAGTCCATCTTTATTTGCGGTTTCTTAAATTCAACATGACCCTAAAAACTAGAGGGCAACTTGACACCTCTGAAATATTGCAAAATTCCAGCAACTTCTGGATATGCCAGAGCCCAGGATCTTTGTGAGTAATGGCTGTCAAGCTCTGGCCATTGTTCTCAGTGGAGAAGTATTGTCCTTTGTTTGTGGGGGTTTTTTTTAAGTGCAATGATCAAAATTGTTTTGGCATCACTTGCTGCTCAGGCTGCCAGGCCCATGCACAGAAACATTGCTGGCATGATCCAGGAAAACAGTCTGATTTTCTTGAGCCTGGGAGAAATCTCCTCTCCATAGGACAGAAATAGAGAAGCTTTTATTGTCTTGGCATTCGAAATATACCTGGGCTGACAGGTCAGGGAAGAAGGAATAAGTACCTCTGAACTTAGCTCAACAGGGTTTGCAAAGAGAACATCTGTGACAGGGATGTGGCACTTGGGGACATGGTTTAGTGGTGAACATGGTGGTGCTGGGTTAATGGTTGGACCCAATGATCTTAGAGGTCTTGCCCAACCTCAGTGATTCCATCATTCTGTAAATGCATCCTGAGGACCAAACTTCTCACACGTAATTTAAGGGTCAATGCACACTGTTTCCTGAGCCCAGCTTGCCCAGCTAAGACTGGAGCCAAAGATCTGCCTTTCCCCTGCTGTCTCTTGGGAAAACTAGGAGCAGACAGTTTAATATGAAGCTGCAGTGGCTGCCAAAACTGTGGCGTATTGTTATTCAAACCTTCATTCAGTTACAATCCTCATCACCTCCTCGAACACCTGTCTTCCTCTTAACCAACACTTCCGTGTGTGTCTGCACCCATAAGAAGTGTGTCCATGCCAATAAGGCTTGAAGTCAAACAGCCCCAGTGGTTTTTGTGACTAGATTGTCTCCTAGAAGCCATAAGCAGGCCGATGCAATTAGATGTCAGCACCCACTGCCTTAATGTGTAGGAGCTGTGCTTCACATCGTTAGAGCAAATTCACACCCAATTTGCATTCTGACCCCTTGCAGCCCTGTTATCTAAGGGTGTCCTTTTCTCATGATAAATGCGTAAGTAATTGTATGCTGAGGAGGCTGGTTGTGCAGGCAGCTTGGTGGGGCTTTGGGCTATGCTTGTCAGATTTTTTTGTGTCTTTTTCAAAGGAAAGACATAAAAAGTGAAACATGAGCTGATGTGACTGGTTTTATATGCTGTGAAGCAGGGGCCTTGAACAGTTTAATATTTACCGCCATCAATCAGTCCTTTCTCCCCAGCTGAGAATACATTTGGACTCAGCTCACCGAATCTGCTGTTTTTGCCAAATTTAAAAAAAAATCAAACCATACAAACAAAAGATATTTTGTCCTGTTTCCTGAGACCTATTAGCCAGTAAATACATTTTATTCTAAAACGCATTTTGCTTTGTTAGCAGCACAAACTATTCTGTGTAGAAGAGTTTGCAGAAAAGACACAATGAGTATTTTTGTATGTGATGGACCCTTAAGTCATGAAAAAATATCATGCACATCACTGGATTTTAACTGGAGGGTTTAAAATATTCTTAAAGGAATGCAAATATTTTGATTGGTGTTACGTGCTTTATCATCCCAGTGAACTCAGTTGGTCAGAGCATGGTGTCAGTAAACCCAAGTTGTAGGTTTGATCCTCATAAGGGCCATTCACTTAAGAGTTGGACTCGATGATCTTTGTGGGTCCCTTCCAACTTTCATATTCTATTAAATCTAAGTATGTCTGTACGACCACAAACATTAAGGTTCCAAAGCCTAAAAAAAAGGAGGAAAATCATGGATGCAGATAAGAACAGTGTTTCTGCAGTTATATTTTCCAACTACATCTGTTACCTCACACAAGAGAAATGCCTCATTTTTTCCCGAAAAACACACTAGACTTCAAACAGGAAAAAGTTGCTTTATACAATGGGGCTGGGTGGCAAAAAGAAACTGAATCATTTCCAAGTGTGACCAGTTAGAAACAGAATACATCATGTGGCACACATCAGCAACATGGGGGTTTGTTGTACTGTGAAGTTTTTATTGCTGCGGGTTTTGGTTGTCTGCATGACACATGAAATGACAGAAAGACAGAAGCTCCGTAGGCTCTGACCAGCAAGAACCATTCAGACTTCATAGCCACTCTCAGAGTTGTAGACCAAGAAAAAAAATGAACGTGTGGGAAGAAGAGCGTTTCTCAACACAAAAAAAACAACAACCACCAAAAAAGCACAATTTGGAAAGGTTTCAGAAGTCTTACAATGGAAAGAGTGTATTCTATGTAACTGCTTAACTTTCCCGTCGAGCTATTATTGCTTACTTCAGTAGTCAGTTTTATGCACAAAAAGGCCATTCCTGCTCTCCAGAGATCGTTGCCAAAATATATGCGATGAGATAAATGGGGTGGAAAAGCCTCATTTTACGGAGTCTTGAGGCAGCGGGAGAGACTGAAACCTAGATCAGTGAACTTACTTGTGTGACTAAATATCCTTCTAGAAACAGGCTTTAAAGATTTGGCTGCTCTCGCACAGAGATCTGCAGTAAGGTTGGACTCCCCTGAGAGCCTCCATCCAGAAGAAGAAAGTGGAAGTTTCGTGGTGTTCCCTGCCTTTGCAAAGCATCTCTGTTTTGGACATCCTTCTACATCTTGCAACAGCTTCAAGTCATCACCTCCTTGCAACCTATGAAATCTACTCTCTAAGCAATCTGGGGGAGTATATGCTCCTAATTGCTCCTAATTAGGGGATTGCTGAGGAAGGTCAAGCCAAAAGGGAAATACTGCAACTCCTTGCTCCTATCTCCCACCTCCTGTTGTCCACAGCCTGGTTCCTGCTCGTGTGCTCTCGTACCATCTGAAGCAGCATTAATTAATTAATAAGTAGTCTTTGTGTCTAAGATCAATTACATGGTACAGACAAAGCTCTTCCTTTGTAACTCTCCCTAGCTCCTGAGAAGAGCATCTCTTGCCCTTTTCAGAGAACATCTTCTTTTAATTAAGTTTTTTTTATTGAGCTGTTCAGAAAAACCAGAATTACAGAGCTTCAAAAATACAATTAGCATAATGTAACAGTAACATCACTAATGAGGGCTGGCATGCATTCACCCAACGGGGCATGACTTCATAGAGCACAATAGCAGCTTCTTTCTGCAAAACGAAAAAGACCCAACCCGGGCAGCCATCGCCTTTGTGCTGCACAAGCTGAGAACTGCCTCCACATCCTGGTCTCTGCTCCACACAGGGATGCTGGAGCTCTTGCAAATGTATGAATGGCCTGCAAACAACCTGACACACCGTCAAAGGGAAGTAGTAGAGAACAAACTTCAGACGTGACGGCGAAGTAAATGACTTTAAAATGTAACCACTCCCTCTGGCTGTTTCAAAAGCTGATGAAGAACTGTGACTAAAAACCAACCAATGGACCACAGAATGAGTGCAGATTTCATGTGATATAGGAGGGTTACATCAGGCATAGCTCAAGTGACATGTATTCATAAACATAGCAAATTTCTGACAGAATGTAGGGATTGTCAGTCAAAAACAACTGTAAACGGTGCCATGTGCTCACTTGCAGACCTGCCTTAATGAAGTGAATTAATTTAGCCATGGAGACCACTATGTTTCAGGTGGACAAGCCCCAATATTGTTGGCTGGAAATCCTCTCATTATTTGTTTTCCAACATTGTTTAGGGGTTTCTTTGAGATGGTAAGTGTTTTAAGACTCAAGTAACATCATACGTATAATGCCTCAATGCAAGTTCTCCAACTTTTTAAGGGGTTTCCTTGTGAAAAATCCTGCTTCTGGTGTAGATATTTCTGCATGGAGTACCAGAACTGTGAATTTTTACAGAGAGTATTACAGCACAGGAACATAGGCCCCCATTCAGAGCTTGTGTTTAGCTTGGAGTACTCGCACTCAACCAACATTTAACCACGTGGGCTGAAGAAGGTTAGAGAGTTTCCTACCCAAGCAGTGCTGTGTAACTGTTCACGCAGGGATATTCAGCAGGAGATTAGATTTATGCAAGCTCTGCACACACTTTGGTACAGATCTTGTAGTCAGCAAACTTTTCAAACTGACCTCTGCATTTCCCCCCGCTTGACTTTATCCCCTTCTTTCAGAGTTTTCCTGGGGCATCAAGAATATTGTTTATCCTGAGTGAATAGGATATCCACTGAAAGCTTACCTGTGTGTCTTCAGCTGGAGTTTGACAAAGAAATACGTGGTTTTTTCTTAACTTCTCCTTACATACAGTGCCATGCCTGTGCTTCCCTCACAGAGCTGTCGGTCACTTTAGTGGCACCTGATGATGGCAGCCTGACTGGTGTTGACCACTAAACATTGTCTTTGTCCATCAGCTGCATCAGACAAATAAATCATAGCACTAAGTGCCAGGTCCAGTTGTTCCTCAAATGCTTCCATTCCACAACTTCTTTGGGCAGCCTGTTCCAATGCTTAATAACACTTTCAGTGAAGAAATTCTTCCTGATGTCCAGCCTGAATCTCCCCTGGCACAGCTTGAAGCTGTTTCCTCTTGTCCTGTCACCACCCCCCACCTGGCTACAACCTGCTTTCAGGTAATTTTAGAAAGGGATAAGGTCTCTCCTGAGCCTCCTTTTCTCCAGAGTAACAACCCCATTTAGCACTGGAAAAGGCAAACTGTACTTTTAGTCCCTCCCAGCATGGGTTAATATTTTGTGAGACTGGCTTCTGCTACAAAATTCTGGTTGCCACAGATCTTTATTTAAAATGAGTCCAACTGGATTATTGGGAGCTCAGAAATAAATTCTGTGAGGACCAGGCTCAGAATCACAGTCCTCAACCTTTGCAGGGTCACAAACTCCTGCTGGGAGAAAGTATGACAAGGACTGTTACAGAAAATAGCATAAAGAATTTCCTGATACCTCCCTGGTTTTCCTTATGACTAAGGTCAGACTATTGTCCAACCTGCTGGAATTGCTGAGCTGATAGTTTTTGATGCCTTTCACATGTTTTGGCTGCGTAGCTTTCACTGGCTCATCTTTTGAGGTTCACTCAGTGTTGCACCCACAACAACTGCTTGAGAGGTTGTGCAAGCATTGTGAAAGCTGCTCTGGAGCAGGATACGTGCTCACCGTGCTGAAGTGAAAAAGTGCAGGGGTTGGAAGTTGCAAACAGAGCTGTGTATACAAAATTCATTTTCTGGCTACTCCCTTGAACCGAGAACAGCTAATCTTAACAAAACAAAAGCAGACAGGCAAGAGACACGGTCCAGAAAGGCACAGTCAACCTGACTTATCAAACAACTGTATTTACCTTTTGACACTGTTTTATTCCATTAACAATTACTGATCTAAGACAGTTCTGCTAGGGTATTGGAAATCTTTACAGCTGCAGGGGAAAAAGTGTATTCTCTTAACAGTTTTGTTAGCTCAACAATTTATTCTTTATTTATATTGGCTTTGATGTGAGAGAAGAAAGTGAAAAAGAATGTAGAAAGTGGGCAGTTTCATAATACAAGTATATTTATCAAGTGAAGGAGGCTTAGGAGAAGAGGAAAAACTGTAATGTGAAACACTGCAAAAACACAATTAGGAACATAAGTATGAAATTATGCAGTCTAACCTGATTTCAACCTTTGCTTGCCTGGTATGAAGGTAAAGTTTTTTAATGGTATTTCAAAAAAACCCAAAAAACCTCTCTTTTATGATCTAAAACTCAACCAGGAAACTGCACCAGCAATTGGCATCACTGTGAGGAGGAAGTCATAGCGTGCAAGAGACATGATGGCTCAACACTTTTTTAGCTGCTGAAATGTGCCTGAGGTCAGCAGAGTCTCCCAAAGGGTGTTGGGATTAAATTTATCTGAGGAGGAAGAAGAAAGGGAAGGGCAAGGACGAAGCTATTTTGAGGATATTTCTATGGTCCAATCACCAGTCTGTGGATTCAGTACCATCATTAGTGCCCTGAAGAACTTGTGGGCTCAGAGCAAAGCTGATATCTCCATCCCATTCTCATCTCAGAGCCATGATGTCTGAGTATATATCATTTTTACATCAGTCTTATATTTATTTCTGCTTGGTGTGCTGAAGCAGCCCAACTGGCCTCACTTTAAGAAAGAGAAGGGTGAAATATGTCCAGCGGCTTTTCTATGTGAGGAAGCTGAACAAGGTGACAAACCTCCCTTGTGAGCACACTCCCCTTCTCTCTCAAATAACATTCCTTTTTTTTTCCAGCTTGGCTCAAGCCAAGATGAAAAATGTTCTGTTGCACTGGAACAAACGTTTGTGGACAGCTGTTTGACACCAACAATTGCACGGTGAGGCTGTTGGGGAGAGGAGAAGCCCAGGTGTCCCTCAGATGGATGTCAGGCAGCCCATGACAAAGGAGGACACACAGCCTGTGTCTTCCAGATCCTCTGAGGCTCCTCCCTGGACCTTTCTGGCCTCTCTCTCATTTCTCTGCACAGATGTGGAAACTCTTGCACACAGCATCAAGGGACCTGGCTCTTCCTAGCTAACAAAGCTTGCTTGATCTCCTCTCTAATAGGAAATATATGTCAACCTAAACATTTGGCTTGGTTTGGACTCAGTCTGGCTTTCCTCTCCTTTCTCAGAAAAATTCTCCTTGTCTAAATGTGTACAGAGTTGCAGATGGTCATTCACAAGCTTTGCATGCTTGGGAAAGAAATAATGGGTTGCACCTACGATGGTAAAAGGTTTTATTGTTTGGAAAGCTCCTCTGTCGTGTAAATGGGAAGGGGAGGATAAGAGAAGCCCTTGGTGGTTTCCTGTCCAGAGTCCAGCTCCTTTCCAGAGAACAGATGTAGTAATGAGAAAAGGATGGAAAGGTCTTGCCCGGGTCATTTCTTGGGTTTACCTGATGTGGAATAATTCCTGGCATTCCCTCAAATGACCCTTTCCATTCCCTGGTCCCTGTCAGGGATCACAAACTGGGACATCCCACCTGGAATGCTGCTGGTGATGATGGGCTGTGCACAGCCCTGCCTTCAGACATTGCTACTTGCTGGCTGAGCCAGAACATTGCCCACACCTATAAAATGGATGAAGTAAGGACCACGTTTTCCACACACAACCTTAGATGAGCCATCTAGAGACATTGATCAGGCAGGAATCTGCATGCACAAACTGGACAAGTGTACATTCAGCCATCTGACTTGACTATCCCTAGGTGTGCTTTTTACGTGCATGTGAGAAAATGCATGTTTTCACTGTTTCAGAGGTTGGTCTGAAAAAAAGAAAACCTACTTTCTTTGATATCTAGATAGATATCTATCTTGATATCTAGCAGAAAATCTTTTAATTTAAAGAGGTGCTGAGAAAGATTGCAACGGAATTATCTCCCAGCTGACCCAGTCTAGAGGGGAGGACAAACCAAGATACTCTTTTCCCCTGTTCCTTTTTCTTTTTCATGAGAGACTCTTCTCAGGCAGCAAGATATAAAATATCCTACGTGGCAGACAAAGAATTCTGTTTCACCTCTAAGTTTTTTACCCAGTTATTTTCAATGGGGGAATTTGTTTTTCCTGTATGATTGGAATAATTTCCTTGATGAGGCAAAGAACTGGGACAGATGTTCTCCCTAACTAATAATAAAAAGTGTCCTTCAACTTTTTCTTGTTGTGAAATCCACTACTGTCCCATGACATCCCACAATGGGATGGAGGTAGTGGATATAATAGGAAGTGGAGTGTTGCTGATATTCCTTCTTATTTCAGGAGAGGACAGGACAAAGTGTGCAGTGTTAAATTCAACTGTATGTTCACCCTCTCCAAGGAGGAGAACAACTTTTTAAAAAGCTCCTAATTGTTTCAGGTTACCTACCCTTTACAAGAGAGAATTATTATAGTTTTGATATTTCACCATGAAATGGTGCTGCCAGCTGTCAGCAGCTCAGGGAACAGTTAATTATATTTTTGTACAGCTGTTCATAAAACTGTAAAAAGCTGCTATCCTCCTCCTAAAAAAAAAATTAAATTCTTGGCATCAGTCCTTTGGGGAGAATAGTTAACAAGTGTCCAAAATACTTGCAACTGGAGAGCCAATTCCTCATCTTCCTTTTCTGAAGTAAAAATGCATTTCCTCTGGTGTATGGAGCCATGTAAGAAACTCCCTGGTTAAAATAAAACTGGAGTGGGCTGGAAAAATAATCTTGTGTCTAAGTATTCACAGACTTGGAAACAAGGAGGATTTGGCCACGTTGCTGTTCTCTGTGAACCCATCAGTGTCCATCATGCTCTTCCTTAACTGGGCAGTCAGTGCCATGGTCCACTCACCTTGCAGGTGCTCAGAACATCTGGGACTGCCAGCTGGAAACAGCGCTGAAATGGATATGGCAGGATCCACATCTCGCAGCCTTCCCTGGAAACAGGACCTTCACCTGCCGTGGGCTCCAGGGCAGTGTTGGTGCTAAATGAACATGGAGAGAGACTTTTCCAGTAGCCTGATGGCTTCTGCAAGGTCTGCTAGAACAAAGCCCATGCTGAGGTTGGTTAAGCAGTTGGTGGCAGCACGTGGCTGCAAGGGAGAATGGCAAGAGCACTGGAAACTGCAGCCCAGAGACATGAGTAAGTGCTTGGCAAGATGCAGTATGCTGCTCTATACCTCGAGAGAGGAGTCAGACACTGCTGCTAGAGACTCCTCAAGCATCCCCCTGCCCAACACCCTTGCATGTAATAAGAGGCACAAACACATTGGCTAAAATTCTGGTCCCTTGATAGCTTGATTGAAAAGCATAATAGTAATAATAATAATAATAATAATAGTAATAAAGACCTAACTCTTTAGCATCTCTTTTGCAGATAACTCTACACTAGAGCTGAGTTATCCAAGTAATGAGCCATGCCCTGCTCTCCACTGTACTTCAACATTTTCAGAATATAAAGCAGCAGGGATGGTGAGAAATGGAGCAAGCAATATAAAAATCGAAAATAAGGCAGAAAATTGCAATTTAACTTCATAGGCACAGTTGTATGGAATTGAAAAGCAATTTCAGCAGCCCCAAGACATGTTAACAGCCTTAGAGAGTCCAGACATAAAAGCAAGATATTTTCCAAATTTCAAATGGATCCAAAGTTTCCTAGCAGGAGGGAGTTTTTTTAGCATGTAGCTTTCTAATGAGATGTTGGAAAAGCTTAGTGGAGGAGTAGATCCCACCCTAACTTCCATTGAAGAAACTTCACTTTAAAGTACAAAAATAACTCTGGGTGGAGATGGCCTTACCAAAGGACAGAGTTTAGCCCAGCGTCTTTAAAGTTCATGCACCTACATGGTCAGAAACTCTCCTGCCCTGAATGGGAAATGGTGGATAAAATTCCTCAGAACTGGAGTCAATTAAGGTTAATTTAGTTCAGTCTTTCTTGCAATAAATGGATGTAAATGAGGCATCCCCGGTGGAGACAGATTTACAGCAGGCAAAACAGCTATAAAATTAAGAACAACAGGAAAACGAAGCCAGTCTCTGATAAGAAGGTGTGAGCTAATTATGAGCTTCCAGCTAGCACATGAAAGTAACACATTTAACCCCAACAGATAGTAAATGTCTAATCTGGCAATTTATGGTGATTGACAGGTGAACCTTGCTGTGGGAAGAAGAAGAGAGAGGTGATGTAGGGGTTCTTTGCATTAGTCTGTGTGTTACACCGGACACGGTTCCGACACAGCTCAGCTATGCAAACTGATGTAATTTAATCCTGTTTCTTATCAAACTTTCCCTAGTGGCTCCTTCTCTCCCATCACAAGGTTACTCTTCCACTTACGAGCCAGTTGCCTGATCCACTAAATCTCTCTCATTTTCCAAGTTCGGGTTTTGCTGAGCCTCCTTAGGCTTGCTGTGGAGACACAGTTCAGATGGGATGGAAGAGAGGAAATTAAAAAAGAAATCATATAGCTACTGAAAATCACACGGCCTCGGGTGTTCTCTCTTCTGTTTCTCTGAGAAATCTTGGGTTTGCAGCTTACATTGGCTTCCAATAGGAAGATGAATGTCATTAGGGACATTTAGTCCAAGGAAGTGTGTTTCACACTTGAGGGGCACCAGCCAAGTCTGTAGAACACACGGGCCAGCAAAGGTCCGTGTGGCCCTGCAGCCACATGGGACAGCCGTAAAGAGAAAGAAGGGGGAGGGACTGAAGCCTATAGCGATGTCTGCTGTCTCTCCCAGGTCCTAGTCTCTGTTTAGGTTGGCTTGATATTTTCTCACTTCTTACAAGCCCATAGTTGTCACTTACTCAGACTTGGGTGAACTAGTTGTCTCCCCAAACCACAATCCCTTTTTGTCCACAGCATTTAGACTACAAGGGAATGGCCTCTGGGCCCATCTGTTCTTGCCAAAGAATCAGTGATGGGAATGTATTAATTACACAGAGAGAAGAGGGCAAACCTGTCCAGCTATGACCATCTGCAAACACCTAAACTTTATTCTGGTGGAGTCTGAATCAAATGAGACAGGTCCATAATTAGTTTTATTGTAAGAGTCCCAAGGGCAGAGAGAGGTTGACTTTTTGCAAAGGAGAACATCAACATTTCAACAGCCACTGAGGAGATGCGTTTCCTACAGAGGTTTCAGATTTCCTAGAAGCTGCATGAGCATACACAGCATTGTCTGGGTTCATCTCTCGTCTTGCCTCAAGGTTCCTGAATGGTTGGAACAGATTTTGTGAACTTTGAATCAAACACCAAGCGGGATCAAAGCCAGGGGAGGTTGCAAGGAGCTGTGAGTACGGATGAAGGAGCTGTGAGTCAGGGCTAGAACAACACTGGGTGAGACGCAGAAGGGTCTGTAGATAATCCCCTGAACCATCTGGCATTGCCTTCTCCTCCAGATGGCTGTACCCACAGTATGGAGAGCTGGTTTCCCAGCTACACTGGGAGACGAGGAAGGAAAGGGCCCTCCCAGAGGAAAACAGGACAGTGGATGGAGGAGAGGGACCAGGTACAGGTACACTGGAGACCAGAATAGATCTGCCCCTGCAGCAGATGCTGAGCCTTCAACTACATGAGCTTGACAATTTCCCTACAAACAACTTGAGGTCCTCCAAGCAAGGAACTGGCTTAGGTGGGAGCACATCGTGTCCATAGGCAAAGGAAATGGGCACATTTGGGTTGTGTTGACTGGGATATGAACCAGTATGGGCACTAACACATCACACAGTACCTGTGTGTTTACCAAAGGCTAGGGATGAGACCCAGGGGTGGGGAGATGTCTAACTGTTCCAGCTGGTAGCAATAAGCTTTAGCTTGGGCAAGGGGAACATCATCATTTCTCCATAGTGAAGTTTTGTTATTTTGGGTTTTATTCTTTTGGGTGCCCGTTGTTACAATAGGAAGCCAAATAAATGTCCCTGACCCAGGAGTCCCTTTAGACAGGCAAGCACTTCTGAGGGAGTTTGCATTGCCTCCATTAGCAGGTGGCAAACTGGGGCCGCCCAGGTACCAAAGAACTTCCCAAAACTGTCTACAGCTCCACCTGACCGCAGGCACAGAGGATCTGCAGACCAGTGCCATACAATATGGGGAAACCACAGAGTAATGTTTAAAGCTGCATCCTACCACCACTTGTCACCTCTCAGCCCTGTGTGGGACAGGACTAATTTTGTGAACAGCAGGGGTGGATGGTGACAGCCTGTGGGACTGGCTTGAGCCCAACAGAAAGTGCAAATGCATGTTTGGCTCCAGAGCTTTGCTACACACCAGCGAAGGGGCCTTCTGAGCCTGTAAAAGCAGCCACTGTTCCTGGTGTACATTGATGCAGGTCCCTCTTGTGCTGCCACTGGAAGTCTCAGCAGAGACTGGGGAGTTTATTAAAAAAGGTGAGTAATTATGCAGAGCAGTTCACATATCCACCACACCATGTGTGTACAGACTGTGACCTTTCTGGAAGTTTCTGCAGCACACCCTTCAGCAGCTTATTACAAACATAACAGGTACCCAGAGACCTGCACCAGGGAGCACTTGCTGATTGCACGGAGAGCTGCTAAACAGTTCTCTGACAATGAGCATTTAAAGAGCAGTTTCCTTTCCGTCCTTCACTTTCCTTGCCTAATTTATGGGTGTGAGGTCATTTTGATTATTAACCTGAGCCCTTTTCTTTCTATGGGCAAGTGCTTCCACCCTCATGCTGCACATTTGCACGCCGCCTCTCTGAACATTTTATTACTTGATTTTCCTGTTTGATTTCCCAGGGTACTTCAGTTCCTGTTCTGAGATATGGTGTGTTCCGAGAGTTGGTTAAAGACTCGCAGATCTCCAAATCTTCAGGGATAGATTCTTTTCCTCCTTCTCAGTAGCTGACAGATGGTTATTCTTTAACAAATAAAATCTAAATTGTATGAGTCTGCTCCATGGCAGAAGCAAGTTCTTAATAAGCGCCTTGCTGTGATAAAAGGAAATAGAGGAAAAAGCAATATCTCCAAAGTGGGGGTATTTAGAACTAAAAATAGACTCTGTGTGTCCATTTCATAGAATTGCACAGCAAAATTTCACATCTGAAGGGGACTTAAATGGCACAGAGGCCTGGTTTTTGCTCTCTCCAAAGGGATGGGTCACATCCACAGCAAACTTTCAGGAGTGGCAGCTGTTTTCTGAACCAGTGCCATTTGATGTGCCAAATCCTCCTCATGCAGGACCCCATGTGTGAATGTACATCAAGAGAAAAATGAATCTTCACCCAGCCAGGCTGACACAGCCGCAGTTAGACCTGCCAGGGCTGTGGAAATGGGCACCTAATAGATCTGACAGAAGCATCAAGGCTGAGCTGAGTTTATGAGGCAAAAGCTGACTCAGAGCAAGCATGAAGGGCTCCCCATCTGTGCCTGACCTGCAAGCTCATGCCATTCTCTGGTCCCTCTTTGTTAACACCCTTATCGCTCTGACATGGCTTTATAAAACTTTAAAAACCCACTTCGTGGGTTAAAAAACCCACTTTGTGGTCTTTGTCTTAATAATCCCATCCTGGAGACCTCTTGGTTCCGTTCTGCACATTATGTGGCTGCTCTGCCTCTGCTGAGTCTCAATTCTGATAAGGTTAGCAATGGTGTGTGCCAATTCCTACACCAAGGTCCGGATTGATTTCTCTGGCATCATCAGGGTTAACATGGTTGTGCACAGACAGCTCAGCTCAGCCCAGCCCTTTCCATCATAAAACCACGGGGTTTAGCAAATATGGTGAGTGCTGGCCCTCAATCAGCATTGCTGCAGCACCATGGACTGGACTGGCCCAGTAGCTAATTTTGCACCTCACCAGACAGCTCTTACCTGTTCCTGAAATGCTGACCCAACCAAGGTTTCCAGTCATCTAAAATATCTGCAGATTTTTCTCCTTCTCAGTCCTAAGGTAAGGTAAGAAGTACGGTTGAGGGAAATACAAGCACTTATCTTGCTGTGAAGGGGCCATCACTCAGTTTGTCACCGTTAGCAAGATAATCCCATGGGAGAGACCCTTGGTGCTCTGGCATTTGAGACCTGCTTAAAAGTGTCACTATTAGCTCTTCATTAGCTGAAGAAATCACAGAAATCCTCTGGCAGCCCATGAGATTTAATTGCAATACCAACTGATTAAGAAAATAACTGCCTAAAACCAGTCTGGTATTAATCTTTGATTATACCTTAATCGTTCAAAACCAATAATTCAGATCACTTAGAAAAAACAATTGCATCTTGGATACAGAGAACAGAAGTGGGAAAAATAATCCACTGACCTCTGCTGCCATTCTGCCCAATTTCCTGATCTTCAGGACATCTCCCAGAAGGTTCTCCAGCCTCTGCAAACCCAAACAATGAGCTTAAAATCAGCCCCAGGAGGAGCAAAGGGGTACAAAGCTGCTCCCATTGGAAAGTCCTGAAGGAGCTGTTGGTACGAGCTCTTGCCCTGCTCTGGAAATCAAAAACTGCAGCAAGAAAATCTCACTCTTTGAGGCAATCACTTTGCTCCTCCACCCAGCAGTCTCTAAGCACCTTTTAAATCACCTTTAATATGATCTATCTTCACAACTCCCCTGCAAGATAACGGCGATACCACCATCCTTGTTTTACAGACGGAAAGCCAAGGCACAGACTGAACACTGTTGCCTAACCACTTTTCTTCTATTAGTAAGCTTCCCTCTGGCAGTGCCTGGTTATGTCTTACTCAGCGTTCAGCCCTTTGAACAGCTTCTCTTGCATGAAGGTTTATAAAGGCTGATGAGCTCGCACAGAATGAGCAGACCAGGAGGTTTGGCTGGTTGCATCACTATGGTTCTTGCTGTACTCATGTAAGTGAAACTATAGACCCTAACATGCAGGAAGTGTACATTCATCTAAAAGTGGAACATTCAAAACTGGAACATTCAAAGCTAGGTGTTGGTTCACTATATCTATGAGCAGCCGCAATTCGTATTGGAGAGAACAGGTTGTACACTTCAAGGGAGGTAATTTTATTTTGGACTCCAACTTCTCTAATCAGTAGTAGAAAGCATTCTTTTGGTTGTGCACCCTCTGTTTCCCGGACAGGGAACTGCTGGCTGCAGTTCCATACTTTCTGAAAACGTGTGCATTTTCAGAATGCACTGAAAACCTGCTTGCCATGTTGTGGCACATAACTTTGACATCACCGAGAAAATAACCTCTTCTGTTTACATTCCCATGATGTGGCTTTGTACTCTTGTGAAGTCACTGCTCTGTAGCCCTGCTCTCCTGGTTCTTGAGCTTAGTTATTTCTTGTGCAGCTCGTGTCAAACTTTGATCTAAGCAACTGTGCCAGACCTATGCTCACATACTACATCCATCAAAAAAGTCCGGTTAGCTCCTGACATGCTTTATTCCAGCCATGTACACACAACCCACTGGGCCACCCTTCTGACTGAAGGGCGAAGGCTGACTGAAGAAGAACCACCTAAAATCCAACTTTGGTCAGAATAAAAGCGGTATTTTCATCCCTCCTGCACAACCACAAGCTGAATGCTGCTTTCCAGATGGAGATGCCTTCCCTTGTGTGGATAGCAGTCCCTGCCTTGCAGCAATAGCCTGCACGAGGTGGTGTGAAGGTCCATGTTGCCTTTGCACCACGTGTGCTAAAATCTGAGGATCCACTGAGAATCATGTGGTAGATGGTCCATGCCCATGTGATAGACCACCAAATCTTTTCCTGTTGCTCATTTTTCCTTTCTTTCCTTTCTCTTCCTTCTTATCTGCTGGTACACAACACCTGCTAGGGAATGTTGGCCTGGAGCCAGCAGGAAGAGGGAGCAGCTGAAAGTTGCTTGGCTGACTTTCTCTTTGGAGAGCTCTCAGCAAGTTTTGCACGGACAATGAACAAAGTGCTGTTTCTTGCTTTCAAAAGGCAAAGAAGAGTGGGTGGGATAGCAGGGCTCTGCAGTACAGATTTCCCCACAATCCCAACTTTATGGAAGGGTAACACAGATCAGTCTTGAGTTCTTTAAATATGGGACAGAAAGCCAAAATTCAGTCATCAAACAGCACGGCAGGTGCTAAGAGCCACCCAGACTGCCAGTGTCTCCTGTACTACAAACAAGTAAACTCTTTGATTTCAAGCTCTGGCTATTTTGCTCAGATACCCCTTGTTTACCAAGTGCTGAATGGCACTCAGCATTTACAGATGTAAAGCCTCTAACTGGGAAGGTCATTAAAATTGGCGGGAAGATTGGGTAAAATCTGAGAAAATCCACAGGGGAGCCCAGCTAATTAATTATGGTTTTGTAATGCACCTAAAAGAACAATGTCCAGAGTTCTGAGCTGTTTGAAGGGGCTGTTTAAAAGCAAATTAAAGCAGAATATCTACTGTAAATGTACAATTGAGCTGCATGCTAAAGACAGAGGCAAACTTGTTTACCCTGCTCCTGAGCCCTCTTGAGCAGGGTAGGTTTGAACATTTGAACACAAATGTCACTGGGTTAGGAGAGGCTGTGAGAGACAAAGCAAGCAAGGGAGGAGCAAAAACATCCAGTGGGAAAAAAAAGTAGTGAAATACTGCAAGAAAGCATGTAAAACAAAGAGAGCTAAGAAAGGGGGGAAAACTAGTTGAGATGGAACTGAGTCCACTCAGGACCCTCTACAAAATTTGTAGCTCTGCCTCTGAAATATTATTTGTGAGGTGAAATTGTTATGTTTTTGAAGAGAGGCAGCCGGAACTCGCTGCTGGTCAGGCTGGAGTTCCCATTCAGAGGTGGATGGGTGAAACCAGAGCAAGTGCTGGTGATCTGTGCCCCACGAGCAGCCCCTGCCATGCCAGATCTGCATCTGCCACCTGGGGACCACCTGCCTGGAGTGCAGTGAGGGCTCAGCAATGACCAACCTAGGATTTGGGGGAAATGGCTAGACTGGGGTGAGCAACAAACCACCAGAGAGTTTTTATCCACCACTACACCCAGCCCTCTTTCAGGCTGAACCATCCCGATGGAGGAAGCATCTGCCTCCCATCTGCTCCCTCCTGTCTGCTGGGGCATATTTTTTCCGTAAGGCAAAGATTTTGCCTTGAGTCAAAAAGCTGCGTTTTGGAGCGGACCACAACCCCTGGGCTCCCCATGGCTGAAAGCTTGATTCCTGCAGTGAATGTGGCTTTTTCATTTGAGAGCAAAACCAGTTATGCTTGGCAACTCCAGTTATTTCAGGAGGGAGAAAAATACAGCTCTTTCTGCTGATAATCTCATTGTAATTTGGCACAGCCTGCTCAAAACTCTCCAAAAGGTTATGGCACGTGGTGCAAGACAGGTGTAGCTGGCTCTTGGAAAGCACATGTGTGTAAGAATGTGTGGTACCTGCTCTTTCTAAACTGCTCAGTGGACAGGGAGAAGTGGCCCTGGAGGACTTCAAAAGGTGTCAGAGGCTGTGTGTGCATTCCTGTGCAGGGCTCAGATGACACCAAGAGAAGCAAGAAACCATTATGTAACTTGGAAGATTGTATTAAACAATAACTTAAACACACGCAAAAAAGATTTACGAAAAGGTATCCCAGCCAACTGCTTCAGTGTGAAAGATGAGATTTGTAAGATTAGTGAGGGCTGCTATCTGCCAAATCTTGCTGAGCATTACACCATGCAATGGAGTTGGGTTAACCCTGTGTGTTATTATGACTCAGCTCAGGGGAGAGGTAGGGCAGGGCAAGGCAAACTTTACTATCAGCATCTCTTGGAAATTGAGCTATATTTACAACACCAGGCCTGAGAAACGTCTGTTGTCTTTGACTAACACCAAACATTGCAATACACAGCTTACCAGAAAGGGACTGGACTGGCAGCTAGATTGTTTAATTAAGATCAAATTACCAGAGGGCTAGATCTGGTTCTCAAGATGTAACACAGAGATTATTAGCAAGAAATGAGTTCCAATATAAAAATAGCAGCTGCCACCAGGTACAACACGTTGCAGCTGGCAGGAGAAGCATAGTGTTTGCAACACTGAGCTTTGCCAGCTACTGCCTGTCACCAGCCTGGCATTGCTCTGTGCTTGCCCAAGGGGCAGCCAGGCAGGGCAAAGGACCAGAGACCAGGAATAGATGCTGTCCCCAGCTCCCCCAAGTGCAAGGTGGTTTTTCCCCTGTTCCCATATCAAAGGGAAATGGGTGGCCCTTGTGCCTCTGCCCCAAGAGGTCAGACCAGCCCCGTCTCCAGGTGGGAATTGTCATGGCAAGAAGGAAAGTCAGTTCATCCCTCCCAGTAAAGGGTCAATTGAGTAAACTGATCCCATGCTGCATATCCCTTCTCAAGAGAGGGGCTAGCAGAGCTAGATTCTGGTTTAGGGAACCCTAGGAGTCCCTCCAGGCTTGTCATGAGTGGCTTTTATGCACCAACAGCAACAGATACCAGTTACAAGCACAGGAATGAGCAAAGTCCAGTGCCTTGGAGCTTTGCATCACTTTTGTATTTTTTTTCTGGGAAGGTGTGAGGCCTCATTGCCAAAATCCCATCCCCTTTTGGACACGCTGAAAGGTTAAGTGGCCTTCCTCTCAGACAGCAGGACTTCTTGGCATGCCTCTCTCACTTGGCAGCCCATATCCTTCAGCTTTGTTTACTTTTGCAATGTGTTTCTTTCTGTTGAATGTGAATAAATTTGACCAATGGATGGGGGAGCTATGAGGGAGGGTCAGACAGAGAGGGAGACACGACTCTGGGGTTTGTTTGAGCTTCATTTTCACAAGGAACCAGACTAAGATCCACCCACTAATGAAATATGCCCTGCTCCTGCTTATCTGGTGACACGCTGGAGTGTCTCTCCACTTCCTGGTGCATTAAATTTCATTTAATGCAAAATCTGCCTATGACCTGGTGTCATCTCAGCAGCTCCTTCTCTGAGATCACTGCACATAAAGTATTTCAAAGGTGGAATTTAAACCTAGGGTCCCAGACCTAAGGACCCAAACTTTGCCTAGTTGTACCCACAAGTAAGCATCCCTGCAGCTCCAACCAAAGCCAACAGGAGCTGCAGTATATTAGGCATGTTGGGTTATGGCAGCATTTTTTAATGAACTGTTGGTTCTTTTGAGGCTTGAGTTTCTTCATCATAGCTCAGTGCTCAGGAGAGAGGGAGGAAAGAGAAGTGTGTTGGTCTAAGGCTGAAACAACTAATTTATGTACTTACACTGTGACTTAAGAAAGTTCTGCTCTGAGTGAGTTTATTAAGTGGAGTCAGGATGTCTGACAGCTAGCAGAGCCTCTGCAAATAAGACAAGCCTGTTGGTAGTAAAAAGTAGGAATCCAGTTAAAAAATAGCTCCTCCGGTTACAAGACTACTTGAAATATTGTACTCTGGAAATGTTTGTGTTTTAAGCTGTTTTAGTGTACAGCATAAGTCATTGACTTGCTGGGGTTTTTTCTTGGTTTTGTTGCTAAACCTATGAGGGGAAATGTTTTTCTCCACTTGCTGGACAGCAGCCATGAATTAGTAATGACCAACAATGTTTCAGAAGTACGTGTGTATTTAATCTGCATTTAAAGCCATGTTTATCTTCCTTCTGGAGGCTAAAGGAAGTTTTAACATTGGTGCTGGTAGTGAAGTGCAAACTGCTGTGGCAGGGAGGTGAAGATCTGCCACGTGTGGATGCTCTGCATTCCAAGACGGGGTACCAGCTCAGCCCACACCACTGATGGGCAGTTTTGTTCCACATCAGCCTTCATGACCTTGGCTCACCACCCAAATCAACCTCATCCTGCTCAGGTAGATTCCCCATCTCGGCCCAATCCAGTTGTACCCCTTGTTTCTTTCTGTTTTGACCATGAAAACGCAGCACCTCCACACCAGTGGGCCAACACCAAGCTCTCGTGCAGGCAGTGAGGAGCTCTCAGCTGCTGGAGGAAGTCACTAACACTTTGAGCTTGTGCTCAGTGTTTCCTGAGCAGCATCCTAGACCAATGCATTATCTGAGAATAAAGGTGCTTATTTCAGTGATTGCTTTAGGAAGTTATTGTAGCTAAGTCTGCAGTGATTATGTTGGATCATCTATGGAGGCAATTTCCTCTCTCCAGGGGAAACTGAAGTAGAGAAGGAGGATCATATAGAGATTAAAGTGTTAAATTAACATTTGAGAGACCTTGGTTTAATTTCTTCCACAGACTTCTTCGGATGAACCGCAAAGTGTCCCACTTCTACCATTTCCAAAATGAATGTGGAAATTTCATCAAATTTGCCTTCTGGGGCAGGAAGCAAAACATGAAAAAAGCTAAGATGGTGGGGCTACGTAAGTACTTGTCAGAGAGATCCAGATGGATGTGCACAAAGAGCTTAAGTTCCTGATCTTCATCTGCTTTATACGAATGTAGATTGGGAAGAGCTCTGCTGATACAGAAGGAGAGTGAGAGAGAAGTGGGTTCCTGTGACTCACAGTGGTAAGGCCCCACAATGAGGTCTCCTGATTCTTGAAGCCTACTTGAAGCAGCAGATTATTTTCCCTGATTCCCCTCTGTTCAATTACTCCAGCCACTTTTCCTGGTGACCAGGCAAGTAGAAATATTCAACTCAGCCCATCCACTGTTATTTCTTCGGCTCTAACTCTGCCATCACTACTTTTGGGGTCTCTAGAGAGAGCAGCAATTGCAGTGGCATCTTCACTGCTGCTCTACAGGTCTCATCTGTACAAAATGACTATTCATCATTAATGACTTCAAAGAAAAAATGGGGAAAAAAGTAAAAAACTTTCAAAAATCTCCTGGGCTTTAAAAGTTTAAGGAAATGATCACTTTTTTTTGCTACATAAGCTTCACAGTACTTCTCTATTTGGGTGGAACAGGATAATCCCCAAAAGCCACACCCAAGTAATTCCAGTATTTCTGCTAATGTGTGTACACTTTTCTTCTGTAACCTGAACTAGCATGTTCCCAGCTAGCTCAGGTATTTCTGCATGGTACTTCACGGAATAAACACATCCCAGTTGCCCTTAGGCCAATGTCCTGTCTTATGACTGCCATTTACACCAACTGAAAGCATTTCCTTTTCCTTCCACCTCAGTTTTGCTCCAGCCCTGCTGGAGTTGATATGCTGGATGATGGAGCAATAGAGTAAAGGATAAAGGGACTGTGTAAGAAGAGAGGTTTAAATGAAGCTTCCAAAATCTCATGGAAATATATGAAAGTGACATACAGGAGCATATATATGGACTGAAGAGGCATTAGGATGCTTGAGGGAGTGCTTGAAGTTGGCTTAGTCATGAAGGTGATCCAGAGAAATCTTGAATGGTACAATGAGGAAATGCAAGAAAATTTGAAATGCCCAAGGATGCAGCTTCTGGTCATATTATCAAAAGAAGCATTTAAAGGGAAAACAAAGTGAGTTTCACAGCACCTTGCAATTTCTGACTAGTAAAATGGATTTGAATTGATTTCTTCAATACTGCACTTCAAGGATGGAAGTGCAGTGTTGAGGAAATCATGCTCTTGTCCTACGTTTTTATGAAAACTAACAAGCACCAGAGATGTGGGCAGGATTTTATTGTCATACAGCTCTACCATATTTAATAAAATCCTGGACATGGTAAGATATCGAGCCATAAGTCTTTCTTTTCCCTGAAGTGGCTCAACTGACTTCACCTGCCATTTCTTGGAGGAACCTTTCTGGTCTCTCTCTCTGGGACCAGAAGAGGAAAAGTGTGTTCAGTACTTGCTTAGGATGAAGACAACTACATCATGCATATGTCGGTGACAGGTAAGATTGAACTAGGGAGATCCTCCTTACTCGTCTTGTTTGGAAGACCGCAGCCCTCAGATAAGCAAAGGGACAGTCCTGATAACAAGAGAAGGTTCTAAGATTCTTGTGGCCTTCAGCAGCTCTGATGCCAGAGCAAATCCCTGTCCTTCCTGAGAATTACATCGATTGAAACTCCCCAGTACTGCCCAGTGGACACACTGATTCAGGCCGACCACTCAGTGCTAGTGGATTTGGGGATTGGGAGGCTGCTGTTTCACAGATGTGTGCACACGCACTCTGACTCAGTGGACCCAGGTTAGACACAGCCACCCCAACAGCTGCATTTCTCCTTTCACGATGCTTGGACTGCAGAGGGACTCCTCAGTCTGGGTGAGCAGGCCATGGTGTAAAGCAGTTTCCAGCCCATGCCATGACATCTGCCCATTCAGAGCAAACAAATGTGGCCTCTGGGGGTCTTTGTGGACAGCCTAGCACCAGTCTCGGGCTCTGGGACCTTAGTGTGGAGATGTGCTGTGGTCTGTCCTAGGAGAAATGACCTTCAGATAGTATTAAGCAAATTATGGCTTGCACCATAAAAACTACCACAAATATTTTATTAAAGCCTGGTAAAAAGGACAAGTTTTTGCTTGTTTAAAAGCTGGGATTTTACTGAGCTGAAAACTGAAATACACCTCAGACCAGGACAGTGCTTCACAGTTCTCACAAGCTGTTATTACACTGTATGTACCTCTGTAAGCTGCATGACCAAGCTATTCTTTATGTCCTTTGTCTTTTCATTCCTAACCTTTCTCTTTTGTGCACTAATGGTGAGGCAAACATTTACAATGAACAATATGCTCTTCTCTTAAAAAGATTCTGGTTTCCTGTTTGGACTGATTAGTACATGGGTGTCTTTGGGGCACCAAATGACAAAATAGAGGTGCTTGTCTGTGCTGCCAAAAGGTCCAGTTCATCTGTGACAAAACTCCAGGGAAAAATAACCAAAAACAACCAACAGTCCAACAATGGACTTGTAACATGGCTGGATTTGACTCAGACCTTCAATGTTCAGTGTTAGTCTCTCAGAAAGCTAACATTGATTCAGAGTATCTATTGCAGAGCCAAAAGCTAAACCACATGGTGGGGAGGGCAAAGGGAGAGGTGGAGGCAATTTGCAAATGGAAGACTGTGTGCATTATTCAGGCTTTAACATTGCTTGCATTCATGGAGCAATGCCCTTCAGTTTGGGAAAGCATCACAAGCACAGCTCCTGTTTGGCTGGATGAATGAAAGGCATCTTACAGAATCTGTATGTGAGACCATTAGCCTGATGTCCGAGGCCCTGCAAAAGCTCCACTGATAAACCACACCTCTTGAAGGAGACTGGTATCCTTACATCACTGGCACAGGCAAAGCCCTCAGATCCGTGCCAATAGGACCTTGTCTACTGTCTGCTCTCCTTGCCAGCATTTTCCACTGTTGCCACCCAGGGGACGCAAATACAGGGAACATCCTGGGGAAGAAAAAAAAAGAATAAAAAGAATGATTCTGTCTCATCATTTAAAAGGTAATTTCATGAGTTTGGGTGTGGATTCTGGAATTAGTGCACTTGCAGAAATAGAACCCCAGTCATTACATTGCAGTTCTCATCAGTAGCTCTTTGACTGTTTTGACAATGGAGGGCTGTACTGTGGACCCTCATTTTCTAGGAGGATTTATTCTAAGTCATGGAGGAGAAAGGCAACTCAGTCAAGGCTGTGAAGCAGTCCAAGAGGAGAGACAAGATCAAAACCAGATCTCTAGATTTGTAGCCTTGTCAACGGACAACAGGTCCTCTCGAGGCCGTTTTATGCATTTGCAAATGGAACAAAATTAGTCAACAGCGTGTTAAAGATTCCTCTGACCATCTGTAACCTGGTTGAAGCAAACTCCTGTATTATTCTGAAGAAAAAACCTGGCAGGTCTTCAACATCACAAAACTCTGAATAGTCACAGGCTGTGACCCCTCAGTCGTCATCGAACTGACTGATATTGGTTCGCTGGTGGAGAAGTAGCCATTTTCAGACAAAATATTTTAGCTACCAGTTTCAACTCTTCCAAACATTTAAATATAGAATCAGTTCATTATCTTGTATTTTATTGCTTTGTGGGGTTACTTGTGTGTCTAAAAGTCTCTTCCTGAAGCATTTTGGATCAGTAACCCTTTGAAACGCAGACTTGCCAAGTCCATCTTTGGATAAACCTCATCACTCCTAGAGCAGTTGTGTGGGTGTATTTGGAAGCAGTCCAAAGCAAATCCCAGATGAATTGCATAATTCTTGTGTAAAATAAAAATATATGGGGTGGGAAGAGTTTGTGGCATTAGCTTAAAAGAGAGCAGGGGGAAGAGTGAATGAGAGAAAGCATGTTAAACATAAATATGATGTGATCCTACATCAAGTGAGAGGCTAAACAAAATGCTGTGCATGCAAAAAAGAAAACTGTTTCTTTAATAGCAAAATAGGCTTGAAACATCAGTCTTCCTCACCCTTACAAGATAATTGGTTGTTGTATGTTGGAAGGGATGTCAGGAGATTTCTAGTTCAACCTTCTGATAAAAGCAGGCCCAGATATGAGGTACCTTGTCCTACTCTCCCCTTCTTGCATCTTTACAATTAATGTCCTGAAATGACACTCCCTGGGGACTTTTCTTGTCCTTCTCAAAACCAAGATTAAGCAAAATATGAAACTCTTCTTTTGGCTGACTCTGTTCAAAATATCGGTGTCAGCCATATCCAGCTGGGATATCATCAGTGTAATCCCAGTGAGGTGCTCTCATGGGACACCTGTTGGAGAATGTTGGTCTGAGTGGTGTTCTAGGTCTTCTACACTTGTGGTGGTTTCAGCCTCAGAGGCTCCTCCCTGAAATAGCCGGACAAGCTGAGAACAGGAGACCAAGTGACACTTGACACTTTTCTTCCTCACCCATTCTGATAACAGAGATCACAGTTTGGAATCAAAATACCAGGGAAGTTCGTGTCTCCCCCCTGCCTGATTGCCTCGAATGTTCCCGCGGCTTAAATACACATCAACACGATCGAGAAACCCAAGATAGGGAGGAAAGCATGTAGGTTCCAGCTGGGCTAAGGGACATTAACAGATGTATGGTACAAATTATTTCTTAGCACCCTTGCTGTGATTGCTATTTCTGTCCAAGATTTCTAGGCCGGTATGAAGGGATAATTATTCACATAACCATGAGGATTCTGGGCTGAATACGCCAGGACTGTAGTGCCTCTGTGTCCCAAACACATGCCTGTTTGATGATCTAAGCAGCGGCTGAGTTAGTTAAACTGCAACTTTGAAAATATTCGCACACACCCTCATGCTCCCAAAACTTTTTTTTTCAAAAGTGCTTGGATGGTATTTTTGCATCCTTAAAAAGACGTGATATTCAGGAGCAACGTGGCTTTTTTCTGAAAATTGGGCTAGTAGGGCAAAAAAATCTCTGGGATTGTGTGCCAGGCTATGTGAAACTCCTGATGCTGCAGGAAAGCTTCCAAGATCCATGAATTATTTGAGTGGCATTTGACCAAAAACCTCAAAGACAGAAGAGCAATGTGTGAGGCATTAACACACTTTGTAAGAGGAGGTTTTTCAGCTAGGATGGGAGTACTAGGGCTCTCACAAAAATGGACATTTGGGAAAAGCCTGCCTTACATCAGAAAAGGCCAGAATTTTAGAGTTATTTTGTAGCCTCTGTTGCTATCACAGTCCTATATGATTTTTGATAAGTCCATGAAAGATGCCTAATTCCCATTAGTTTCAGAGTAAATTAGATACCTAAAAAGCACCTATTTTCGCCTTTTAAGAGCTTAAATACCTTTAACAGCCTAGAACTTCAAAATTAGGCTGGACAGGCTGTGAACTGAGTTGTGGGTATCCAGCTGTTATTCTACTACCATACCAAAATGCCATACCAGTCTTCACTCTGCAGAAGACTGAAAAAAACAACATAACAACAATAACCAACAAAAAACCCAAACAAACCACCTGTAAAATGGAGATAATGAAGTATCATCAGCTCTTCGAAAGCATTGCATTTAAAATTGCAAAATTAGGTACCAATTAAAGAAAACTTCTTGGTGCAGAGTTCCTGCTAGGAAACAAGTAGGGTTTTCCACCCTGGAAAACACAAACTGTTCATCAACATATTATCAAAAAGTCAACAGGAGATAATGATATTGATGCAATTTCATGTCAGCCAATTAGTTATTGTTCCTGCCCTAAACAGAATGATTATTTTCATGTTATGCTTATTGTTAGATAATAACTGTGGTGACAGATGTCTAGAAATAAGGCGGTGCTCAGGTGGTTTCCAGGCAGAGCAATTCTGAGCTATCAATAGAGCATTTCTCACTGAGGTACTAAATTTAACAATTAATTCACATTATTCTACATGGTATTGTTCCAGTAGTTTGGGGGCTTTCCTTAGTGTTGTTGTTGCAAGTAATTACGGTTTCTCTGATGGTTTTTTGAGAACAATAACAGGAAGTTCAGAGAAATTACTCTTAATTACGTACAACATAGCATAATTCCTGTCCCTTTGGTTAGAGTCTCTAAGAGCCCCAGGCCATCCAGGTTGGCCACTTGAATATGGTCGTGGCTTCTTTACACACAGCCAAACATGGTGGCAGTTCTACCACACAAATTTTGACACTTAACACCCAGCACTGAGTGTCCACAGTGCCACTGCTTTCATTGGATGGACCCAATAGAGTCCAAATCCACCCTCGCATGAGGCCTTTACAGCATTTAACTTCTTTGCTCCCCACTTCAACAGTAAAATGGAACAATAGTAAAATGGAAGTGAATGTTTGGGGTTTTTTTCATTTATTGGACTCTTACTACTCCGTGCAATGTCACTTAAGGGGGTAAGAGCCTTTTTTGCCTGATAAAAGCTGAATGAACTCAATACCACTCAATATCACCTTGCAGCAGGATACTTCTCTTCCTCATCAGGGCTCATATTTACACATTTTCATGTAATTAGACTGAGAAATTAACATCTCATGGCTCAAAACTTCCAAACCACGACACTCAAACTAGGACAGATCGTCGCTGCTTATTTCTCTTCATAATGATTCTCCAGTTTTCCAGGGGAGGATTACGCTACCCTTTAATAAAAGCTGTGAAGTCATTCCCCCAAGTCTGACCACATTCTTTTTCTGTAAAAGGAAATGGAAGGAGCGTGAGAATTTGAATATGAAAAGACCGACAGATTTACATTTCTAGGCTTCTACTTCAGGTTCTTTCTTTGATGTTGACTTCTCTTCTGAAAGCTGAAAGGACTGGTTTGTCTTTAGCCTCTGGTACAGTTTTGCTTAAATTAGAGGTGATTTATTTAGGGGATTTTGATGTGGCTTGTTTCCTATGACCAGTACTGAGTCCTCCAAATCCATCTTCTTTAGATATTTGATTCAAATTCAAAGGTGTTTCTGTTTAAAAGGGAGAAATTACAAAGACGGAAGAGAGTTAAAGTTTTACATAGTGGTCCTAACATCATTGTCTTCCTTCTCTACTCTTCATCCCTTTGCAAAATGGTGTTTTCTTCTTATTCTCCTGCCAAGACTGTTCCTCATTCCTGTCACACATTCCTTAATTTCATGGAAATATCAGGAAAAATACTCCAGACCTCGGTCAGGCAAACCTCCCATTGAAACCAATGGAAATGTTACCTGAGTAAGATTGAGAGCAGTTGGTCTTCCACTAGTGGCTCAAAGAAAAGGAAAAAAAGTCACCAAGTAATCAAAACACCCTGTGTTCTTACTTATTAAAGAGGGGACAGGCAGTTCAGGAAGGTTTAGGTAGAGTTTGGGGGTATTATTTTTAGAAGAAAACTGTAAGTTTGGTGTTGCTGCCAGCATGAGCACACGAAGTTTCAATTTGTGGTTTCTCTTTATGCAGTACATTTTGAAATTGGAATTTAAAACAAAATATACATCTCCCTGTCTGACTGTATATATAACAATTTGTTATTTCTTGGCGGGAATTTGAAACTATTTTTGGTGTTCAGAAATAATCTTCTGCCCCTTTCCTTCTCCTCACTTCCCCCCATCTCACTAACAAATTACTCTTTAATTGACCTCTAAAGTTTTTAGAACTTTTCTAACTCTTGAAGTAAGGAAAATAGTGACAGGAAATTAATAATTATTGAGGAATGGGGCTATATTTTCATTTCCTGGCCCCTTTGGAGCTAAAAGTTGAGTTAGAGCTATTTGTCAAAAAGTTGAACAGAACAGTTACCTGCAGATTCATTTTAATGAACTCCATTCAGGAACAATGCTCTCTGAAAATACATTTATCATTATAAGAATAGCAAATCCTCCTAAAGCCAGAGCACTTGTGCTTTAAACCAGTGCTTGAGTAAGAATAAAATCCCTCCCAAGGGAGAGGTCTGGCAGTGCAGTTGATGTGTCACCCTCCGAAGCCACAGGTTTTGTCAGCCAGGACATCAACGTGGAGCCCTTTGACCATCCGTAAGCTGCACCATGTGCTGAGCCCCAGGCATGCGAGGGCCACCAAATGTCTGACCTGGTTTACCTGATGATGGCACTGTGATCCCTAGCAGTGGCACAGCGACCCCTAAACAAAGTGTTGTGACCCCTTCAAGCTTTTCAAGCTGACCACCATCGTGTCCCAAACCAACTTCTCACCTCAGTTTACAGAAGCTGTTGTTTCTGAGCTCCAAGTAGGATAAAGGTGGACACAACCTACCAGAGCACTGCCTTCCCTCTCCACCCCTCTCCATAATCACCAAAGGGCCTGAACTAAATCATCTTTCTGCTCCACATTTGGAGTTAGGGCTCTTCCCTTATCCTGATCCTGATGCATTCTGCTGAGCCCAGGTGTTCAAGAAGAGGCAAAAGGCAGTACTGGATCAGGGCAACGATCTTCCTTACACACGATGCTACTAATGGCTAAAAATAGATGCCTAGGGAAGCATACAAAGACAAAAATAAAAATATCTTTGTGTCTCCCTGCAAAATTCCTCGAGCTCTAGGGCTTAGTGGCTCATGGATTTCCTAAGCCACTGGCTGCTGCTCTTGCAGTTAATACTTGGTTGGTTTTCCCTCTGATCTATTTGCTCTGGTCACTTTTTGATGCTTTGTAGACTTTTAGCCTCCCCAGCATCCTGTGGTAAAGAGATCCACAGAGGAAAGAGGAAATGCCTCTTCCTCTTGGTTTCAAACCTGCCACCTATTAGTTTCATGGCTGACTTCTATGAACCTTGTACTAGAAAATAAGCAAACTGTCATTTCCTAGTTGCTTTCTCTACATCTCTTTCAACTTCATGTGTCAGATGTGATTATTCCACCTTTGTATGGGTGCCATATCATACCCTGAAAGCTTCTTTATACCTTTTCTAGGTCTGCATGCACAATTCAAGGCTCTTAGGTAGCTGCAATTAATATTTTTATTACACTTAGCTCTATAGCTAGAAATACTAAACAGATTTTGGATAAGACCACTTCTTCGCTGCTTTTTTATTTCAGATCTGAAGAGGGTTTGTGTACTGGATTGTATGTCTAGTTTATTTTTTTTTTATTATACTAGCTGGTCTAATAAGAGATGTACATTTAGAGGTCTTGTTTGTCTACATCCACTTGCAACTACAGTAGAAGTTTTACCAGATATTTTTTAAGCTGAAGATTCTTGACTGGTGTACACTATTGGAGACGTGTTCAAGCCATAGATTTACAAAGTGGCATAAGAACTTTTTCTTTTTTGTTCTCCTCTCCAAGTAGCTCTTAAATTCAAACAGAGGAGATTTTTTTGTCTATTACAGAACATCAAGCTGCTTTTTACAGAACTGTCCACCATCCTTCCAAGGTCTCTCTCCTAAAGGGTAGTGGCTAAAAGCATATCTGAAAAGCATGTCATTATGCATGTTAATTGAGGAGGCTTTTTTTCTTATGAGTCTCACCTCTGATTTACCAACGCTGAATTCCATCTGGCATTTTTTCATCAGTATTGTGAAGCGGATTTATTGCTTCTTAGTGAACTTTCAATTTTACCCTGAGCAGTCCTCTCTAGGCTGGTGAGCAAGTTCAGTGCTTTCACAAGACATGGGGTTCATTTATACATATAAACATGTACGTGTTGCACAGCGCAAACACAAACAGATGTTACTTGGAACTTGGAAAGACCCCTGGCAAACATTCAGGAACTGACCATTATTTCCTACTTATTGTTTCCTCTTTTACCCAGGTATGCACATTAAAGTCTTACCTATCTCACAGCAGGTTCTCTAACAGGCTTTGCTGAGGGGCTTTGCTGATTGCATTTAAGAAATCCAGTTAGACTTTGTCAACCAATTCTCCCTTGTCTATGTGCTCACTGAATCCTTTAAAGACCACAGTGGGTTTCTCTGTCTGTCACAGAAGCTGTTTGGATTATTCCCACATAAATTAATAAATGTTATCTTCTCATGTGTCATGATCTTATTGCTTATTATAAGCTCTACCAACTTGCTTGGCACCCAAACTTGTGTGTTTCCACTTGAAGAATTTTATTAAAAGGAGGGTTTAATGAGAGGTCACACTCCACAGCCAGAAGATCCATTATTTCCAACTTGCCTTTCTTTAAAACCCATTTAATGAAAAATGTGTGATGCTGACAACTTGTTTCTCCTGATATTTCTTCTTTGTCCTTGGAGTTGAGGCAGACAAAGCATGCGTTGAGGCCTCATGATGAATAAATATGGAAAATAAAAACTCATTTCTCTTTTACGCTGTTGCCTTTTCTCACTGCTACCTTCACAACTTCACTGTCTACTGATCTGCAAAATCTTTGCAAGGCATTCATGACATAGTTAGGTAATTTAATATAGTTCAGGTTTTATGCCTTTTTTTAAGGTGATTCCAAACTCATTTTTAGATTTGTCTTTTTGAATCTGCATATTTCATAGAATCATGGAATCTCAGAGTAGCTTAGTTTGGAAGGGACCTAAAGGTCACTTAGTTCCACCCTCCTGCTTTGGGCAGGGACATCTTCCACTACAGCAGGTTGCTTAAAGCCCCATCCAACCTGGCCTTGAGCACTTCCAGGGATGGAGCATCCACATCTTCTCTGGGCAACTTCTCGTAGTGTCTCATGACCCTCTATATTTAATCTACTGAAGATTGTTCTCTTATTTTTTTTCCTCAGTTGAACACAGCTTCACCTTTTTCAGGAATATGCCTTCTTTCTCCTAACAGCCTCTCTTATTCTGTTGCTTAGCTCCCCCGTAGTTTGTTTGTTTCTTCTGTCTCTATATACCATACTTTGATCGATAGTATCCATTTGATCTGAGCTGTCAGTAACAAGGAATCCTCACAATTCTTTCATCTTGAAATAGTCTTTTTTGCTAACTGGTGCTTCATGCCTCAAAGGAACTGGAACAAGCATGTCCCTCACCAGTTGTCTCCCAGTCAATGCAGCTTTTCTAATTATTTTCTTAACTTGTCAGTCCATCTTTACATTTTTGTTGCTTTTACTTGAGTTCCTTCAGTTACTCATCTACCTGCAAGGGCTTGTATTGCTGATGAATCTTATGTTGACGTTCAGCTCTGCTTCTGGCAAATCCTCTAAAATCCAGGTAAGGTCTCAGCAGGTTTGAATAGAAATCTATGCAGAGATGTCAATCAACAGGATTGCTCAGGCCCACGCACTGCTGTTTGTGCCTCCAGAGAGTACCACAAGACCACATCACCATAAAAATAAATAAACAGTACAAAAGATGTTCAGACAAGGGTAATACGGCCCAAGGTTGGCACGGGAGCAAAAGTGAGCATATTTGGGGCTGAAAATAATGATTTCATTTTTTTTCTGTTTTTTCTAATTCCCACCACCTAAATCTCTTCACTCAATGAGTGTTCAGCAGTATCTTTAACCGGAAGGATTGACAGGCTGATGGTCACCTGTTACACAGATTTTCTAGGCTTCACACCTTGATCTGAATTAGATGTATTGACGAGCTGGTTCTCTGTCATTGCAAGTGAGATCTTTGCTTTTGTGTTATTGGCAGTGCTGCAATGTGATCAGAAGGCAGGGACTGGTCTTGTCATTCAGTCAGAAAGTTTATCCTCAGCATGAAGAAAAATGTATCTGGGCCTTACATTGAAAATGTCAAATCTGACAAATCATCATTTTCAAATGAAGAAAAAAAAAAGTGTCTATCAAAAGCACCCTGGCCAGAAACCTGGATATGAAGTGACTTGGGAAGGGACACGTTTCTCAGGAGCTGTGAAGACATGACATAAGGTTTTTCATCCCAGTTTGTTCTCAGTGTCAGTGAACCTTGCAGCTTTAAAATAGGACAACTCAAAGACTACTACTGGCATCTCAGGGGATAGTAAATCCCAGCCACATGATGAAATTCACCCTGCAGTCTTCACAAACATAGGTCAACAGGAGGCTAAATGGATTCACAGCGTTTGGCAAGTGAGATGGAAACTCTGAAGATTACTGATGGGCTAACATCATAATATCAAGAAATTACTCTTTTGAGTATCCATGGAAAGTATACAGCAAACTCCTGGAAAATAAACTTTAATGTGAAGCAGCCATCTGTCCAAAATCTGGATTTATATTTCAGCTGAGCTTTATTAAGTGCTTTAGGAGCACAAGCTCTGATGTGAAAATTTGAGTTCTTCAACAAGGTGTTGGCTCTGTTGAGTGAAGATATTCAGATCTATTGGGTTGGACGAAGCAATAGGAGCCATGAGATGTAAAATAATGGCCACTAGGAGATAATAAGTTTCAGAAAAGATTGGAAATGCATATGTGAACATTTGCTTTTCACATTCTTGGCTAAAATTCCATGTTTACTTCACATTAGCACAGATGTTAATCAACCTACACATTTCTACAACAAATTTTGTTTCAAACAGCTGGTAGAAATGGACTGTATATTTTACTATTTAATAAAACCTTTCTAAAGCAATCATCTGTACCAGAAACAGAGCATTATTTGTGTTTAGAATAAGGTGCACCCAGAAGTCCTTTCTGAAAAAAGGGGGATGATGGAAGTTAATTTACAGATCTCCATTTTCCAATACTAGTTCTGAGATTTTAGAAAAACTTGCAGAGTATTTGAGAGTGCCAAAAATTAATTCTTAATTTTTAAATATTTTGTGAATGCCATTGCCTCGCAATTTGAATCATGTAATATATATGGATTACCTCCATGCTAAGAGAATAGAATTCCATGTCTGTTCATTAATTAAAACATTTCTCCTCCATGATACCTCTTCAGCATCAGAGCTGATTTTGAAAACCTTTATTTTATAACAAGCTTCCTTGGCAGAAAGAGTGGAGTCACCTGACATTTCTACTAGAGAAAGGGTCCAATTAGCAGCGGTCTGCAGGAAAAAAAGTAAAAAAAACAACACTGATCACGTATTAGAAATGTGCGCATGTATTTGCAAACATCACTGGGAGCAAAATCAGAACTCCTGCATGTTAGGGACCAGACTGGAGGTGGAAGGGCTCTCCTCTGCAAAGGAGAGACAGTGGTATGGCACCTGCCCTCACACTGCCGGACACTTCATTCCCTTTCCAATAGTTTTCTGGTTTGTACATCTCAGATGGGTTCTTAAATCCATGGCTCTTAATAACAATGCATCCACCTATTTTTCATATGGATATGAAAAAAGTGGGTAGCATATATTTTATACTTTGATCCAAAAGATGCTTTGGCCTAAGAGCTACCAGGTTTCAACTTCTAAACACCTGATCCAGCAAGATGAGTTCATTCAGAAGGGATGTGGCAGCAATAGTTTATAGGCTGAGGGAGTGGGAGAGAATCTTCACATCCAGTACAACCCAGATATTGCTCCGTGCTGTGTCAGTCCCGATTTTACAACATTGCTTCCGTCATAAACACGTCTGTAAATCCTTGTTGGATCACTTTGCTTTAGTGCTCATTTAAAACGAATACAGCTCTGTAGCGTTTGAGAAAACACAGTGACAAAGCAAAAACCATAAAATTAAGCATAACTGAAGTGTTTCTTAAAACAAAACTGACGCCAATCTGGCACACTTGCGTTTTATTCAGTTCTAGTGCTGGAATAGTTCCCTCCAGCAGAAAACAAAAAAAACCCCAAAAAACTACAACAGCAACCAAACAACCAAACGACAACTAAAAAAAAACCAAAACAAAGAAGCAAATTAAAAAACCAACCCAACCAATCAACCAAAAAAAGAAGTCTGAACCTCAGGAAGGGAAAGAATTCAGTCCAGACTAAGGGTATTTCTGACAGTACCAGAAGAAAAACTCCACATGAAAGAATCTGTTTTAAGAAACAAGGACTATAAGGTTATTTCCATGGAGTTTCAGGGCTGTCACTTTCTATGATGAAACATTCTTAAGCCAGCTTTTTCAGTCTTCTGTGCCTGAAGTAAGCATTGTCATAGGAGTCCGTGTTCCCAACACCTCCAAGAACCACCTCCTGCTTTCATGCAGGAACCAAAATCCAGACTTTTAGGTGTCAGTATACCTGTGTCTAAATGAAGGCATATGTTTGTAACTCTGTTGGTTTCCTTGTTAGGAGGAAACTTATTGTTAATACCAGAGGGTCAAACTGTATGAAGTGAATTTGTGCAGGAATTCACCAAAACCACATCAGCTCTCTGACAGGAAGGACCTAAAGAAAGGAATTAGTAGGATCGGATGTGGTGCTTTCTGACAGACGGCCAAACCTACAAGGTCAAAATAAGAAGCCAGTGAAAAAATAGATTTATGCTTAAAATGAAATGTGCACAATTCCCCTTTCTATTGCCATGCTCTGGATTAAAGAACTATCTCATGGAAGTTTACATATCCAAAAGCCCTAGGCTCAAAAAGCCACCCATTTCACCATAACTTAGTCCTCATTCAACAGGGCTGCAGAGGCAGCATTTCTAGTGGTATTTTCCCCTCTTTCTTCCCCAAAGGGACAGGGATCTGCATGAATTTTCCCAGGGATGTACATCCCAGGCTGCTTTGGAGCACCATGCAGCCGCAGCATCGCAGGCAGTCACCAGAGCCAAGGCTCACTGCAGGTTTCCCTCTCTTTCTACCCCATCCAGCACCGTGCCCAGGGTTTTTAATGACAGGGTGATAGTCTTCAACCCAGAAGGGGGATGTTCTCATTGCCTAAGGTGGACTGTCAGAGGCGCACAGGATCCCTTTTCCTGTGAGTACGAGGCTTTGCTCATGCAGACCACATAACCATAGTGGTAAGTACCTGCTTCCTGAGGCAGGGGAGCAAATGTCTTGCAAGAACAGTGTAAGAACCCACGTTTCAAACTTCAGCCTGAAAGTGCTGACCTGTGCTCAAAATAACCTCAACAGATTGCCTGAGGAGGTTCATTGCTCTGTCATAGCCTCTCATGGCCTTAACTACTCACTGGCAAATATTCAGGTGGTGAGTAAGCTCCTCATTCCAATCTGTCCCTTATTGCCTGGTTGGGAACAGCGCCTTGGAGTGAAGCCCCTTGTTCCATGTGCCTCATGTTTAACCTGATCCTGTCTTTCCAGGTCAGGCATCTCCAGAAGTGAATATCCTACGAATGGAAAATACTTATCCTTTAAGATATTATCCTCTAGGTGAAGGATGATTAAGAAGAGTTTCCAGCTCTGTACTTAAGAACTGCTATATCAGGCCCAACAATTTTCTACACTTGTTTTCATCAGCATATTTTAGACATGCTTAGTGAGCTGTCAGCACCAAAACATCATGCCTTGTTCAGTTCTGCCTACCATGATTGCTTGAAGGCACCAGATAGGGGGACCACTGTTCACCCCTCTTCAGGGGCCAACTCACTGGACCAGAAGTTGATCCACATGAGGACAGGGAGCTGAACAAGGCACCTGTAAGTGCACCTGTATTATCTGAGGGAACAGCAGGTTTCTGTCTACCCACAATGGAATTTTCATCATTTTCCTTTTCATACCAGCTGTGGGAAGAAGCAAAGTGACTTGTTTACTACACATGAGTCAGCTTTACCAGGTAAGAAGTTGTTACTAGGATTTGTAAACTCTATGGTGGCACCAGGAGTAATTAACACCATCTTTGCTCATGCTACCTGCCCTTGCCCGGGATGCACTCTGCATGTGCCTGGGGCAACCTGCAAAGCCTCTGCTCTGCTCTTTCACCCAAAAGGCCACCATTCCTTGTCCATGAACCAGAGCAGGAGGGAAATAAGAGGGCACAAATTGCTGCTGAGATGGGGCACACAGAGGCATGGGTACGGCGCTCCTGAGGTAACTGCTGAGGTGCCGTGGCTTTGGCAAGGCGTCAAGATGCACAGCTGGCTAATATAGACCCCTCTTTTCTCCAGAGCCACCTCAGAACCAGCTATTGATTCTTAAGGCAGTAATATTCATCTGGCATCTCATTCATTCCAAGTTAATTGCTTAAATGGGTGGAAAAGGAAATTTGTGAAACGAAATGTGCTGCTGCATCAGGCATAAAGAAAACTTCGTCCCTATTAAGCTGAAAATGCTTCCCAAAGACAACACATAGGCTTTGCTGTGCCGAGGCACTTAAGTTCAATTCTTCAGTGGGGCCACTGTTTAAAGAGAGCATTACTAACTCAGTCACAGCAAGCCTCTGTGCTTCAACTTCCCAGTCACTCAGTTTACTCTTCAGGATGGTTTCCCCTACAGCTTAAAAATATGACCTTGGAAAGAATCACTAAATAAGTAAATACTTAAGTCTACCAGGGTTCTCTTCCTAGATCCTAACCCTGGCACAGGTTGAAGCCTTGCAACTATGTCCTATCTGCTAAGGAGACTTCTGTTGGTATTAAGTGGCATATTGTTTAGAGAAATAACACATTTTCGTTACGAAAGGAGAAAACATTCCAAATAAGCTGCTGGTCAAACACACATTTTTATGCATGTCAGCAGCTTGAGAAGAATGAGAAGGGAGCAGTTTCATTTTAAGTGATTCACTGAAGAAAAGTTCCAGTTTACATTACCATGAATTTCTCCTTCAGAGTGCTTCTCATTTTCAGGATGCAATTTTGTGCTTCCTTCTCACAGCAGATTTTTTTCACAATCTGTGTAGCAGTGCTCACTTTAGAATCAGCTGTTTCACCTCTCTAAATAAAGCTACTTTAGTACCTGCATTAATTCCTTGCACTGGCCATTACTAACATTAAAAAATGCCTTTATGCAGTGGTATTGCCACTGCAGCTATTCATTGAATTATTGAAAGTAGTTGGTGTCTTTTAAAGCAGCTCTTTTAATGTTTCTATTCATTATTTGTTTTTACTTATGACCTCCATTGCATTGGCTCACAGTTAGGTAAGTCTGGAGAAGTTTCTTTTCCCTGAATTAAAGCCTGATGAAGGTCTGAGGGATGTTCAAGGGATTGGCCCAGATGCCATCTTGGGGTCTGCTGCCATTAGCTTTCCTGTGCCTGTGAGCAATTTTCTCCAGGAAAAAACCCCATAAAAACAACAAACCAGTCAAAGGAGACTTTAATCCTCTGTGGAGTGTTTTTTCTTCCTCAGCTCCGGTACTGCTGTGTGACGAGCTGTTCTCTCCTTACACCTTACCTACCGACAGCCTCAAGGAGCCAATGCAACCAATGATTGCCAAAATAGAGACCTATTCTTGTGTTCTCATGGTCCTCAAGGCTCTCCAGCTCAGTGGCAGTAGGGTAAGTCAGGCATTGCCAGCTCCTGTGGGTTCCTAATCCAGAGATCCTGCTCCCAGGTCTTGGTTCAGGGACCTGGTGTGGTCTAAGAGTGCATGACTTTGCTGGAGAACATCCCCTCCAACTGCAAGGGCCTGTTCAGTTTAAGTTTTCTCCAAAGGAAACTAAAAAAGACTATTTTTTCCTATTTTTTTCCCCTGAAGAAAATGTCATATTGTTGTGTTTGCGGTTTTGTTTAAAGGGTGAGGTGCAAACTACTGTGCAGTCAAATTCTGTGGGATATGGTTGAGTGGTCAGTTCAAGAGTTAAAATTACAGGCAGTCAGAGAAAGGTCTGCAAGAAAAAAAGGAGGAGCAGCAAAGAACTAAAGGGAACTGACAGAGATTGAAGTGGAGCAAGGCAAATCTGGAAGAATGGCACTGAAAAAGTCAGGAGTTTTTTGAAAGTGGCAGAACAAGTTTTATGCAGTTTGGTGCAAGTCTGTAGCTGTGAATTCACTGGCCTTCCTTCAGGCATCAGCAAAACAAGCAATAACTCTTTAAACTCAGTATTCTCTCATATTCTGCCTAAAGGAACATTTTAGCTGCTTTGTTGGTACTGAAACACTTCACTTTACCGCTCTGGAAGGAGATAGCTGCAGTGAGGTAGGTAATGACAGCAGACAGCAATCTTTGGTGCTCAAGCAATGAGAACACCATTGCCTTGCTGAGTAACGGGCTTCACTGAGGAAACAACAATTTAACCTGTATTTCTGCACTTGAAGCCCATCCTTTTTCTAACAGGCACGCACAGAAACAGCAAATCATTCCCTCCCTCTCATGTCAGCAGCTTATTTATTTCTGGAAAGCCTCTCCCATGCATTTCAGTGGATTTCCAACTTCAGTACTGCTTCCAAGGTTTGGCCCTCCCAGAATTGCTGCTTTACTTTCTGCACAGCAAAACAAAGCTAAAAGTTTCTGTAAGAGTCCCTTGTAATGAAAATAAGGAGGCTGACAAAAAATTGATCATTAATGCTCACTCCCACTCACATACCATACCTGTTCATCCTTTTGGCTCTTGTTTTACACTTGTTACTACAGTATGTGGTTTAGAAGTAACTTCACCCTTGCTCCCTTTTATGGACACTGTTTTTAAACGCAGGATATTTCAACAAAACAGCTGCACACACGACACACATACACCCCACCCCAAATACTAAGCAGGTACTTCTGTAGGACAACGAATTTCATCTGGGGGAGGTGGAAATGATTTACAAGAGAGAGGCACTTGTAAGAAAAAGGCCCTAGGAAGAAAAGCTTTAAAGCTGCACCTTTGAACATAAAAACCACGTCATCTCTCAATCAAAACTGCTGCCCAGAGGACGTGTCATACATTCTGTACAGCATCAACATTTCTACTGATGTAGAAATTCAAGACAGCCACTCTCTGTCTAGTCCACGTCTGTCATTTCTGCTCTAGGGTAGACTGGCTGAGTGAAAAACGAGCCTTACCTGACACAGTTCAACGCCACAATGGCATCGAGCTCTGCCCAGAACCGTAAGATTTAATGCAGCATTTCACAATCTCAGATGATTTTTAAGTGAAGCTTGTAAGAGAGAAAGGCTGATGAATATTTACTCAGAAGTTTGTTCATGATTTGGCTGAGTATATGCTTCCAGAAGCCTGTGACTGGTGCTCTGCACTCATGTTCATCAATGCACGGAGTGTTGTGGATGGTTATCAAGTAACCTCCATTTCAGAGGAAGGGTGTGCAAGTTCAACAAAACATTGGTGTCCAAAGGAGCCTGCGGTGAAGGAGACCTCTAAAGAGCTATTAATCGAGCTAAAAAGAAAACCTTGTGAGAACACTTAAGCTTTCATAATTTTTCTGCCCTGGGGACATGCGTAAAGAGGGAGCTGAAAGATAAAGAAACATACTCATATTTGCCTGTTTGTTTGCCTTGGTGTCAGTTATCTGGTACTTGATAAATGCAGAAATTGTATTCACTTGACTGCTAGGATGATGAAATTTTACTTTCTTCATCTCCTGTGGTTCTGGCAAGACACAAAGAATAACAAAAACCAAGTTATTAGGAAACTCAATGGCTGAACCCTGGAATTTCAGAGCTGTGCTCAGGTTTAACTGACTGCTCTCAATGAGAAGAGCACTCACTGCCTTCATATTTCAGGCTTAGGTCAGGTACCAGATTCCTGAATAAATGTGCAAACCTTCCCAAAGTCTTGAGTTTGCTCTACTGAGGCTTTCATCTGCCTTCCAGAGAGATTAGAAATGGTACTAGAACAACTCATTTCTGGAATCCAGGACAAAGCAGGAGCCTCACAAATAACTCCAGTCCAGGTTTAGTTCCAGAAATAAGCGAAGAGTACTGCAGAGCACTCAGTTATTCTGCTATTTTTTCCTCTGGGAGAAAAATAGTCATTCATATATCTGGACAAACTTGCCTTGCTTCGTTTCCAACCCAAATGAACACTTTGCTCTCAGTTCAGCTTCAGTACACAACAGCGAAAATGAGAAAAGAGTCCGACAACACATTAAGAGATTCCAGAAATTCTGTACAATGTCAATAAAGAAGTCACTGAGCTATTTCAAAAAATGTGAAGTATTTACAAGGTATCGTGAAATGAAATAAATTGTTCCTCTTATGGCTCATGAAAGAAGCCCTACGAAATGTAGAAAGGATTCCAATTATTATCTTATCAGAAAGAAAATAATAATTGATTTATATTTAAGCTAAATTGCAGTAATTTTTTAGAAAGATTGTTTCACTTGTAACCAAATAACTTGATTTGTAGCATGTCATTTCCACTGAGTGCAAATTTCAGGCAAACAGAAAATCCTCTTTTGCTAACTGGATTCATGGTCTTTTGTATAAATATTCCACAAATGCTCATGGTTCCGCAAGCCCTAAATGAAAGACATTTTCTCAGAAAACATAAGGAACAAGTCTAAGAAAATTAGTAAAACACTAATAGGTCTAATAAGAGACATGTTATTAATAGTAAGTCAAAAGTCACCTTTGGATTAGATTGATGCAAAAACTTTTTCCTACATGCTAAAGGAGGAATTGAGGTGTCCAAAGCTGCCTCTAGCACAGGCAGCAGACAACTGGCAGGAATCTGAATTTTGGGCAAATATTTCTCCAGAGACACCTGGAGAGTACATAAGCCTCAATTTCCTCTGGTGGAATTGAGTCTCTGGTGGTTTTGCTCTTCAGCTGTAAAATGGAGGTATCTACTCTATTTTCCTTCCTCACCAGAATACTGTGAGATTGACTCAGAATGAAACTTTCTACAGCAGCCTCTGAGGAGTGTGGGGGTTGTCTGAGATGTTACTGTGCATTGCAGCATCGGGAATGGTGTCCACTTGATTGTCTGATAGCTACAGGGATGGATTTCTATGCAAGTGCTAAGAAAAGAATTTGAGAATGTCAGATTTCCATTTCCTATTACCTTGTTTCCTTTCTCACAGGCTGCATTTTTGGGTTTATAGAATGAGATTAGTTATCGCTAACTATGGATATCACTATTTATTCAGCTTGTCAAGATGGATTTTTTTATCGCCTAGAAGGGAGTGCCTGCTATTTCCACTTTCCTGAGAAAAATGGGCGTTAAGACATATATCTGGAAGCAGCCTATAGTGACGACACATGAGATCACAGACCTCTGACCACACCAGAGATTTCAAAGAGAATTTAAACACCTTAAACATTGTGGTGGGCTTGGTCACACAGTCCTACCAAGGTCATTTTAGGCTGGTTCAGGTAACTGAATTTAGTTCTCCAGAATCTGAGTGCTGCTGCTGTGGTGGCACCTTCCTTTATTGCTCCATTTTATCTTTGCCGAGCAAGACTGAACACCAAGCACCTGATGAGGGCTGGAAATTAATGTTTAAGAGGACACTGACTACAGAGCCCAAAACGTAGAATCTCTTGTTGTGTTGGTTCATCCATGCACTTAATTTGGTTTTCATTTCCACCCACCTCAGCACAGCTTAAGACCCCGTGCTATGTAAGTGATAGAAAGACACAGACATCTTTCTAAGCGTGATTTCTAGGGAATAAACTCCTGAATTAACAACTTGGTCTTCAAAGAAGAATCTGGTAAAGGAAAACAAGGTTATTCTGAAAAACACCACTGTTTATTATGTCCCTGGAGATCATTATCATTCCAGAATGGCTGCAGACCTCACAACCACTGGAGAACACAGGAAATCTTGTGTATTATCATGAAATGTTTGGGGGTTTTTTTGATTCATTTTAAAATTAAAAAAAAAAAAAAAAAAGGCCTCCGCTGAATTCCTGTACATTCAAAAGCAAAATTTAAATATTCCCCTAGAGAACAGTCTACTGGATGACTGCGGAAGAGGAGAAAATTAAATTCAGGTGAATATATAATAAAAAACAACTCCTTTCATGTAGCTGCATTATTATAATTCATGTGGGCATCTCTAACCTCTTGCTGAATTCTTAATGATGACAAAACTAATTTGTGGCAGTGGCATTAATGTCGAAATATCACACTTCAACACAGCATTTTTTCATTCTCTGAACTTTCATTCTCTTCCTCACTTTTGTGAAAGACTTTTCCACCTCATTTTACTGAAAGACTTTTCCATCTCTGCTCTCTCTGCTTATAACCGGACGTATTGGGGGATTTCTAAGATTTTTTTCCAGCTCTTATTTTCTGTTTTCTTTTTTTTTTTTTTAAGGGAATAAACCTGTCATTAGAGAACTATCAAAGGTTTCTTTTTGTCTCAGTGGCTGTTTCTGCACTGATATTTCTTGGGCCAGGACTGACTAGCCCACGCAACTCAAAGCCTTTTTCCTTTGTGTAGGCAATGATTCTAATCAGTGCCATTTCTGATTTAGGGAATTCATCCTCTGACTTCGTTAGATATTGACAAGTTCGTTTGCTAATAGTCTCAAAAATAAGGTTTGTGTTGTCCTTAAAAAGTACCTTCCTGGCCTTGGGTATAAGTCTAAAACCAATCAATTTTTAATCCTTTTTTAACGAAGTACCTCTGAATCCAGTGTAGCTATTCCCTCATGTGCAGAGAGGTTGTAAATGTATTTTTGATTCCACTTGTAGGTGAACAACCAGCACAGAGCAAAGAAGGGATTTGCCCAGGGCCATGCAGACACTCTGTGGAGAGCAGGGACTTGAATCAGCTTTCCCACATTCCTTCTCTGGTTCAGTAAGAGACCAAGGTGATTTCAGTCAGCAGACATCACAGAGCTCTTCGCCTAACCTGGTCTCACATTTCCCAGCAGAGCAGTCAGGTACAGTATTTTCTGCAAGATCATTTCACTTTCCTAGAGTTTCTATTTACCTGTTTTCCTATGGGCATGCTCACTATTTCCTTCAGAAAATGTTGGCTGGGCAGGAAAACAGTGATTTTACCATTAGCCAAAGATCTCCAGATTTAACAGTAGCATTGTCAGACTGGCACTTCTGGTGGTAGAGTCACAGGCAAGTGACCTTTCTGCAAATATGCTGTTTCTTCTTCACCAAGTTGCTGGTACATATGTAAATCTTTTTTTTTTTTAGTCTAGGGTTTTCTCTTTAGAAATATGCAAGAGCTGCTCTGTCCTTTTCAAGGGTATAGGAACGATGAGTTACTTTTTGCCATCTCTGCAAAATCTCCCCTGGGAAAATCAAGAAGCCTCTTATCTCTTGTAATACTTTGGGGTAAGTAATACTCTAAATTGCAGAGAATATGCTTGCTTTAAAATGCTACCAATTTCTACAGTGAAGCCCAGTGTTTCTCAAACTTAATAGGAAGAATAGAGGAAAAAATTAGATGATTCATTAATTCTATATCTTCACTGCACTGGTAAATTCTAAAACACTGCTCAGGAGAGAAGAAAAAGGTTTTGAGGGATTCTAGGGACATTTCTCGTGTCTGTATGTGCAAAACACATCACAGTAAAAGTAATTTGATTTATCTTCACATCACTGCTAGAGATAATTCCAGTCTGAGATTAACACCTGTATGTCAGCAGAGATTGTGGGCATATATGTGAGGGGGAGGAGAGAATAGCAGTCACACTGTACAGCTCTTTATTAATTATCTGATAAAAGACTGCTGGTGAAAAAAACATATGTTACACCATCCTAACATTCAATGCTCTTTAGTGTATGAGCAGTTTTGCTAAGGCTTCTTGGTTCAGTACTTTTAGAACCGTTTAATATATTTAGAACTGTTCTTGGTATTTTCCTACTTAAATCTCATATGTATCATAGTTCACAAGATCCCTCTGTGCTCAGCCCCCCATAATGGCAGAATCTTTAAGTGCACTGAATCAGAACTGGCATCTATATCCCTTATAAGAAATAATACTCAGGAGAAAGATTTCTGAGGTGATCACGCGGGAATAGCAGAAATTAGATTGGCTGCTGCTGGAAAACCACAGCATTCCCTCAATAACATATAATGACAGGTAGTGCTCATCCTATGAGCAAGATGTTTTATACCAACACGTCTGTCTTTCTGGGAAATACTGAATTATGAGTCAGTTCAACACTCATGGATTCACCAGATGTATCTCCCAAACGGGTACCGCGTGGCCAGTGCCAGTGTGAGGTCTGCAGCTCCTCTGCCCTGCTGAGCCTCATCCAGAGGCCAATGGACGCTGTCACCTCATTGATGCATCAAACATGTGGGGCCTCGCTCGTGTCTCCAACCACAGGCGACTTTGTGTCTCTGTGCCGCTGAGAAATGATGTGCCAGAGTGCCGGGCTCCTTTGGAAACAGAGCTGTGACTTCCCAGGGAGAAACATCCAGAGAGAGTTAAGGAAGGTTTCTGGGCAACAGCCAAGCTAATTCCTGCTCTCATTTCCACCAAAATAAACCCAAAACTGTGTTACAGAAGCAGAGAAACACATCAGCAGCTCAAACCCAGTATAACCGAGATCCCTCTGCATCTGCACACAGCAGCACCTTCCTTGTGGACATAGGCATGTGCTGCCTGGGACGCATTTGGCCCAGGGCTCGCGGAGTTTGTCCTCAATCCCCCTCTAGACGAGCTCTCCTTGCAATTCCAAAAACGTAGTTCAGTAGCACAGCACAGCTTGGCTGATGACGAGAGGACACAGAGCAACTTTGGAAACACAAACTGGCACAGGGAGAGAGTCTTTTTGGCTTCGAAAGGACAGCGCACACGTTCGGAGCCAGAATGTGTAAAGACTTTTGTTCGCAAACAGAAATCCCTTGTGCTGACAGGCTCCGAACAAGGCTGGCACTCTTGTGAACGCAATATGAAAGTTGCCTTGTACGGGGATCAGCCGAGTGAACAGTTAGCAGCAAATAATTGACTCAGAAAATTTAGAAGGATAGTACTTCTATATTACAAAAAATAAACAAAATCGACTGTGAAAGCTCTGCTGCTTTGACTTTGTTGTCTCTCTAAAATCAGCAAGTGTTTCAGGAGAATACACTTCAGACCAAGGGCGGCTCATGGTCTGTCTGTTACAAATATTCAGTCTTCAAGGTGTGATACTCAGCCTGTATAGTGTGACTCACATCTGTGACTGTTGTCTATTTGCATCTCTGAAGCAATGAACTGCTCCTTGCAGCAGCAGGACTCTTTTCCTCCACCTCACCCAAGGCTATCCAGAGTTAGTAAGGTCAGACCCCTGTACCAAGTCACAGAGGCATTCTCAGCCAAATTTGTCTTGCTCTGTCACAGGCGCATCACAATGACAGAGACACAAGCTTTTCTGGGAAAATTGTTACCTTCCCAGGGTAGAGGGTAGAAGGTTCTTCACTAACAAGCAAGAAAATGAAGGGTCTGCATGGACACTCTCTCCTGGCCTCAGCTGTCCCATGTGAGGCAGGATTGGCTTCCCTTGGACAAGATGCTGTTCCCATAAACTAGAGATGGAGCACAAACAGGCCAAACAACTGTCTTACATGCCTCCAAGGATGCTGTGGAGGAAAGAGGCTGAAGTCAGATTGTGCTGAAATTTCTGTTTCTGATCAAAGCCCTATATTTTACAGGCCATCTTCTTTCTTAAGTTCTTCTCAAATTAATTTCATATCAGTTTCAAAAAAAGAATTGCTCCAATGTCACTTTTCTCTGTGAACATGCATATGTTCCAGCTTCCCCAGACCAAGTATTCTCCAAAGAGGTCACAAGCACCAACATAATAAAACCCCAAGATTATTTCCAGCACTTTCCCCTCACTTCAGGCAGATGTGAGGCTTGGTTCTGCACTACTGCTGTTAATTTCATTGCAACGGTTTAGTTCCTACACCCTTTTGTGTTAATTACCTGGAATGGAGCTAATTATTACTGGATAAGTCAGTTTATGTAATTTGACTAACACTGAGAACAGAAGAATGAGCCAAGCCTAAAAATCATTGGATTAAAAATTATGAGATTCAAATTTAAAAAAAAGGTCATTAGATCTTTTTCTTTGCCAAAACTGAGTCCCACACTTTCCCTCAGTTTCAAGCTTTCTACAGGGATGAGAAACTTCTTGCTGTCTCAAAGATCAGTGCCTTGTTGCCTTGCAGGGCTCATGCTGGGAAAGCATCAGCATCTGCAAAAGCTTCAGTGCAAGGTGGGGACGTGGGAGGGCTGTCCTGGACAAGAAAGAAGCAAAGCAGTGCTCAGAGGGGGACCTCAATGCCATGGAAAGCAGAAGGTGCACATAATCCAAGTCCGTTTGAGAGCAGTTTGGGACTAACAAACACCCTTGAGTGGTGCCCCTTGCATGGCTCAAGCCCTGTGTGTGCTGCCATCAGCTGTCTGGGACCGGGGATTTAGGGGTTTGTTGTTGATTTCTTACATACCTGTCACTAGTCTACAGGTCTTAGAAAAACAGAATCACAGGATCATAGAATGGTTTGTGTTCAAAGGGATCTTTAAAGATCATCTTGTTCCACCCCCCCTGCCATGGGCAGGGACACCTTCCACTAGACAACGTTGCTCATAGCCCCATCCAACCTGGCCTAGGACACTTCCAGAAATGAGGCATCCACAGCTTCTCCGGGCAACCTGTTCCAGTGCCTCAGCACCTTCACAGTAAAGAATTTCTTCCTAATATCTAACCTAAATTTCCCACTTTTAATTTGTATCCATTACTCCTTATCCTATCACTACAGCTCCTGATGAAGAGTCCCTCTCTGGCTTCCCTGCAGGCCCTGTTCAGACACTGGAAGGTTGCTGTGAGGTCTCCACACAACCTCCTTCCCAGGCTGAACAGCCTCTGCTTTCTCAGCCTGTCTGCACACCTCACAGCCTGTCCCACCAGGCTGTGACCATTGAGGAGCCCCACCGTGGGTGATGGGAAGCAGTTCTGTTGGAATTTCACAGTGGCAAGCCTGTGAGATCCAAGCCTGAGCCGAGGTGGGGAAGCTTCAGGTCTTTAAAAGGACACTTTTACCCGCTTTCCTCTCTGCAACACGATGTGAAGGAGCATCTGTTCCCCACTTGCAGGACACGCCTACAAACGGGCCTTTTTTTCCCTTTTCCACACTTATAACCCTTTCTTCTTCATTTCTTTACTCAGTCACTATCTCAGCTGCATGAGGGACTCTGTGCAAAACCATCTGAGAGTGAATGGGAAGGACCCTTCCGCTGAATATGTGGTTAGGACTCACAGACACAAGCGTTCTCCAGCAGCACTGAAAGGATTAATTGAAATGTTGAGCCAGAGCAGTAATTATTTTACCAAACAGTGAAACGCTATTCAGCCCTCACTTCTCAACTGTTACTGATGCAATCAAGGCCAAACAGAGCCAAGATATAAAATTACTGCTGCAGTCCAGCATTTTAAAAGCAATTAAAAGTGAGAGGTGCCCATGATTACTGTGTAAGAAAGAGGGTTTTCATTAAACAAATGGGTGTAATGCTTGCTCTAAAACCCTACTGCTTCCCAGCAAAACAAAACATAGAGGACTGGACTCACTTCTGACTTTCCAGAATGAATCCATTCACTTGAGTAGAGTTACTCCAGATTTATTCGGTGAGATCAGAATCACACCTGCACGCTGAAAGACGTTAGAGGTGCTTTTTCTTTGCTTTGCATTACTTTCCTGCAAGTGTATTTTTGTCTCTTCCTATTTGCAGTTCAGTTACAGGGAAAACAATAAAAGTCCCAAAGAAGAAACTCGACTGGGTTGGGGAGCAGGAAGTGAAAATATTCCAGTCTTCATGTTTATTCTTGCCATAGGAATAAATAGGGCTTGGTTCAGTGCACAGTTCTGTCACAGCATGTTGTGTTTGCTTCTCCTTAGGCTGGTGAAGCTTCAGTGACTGCTGTGAAATCACCTCTACAGTGAGCAAACAGAAACTGGCTGATGCTCAGAGGGGACAGCAGTTATCTCCTTCCAGTTTGTAAAACTGGAACTGCTGAGTGATCTGCTCTCTCAGACCTGCACTCAGTGATCCTCACCCTTATGCTAACAGCGAAGAGCCCTGCACTTTTACCACTATGAATCTGCCTCCTCAAATCCATGGAGGCAAAGGACATTTCCCCCATCTGCGTTGCATGCTCTGATTTACCAACCATCTCCATACATTTTTGTTCTTTAATACGCTTGGGACTTCCAAAAGAATTCAACCACCTTTGCTGAAATTTTCCATGTTTCATTTCTGCCCAAAGGTGAACTTGGATTTTTCGAAAAGCCAGAGGAAAATTCCATTGGCTGCTTGTGAACTGAAATGAAGTGCCAAAACAAAGAAACACTTCCCCCCATTTGAGACAGCTCCTAGCCACCTCTCATTAGGGAATGAAACATCAACCATCCAACATAAGTGAGCTGCCCACAGACCTTATGAAGGTCTCACCCCACCATTCAACAGGCAAGAGAGCTACACCTGGACTTGCACAAGCAACGGAAAACCATTTGATCCAGCAGATTTTCCAATGTATCCAACCCAAACCCTGCAGAAACCTGCAGCATCCTTCCATTCATCTGACAACAGCTCAGCTGGACCTGAACTTCAGCAATAACATAGTAAAATGTAGGGCTTCTCTCTGGGTGTTGTCTGTTTTGTTGCTAGTTGGATGCCTATCACCCCAAAAGGCTCCCTGCATACCCCTCTGCCTTATATCCACCTTTTGTCACCAAAGCAAAAATTTTTCCTAACAACAGTCCTGCTTCCAGCCTGAATTGCCAAAAATTACCCTCTGACTCTGAACAGAAGACACGGCCAGTAATTTTCTACTTTTCGTGGCCAACACAGAACTAGCTAGTCTCCTTTCAGGAGAACCAAACCCTGGGATAAAAAGGTCTTTGTAGATTTTTGTAGAAGGAGGAGTGGGGACTATTCCATCATTGAAGGGATCATGGAAGTTTGGTCTTTTTTTGCTCTGAATGAAAATGAAGTTTCAGAGATCTCCTTGATCTAATAATGGAAAGCCCTCCTGAATGCAATTGCCTGCATAATTTTGCTTTGGAAAGTGTAAAGCAGGCCAACCTTTCCTGCTATTTAATTTTCATTTTTCTTTTTTTCACTCCCTTTTCTGTTTCTTTCTGCCCATTGTGATCTTATCCCTAAGCTGTTGGGGTTTTTTCATGCTTCCTCTCTGTACTAGTGCCATCTGACTCACTGGGTACAGAGTGGAGTTGTTCAGCCCTCAGAAGGAGCTCTCTGGGGTAGGACTGGAACACGTTAGGGAAGTTTATTATGGCCCCTGTCTTGGCTGACACGCTGGGATTGAAGTAGGTGCCTCCAGAGCTAAAAGCCCAGGTTGTTGGCAGCGGGGGTTCAGAGCCAGGCTGCAGAGCTGGGAGCTGTAACAGCTCCGACCCTCTGAGGATTAGCACAGAGGGGGACTTGTGAATGGTCCATGTGATATCTGTTCAGGAGGTAAACAGAGGATTTTAGTCTCCTGGGCTGTCAAACCAACTCCTTTGACAAGCTCTAAATTCACTTAAAGCCATGTAATTTGAACATGCTGTGGGGTCCAAGTCTACTTCACCCTTGATACTGCGTAAATGGGCCCATTAAGATTTAGCCAAGTTTTGTGTGGTTTGTTCGTAAACAGTCACTGTGACGCCTACTTCGGGGAGATAAGCCCTCCTCTGCCAGAGCACAATAGGGGCTGCTCACAGGATGAGAATCCAAGCCTTTAAAATCATCAGAGGGGGAAAAAAGAGCAACAAAAGGACTGTGCTCAAAAAATCTTATTAAACTTCAGCAACTTTGCCGTCCCAGATAAAGACCGTGTATGCTGAGCTATGACTTTGTCAGCACTTGAGTCATAAACACAGCCTTGTAGGGCTTTCATAAACCAGACATAAAATTTTACCATAGGACAGAACTCTGCACACAACTCCTCATCTATGAGAGAAACATTTTCTTCTTTCTAAGGCTGAGAAATTTAAACATCATGTAGATACCTCTAAGTGCCAGGATGTCTCAGGAGAAGAAAAGTGAATGCAGAGAAGCATCATATTGCACTTACATTCGAGTTGAAGTTTTGGGGGTTTTTTTGTAAAGTCATTGCAGTATTGATGCGGTCTCAGCCCTCAGATTGTTCTCACAGTTCTTCTCTGAACCAGCATCAAACACCACTTTGCAATCATATGAACCAGATGCAGTCTTCCATAACACTGACTATGAGTCTCAAATGGGATGATTTGGCAAATCTGTTCCAAACTCCAACAAGAAGCACAAACTGAACACTGTCACCTAAATATTTCTGAAAAAAAAATCTGCCTTTTTGATTGGAACCACACCAACCTCTTCAAATCAACATCTACGATTATCTTAAAGATAGCAGAAATTTTAAGATTCTCCAGTGGCACCTCTGCGTAGGAACCCAAATTATTGCTACAGGTAGGAAAAATTAGTTAAGGAAAAAGAAACAGGAAGCTAAGTAGACCACAGATGCTGGTTGAAGCCACAGGGAACATATGGTTGCAAATGACCAGTATTTATCTGAGTTGTTTTCAAATATCTTAAAAGAGAGCATGGTTTAAAAAATATTTTGCTGGAAAACTGGACAGATAAGAATTCAGTGTTTGTCACACTTCTTGTCCCCAGTGTGACAGAGTAGGACATCATGAGAACACGCACACCACTGGACAGGGTTAGAGCACTCCTGAGGGTACCGGAGGCAGACAGACCACAGGGCACCAAGCACCCTAGGATGGTCATAAACCATGCTCTCTTACACCTACAGCCCTTGGTTAGAGCCAAGTCCTGGCAATTTGGGCATGGCTGTCTGAGACCACAGGCAGTCAAAGCCAGGTCTTCTTGCAGCAGACTTGTCTCCTTGTCCAAAGAGAGCTGGCCAGATTGTGTTATGGCTATCAGCTATCGCTGGCAATATTTGCTTTATCAGTTTTGTGCTTTAGTCATCCCTATGGCATATAATAAGTTTGCAGTGGTGGGTTAACCCTCGTTTTGCTCATATTATCCTTTGAAGGGCTGTGCTTGCAGAAGGCCCAGTGCAGAGTAGTTTGGATGTTGATACATCCCCACCATGAAGGCCAATGAAAGGCTCCCACTGACTGCTGCAGGGCAAATCTCCCACTGTTTTTTTTAAGAAGAAAGACTGTAAAAACAACTGTGAAGAAGCCCTGAACCCCTCCTGGAGCTGGATTCAATCTCACTTCTCAGGACCCCTAAAGCCAAACCCCACTTTTCTGGTCCACACTTCACTCTCTGAGCCTCTGCAGCTTTCCAAGTCTCTTATCACTCTTCGCCTGCAGGTTTTCTGAGTGCACACAAACCTCCTGGATCACTCCCCGTTGTTTTGGCTAGGTAATCCCTTTGCATTGTGAGCTAGATGAGGTGAATGTCTCCGTAACAGCTGGAAAGGAGGAAACATCACCCTGCAAAGCCAGCAGCCATCTCAGCACCCAAGCTGCTGGTTGTCAAGGTGCGTCTTGGCTCCACTCAGGCACATTTGCTGGCCTTCCTTAGCCCCTTGGTGTTGCTTTAATGTTTTTCTATGCACCTGATGCTCTGTCCCTTGCCTAAGCTTCCCCCCCTTCACTGTCTCAGATTTTCAGCCCTCCATGTGGAAAGGACTATTCCTCTTACATGGTGAGACTTCAGGGAAAGTGAATGAACAGAAGAGAGCACTTAGAGCCCAGACGTTGAAAGGTTTCTTACACAAAACACAAAAGAGCTTTTCTTCTCATCAGTGTTTTCAAGAGACAAAAGAAAACACATTTTCTGAAGTGTTCCTTGGAGATACTTTGTTTTGAAGTGGTTAAAGAATTTCGAATGTGAGATAAGGGGAGACACTGGCATGGAGCGAGGATAACGGCTTGTTCCTCCAAGGGCTAGGATTAAATTGCAGGGAATGCTGGCACTCAGCCCAAGCTCAGCTTCCCCGGCCCCAACACTTGCTTGAAAAGGTAGAACTTGAAACATGTGCTTTGCACTCTCTTCTTATCATCGCCCTCCCTGCTTCAACCATTGTTCATGTGCTCTGGCACTTACAAAGCCTGCATCTAGGTTTTGCTCAAGACAGCATTGATAAGCCAGATGATGAATGTGGAAAACTCCTCCCTGAGAGGGTTTGACTGGGGCTGCATTTGAAGTTGCTGGCAAAGGACTCTTCTGTTGGGTTTTTTTGGTCTATGCCCAGCATCAGGACAGTCCCATTCTGCAGAAGGCTGCACAGTGTGGAGCAGAGATACTCCACTTACAGGTGACTCATTATCAGGTTGACAGTGCTTATTGCTGGATTATATCAGTTCTTGTTTTGACATGACGAAACTCAGGATCTCTTTCATGTGCAGTTCCCACTCTCTCTCTTTACCTGCTTCTGCTCTTTTTTCTCAGCAGTAGAGACTTGCTTGCAGACGTTTCAAGCTTAACATTATTCAAGTCAGAAACCGTGCAAATCACTCACAAAGTTCTCCCTGCTCAGTCTGCAGACACTGCTGACAGATATGAGATGTTTCACCTATCTAACCCTCAACACACATGTTCTCACAGCAGATGGGCAAGTGGGGATTTTCACGTACTCAAAGGCAGCATGTGAGTCGCAGATTGGTCAGGTCCGTGAATCAGAAAATACTGCGAGGCCCTTTCTGGGTGCTATCAGAGAGTGTCAAGACCTGTGGTTGCCTATATGCATTTATCATGGCTTGGTATGTTCAAAAATGTTGTTGCTCCTCATTAACTCTTTCATCTGTAAAAGGCCAGAATCCTCATGCTGTCTTTGCAGCCGCATTCCTGGGTGTCCCAGGTTAATTGATTAATGAAGTGGAGCTGCTGGTATCTGTGGAAGAGAGGGCATCTTGATTTAATGTAGATACCACAATGATGGTCACTGGAGGCCTGATGTAAACACAGGGGGCTGGTGTGCAAAAAGAAAGATAGAACCCTGAGAGCCCTATGTGTTAAATAGCAAGGCAGAGTAGCATTTTACCCTTTTAAAGTAAGGGAGGAGTGCGAATTGATGGAAATGAGGGCAGCAAGTACACAGTGACTTTTCTGAGATCATACAAGGAGGCAGTGAGACATCTAAGAGCCAGGACCCATCCATGTGTCCTAGCCACAAATAAATCAATTTGCAGTTTTAGGTGGCTATGTCTTGTTAAGTATGTGAGCTATGTGTCTATCCCTGGCTTACTCACTGTCTCCTGGTGAGAAATGAAGAACAGAATCCTTAGCTGGGCAGAAGGCAGGGACACCCCCTGAGCCACAAAGCTCCCTGCTGGCTCCCAAACCAAGCCCCTGTGAGCAGGTAAGCTTTCTGTTGCTCCCCATCTCAATCTCCAAGAGCAATTTTGGCGTGTCCTAGCATGGTTAGGTTGCAGGTGATTCTGTGTTCATCACCCCTGTGCCCAATCATAACAGGTCCCAGATCCAACACAGCTAAGCACAAACATTACTGCAAGGGTTAGAACTCTCCTGGGGATCAAAGACAGTCATAAAGCCCACTTCCCAGTTAGGGAGCAAAAACATACTGGCACTGTACTGGGGGTAAAAATGTCCCATCAAAATGAGAAGTGTCAGTTTGAACCTTGGTCTTCTTGTGACTTGGAAGGACATTGCTGTGTGGTTTGTATTGGGTCAGTTTCATTTGTTTTAGGATTTTTGAAGACAAAATACAGATTTTAGTCTATGTATCATAAGTATAGTTGTATCACAGAGTTTGGCCTGTGTTGTCTCTGACATACTGTATACATGCAGCTTTATTTAAGTAACAGCTGGGATATATGAACATATGTCATCCATCAAAGATTGGAGAGGGAAACGCATGAGCTGGTGCATTTTTGTATAACTTGCTGTCATCACATTCATGTAAAAAGCATTAAGGCTCAAAGAAGAAAACTTGTTGCTCCATCTGACCATGGAAATCTTCTTCCTTTAACCTTATGGCCTGCATGGCTGAGTAACTGTACAGAAAAGTTTAAGTGGATAGTACAGAGATCAAAGGAACTCCATCCATTATAAATTATTGGAGTCTCTTGCGCTTCAAAAAAAAAAAATCAGTCAGGTTCTGTTTGTGTTCCAGTGGGGTTTTTTTGTTTTAACCTGTTAGTATTTGTTTCTTTAACTTCTTATTTTGATGCTGACTGTGCCCATCAGCCAAAGCCTAAAAATAAATCATAAAAACAGGGACTGTTAGCTCTGTGGAGCTAGGACGCTTCATGTTTCTCTCTTGGAGTGGCAGGGAACTGCTTAAGGATATAAATAAAAGTTAGTGATTTGGGGCCCTTTCATGGACTGACAAACCTTAAGGGACCAAAACCCCTACAGAAAATGTTGTGTCTCTATTGGGACTTTGTAGAAGGCATCAGATTCGCACTTCCCCAGGTAATACAGGTGATATGGGCGTGATACGGGTGTGATACAGGGGATGGGAGAGCCAGTGGAGGTCAGAGCACACCTTTGTGGGATGGATGAAATTCCACCTAAATCGAGACAGTGTCTGAAATGCATTGTTTTGCCAAAATCACATCTCAATAAAAGCTCAAGATCCACATACTGGCTACAACTCACTTTAGCCCCTTTCAGACAGCAAAGGCAGCTGGACTTTGAAACAATGAATCTAGGCTTGGATAGCCTTTGTTCTTCATGCCACATTAGCAAAGTCAGTGAGGCATAAAGGAAAGACATGAAAATTGTATTTATCTTCTGCATATCTCACCTACAGATCTACAGATTGTCTTCCCCCATCCTCAGAATACAGAAGCTGACATTTTAAAGAAGACCCAAAGCTGATCTAATCCAGTATCTTGACTCTGACAGTAGCCAGTGGCAAATACTTGAGATAACTGCATTAAATCATGACCGCAGGCAAATTTTAAATAATCTTCTCTCTCAGAATACTCGTTCTGCATTAAAATAGTTAAGGAATTGCTTCATCTCTTAAGCAGGAGTACTACACCTCCAAATGTTCATGCTGTTAGGATGTGTAACTTACACCCAGGTATCTTCATTATTGCTAGGAATATACCTTTTGAAAATGGCTGAGCCTGTCCTTGCAGCAGTGCCTATGCCTTCACCTACCAGGAGATGGTGTTTCCTTTTATCTAGATGCCAGTTTTCCTGAAAGCCATGGTGCTTTTGTATTGTGAGTTTGGAGAAACACCTTAGGATGCCTCCCAGAAACTTATTTCTATCACATTTTCTGGTATTTACCTCCTTTCTTATTCGATACAGCCACTGCTTACCTGGGCCCCTCCAGATTGAGAAGCTGTGTCCTTGGGACCATTCCTCCAAGCAGCAAAGGCTCATACACATCTCAGCCAACTTCAGGCATCTCAGGAAGCTGACCTGAGGAGATATCTCCAGAGGACAACTGAGATGTCATGATCATGACCCTGGAAGTGCTGCTCTTTCTCTGAAAGGAAAGCTGAGGTTCCCAGTGCCAAATGTCTTGAGTCAGGGGCAGTCAAGGCATCTCCATCATGAGTTTGCTTACAACCACTCCTCCCTACTATCCACCTGCCTCTTCTGGTCCTCTTCTTGACTTAGTGAAAACACTGTGCCCAACCACACTCCGAGAGTAGGAATCTTTCAAAAGGTGGCAGGACTTACAAACATGCAGTAAACCACTTACAGATTGCGTTCAGATTTGGCTTTAAAACACTCAACAAGTAATACCAGCTGAGGTTTGTGTTCACAGCCTTCTCGTGTCCTGAATTTCAGCAAGTGCCAGATCATGTCTTTCCCTTTCCAAGCTGCTGGATGGAAGGAGAGCTGTTGTGCTGTTCCCCATTAACACCACCACTGTTCTGCTCCTCACAACCAGACTTTCTCACAGAAACCCAATTCCTTCCATGAGCTGTAGGTGGGTTTCTAAGACCTAAATTTCCCTGGAAGCCTTTTTATTACTCGTAAACAATATTTCCCACAGGCCTATCTGTAACTCAGTCTCTGAAAAGACTTGACATGGATGCCACGTATCTCCACAGGCTTGCTCCTGCCCTGAGCTTGATTCTATTAATCTGCTATAAATAACATCATTTCACTTGTATGCAAGACTCTTCAGCCAAAACCTTAATCTGAACTCTGTGTGCTGGTTCTGAAGAGCTTCCCAGTCCATTTCAGCACGTTATTTTAAATGCCTTTTGTGGAAAATGCTGTTAAACCCATATGGACCATTTTTGCCATCACCAGCATTGTTCTAGTTATCCTACTGTGAAATGCTGCCAGATCAGGAGAGTGTTTTACCGTCCCTCTGCCTACAGCAACTGACAGCGCTGCACAGGCAACAGTCCCGTGGTTCATGTTTAACTTAATCTATGGCTGTCAAAATTACTGGATACTATCAAAAGACAGGAAGAAAATAATGGAAAATCTTACTTCCACAGGGCTGTAGTCAACTGAGTGCTGAAACTGGCATAGCTGACATTGGGAAGAGTCAGAGTGAGGCAGCATATAAGTAGGAATTAGGAAAAATGAGGCTGAGCTGTGAGGATAAGCCAGGTCTGCTAAGTGTCCTGCAGTCCAGGCTGGGAGATAAAGTTCCTCACAGCCTTAGGAGAGAATCAGAGGAACTGCTCTGCTCTCCCAATGGAAATGATGCCATGGGCAGGGGGATGATCTGTATACCTGGCTTTGCCCCTTGCAGCTACTGTGAGACTTTTAGTAGATGAATGCATTTTGAGAAAGAACCACTCTGGTTTCTAGACAAGGTGTTGCAGGCCTTAACTTTGCTGGAGAAAGCGAGGTCCATAGGGTGAAATACTATGAGACAAGGACCATACAAAGCCATGTGTGTACGGCTATTTATCATCCTCTGCACCCACACAGACCTCGGCATGCTCTGTGCAGCTTTGTACCTGAACCCACCCCCAAAAGGTGCTTCCTCACAGCTTTTCATGTTCTAGTGAAATGTCTGGGCAAATAGTGAGCGATTATTTCCTTCAATTGTTGCCGCCATCCTCCACCACCCTCAAAATCATTCATTCTAAAGGAAATTTAAAAAAGGTTTTGTTTGAGAATTCCCTCCCTCTAATTGAGTGCATTGTACAGAGATCAAAGCACTGTTTTCAGTGGGTCTTGGTAGGCAGGAGTTTTTCTGAACAGACTCCAAGCTTTTGGTATAGAATGGGTCAAAATGACCTTTGCTTTTTCCCCTCCCACATTCATAATTAGTGGTCGTTAATTTACATTAGCTGGCATGGCCTAGACTTCATTTCTAGGTCGATTATTCTTGCAGCCTTGTTGTTTTCACACAGAGTGGAAGAGTAAACAGTGCTCCTAAATGGCGCACATTTGAATCCTGGAGTGTGGATCTAAAAAGGAGAATATCCCACTCAAAGTCTTTTTTTATGGATACATTTTGCCTCTACCAGGTTTCCACGTATGGAACCAAAGTAGAGGGAAGCAAAGGAAAGACTAAACCCACAGCAAGCTACTATCAAAGAGATCCAGATCCCATGTGTGGGTGAGCTTCCTAATCCAGGACTCTCATAGGAGGGCAAAGCAGATAATAGCTCATTTTATAGTCCTGGACATGACAGAACTATTCATCACAATGAGAAACAGGGAATGTTAAAGACCTAAAAGAAAAAATAAATAAACAAGCAAATTTTATACATCATCCCTGGGGAAAACCTCCTCCCACACACAAGTGTCAGATACTAGTCTTGACTTGACTGCTGCCTGAAATGCTAAAGCACTAAAAACGGGAAGGAGATGGGCCCTTCAGCATGGTTTCAAAGCTGTAGCTCTGTAGCTCATGGGCTTTGGAAGGAGACATTCGTCACCTGCAGGAAGTCCTGCATTTAGAAGGGCCAATGGGTTATCAGAGAAAAGCACTGGTGGAATGGCTCCAGAGAGAAATATTTAATGGAAAAAGGCAAAATAGAAGAGCAGAGAAAGATAATGTGAGGATTTACTCATAAACAGACACATTTCACTGCTGCCAAATCAGCAATCTTACTAATGAGGGTTTAGAGAGTCTCTTGCCAAATAACTAATATTACAGTGTGTAAAAAAGCTCAGGTTTTTTAAATGCATGACTCTCCAGTCAAAACCAGCTGAATGCTTCCTCATTTAAAACTCAGTAAAATGTTTTATTTAAATGTCTCATAATGTTTCCAGTGTTTCTAGTGTACTGAAATGCAATATGTATCTTTTACAGCACTTTTCAGGTTTGTTCAAGCTACCAAATATATCATATTGTCCAATGCTGCTATATTGGGGCCATTTTGAGGAGAGACATAAGTCCAAAACAGTATTTATGTTACAGTAGTTTCCCAGTCTCAGACAATTTTTTTTCCCAGTTTTCAAAGTCTGCAACAATCCATCTGGAATTTTACATTCACGATCTTTTGGAAGAACGGGTTTTTCTTTCTGGAAAATTTGAAGCAGAAGTGGACAAAGCATCTTTGAGACCTGGAGGTTCAACAAATGAGGTGTTTTCATTCTTGGAATAGTTGCCCAGTTTGTGTTTATTTTGGCTCATCTGATTGTACACGGCTAGAGCTACAGACAACCAGGGAGGATCAATGCTTTTCACCAGCTTTTAGTAATGTTGTTTAGGGACAAGGACTGGAGGCCTGGCCCAACAGATGGAATTTTAAAAATGGGCCAACACGCTTGAGCTTAAAGTTGAAAATCTTAACATGAAAAATCATCATATCCAAGAGGCAACTAAATTACATTTACCTAAATGAATGGGGCTCTTCATATATGGTACTGTGGGGTGGTTTGAGAAGGAGGGGGACTGTCAAATTCACATTAAATGCAACATAATTTTTCCAGTGTTTCCCTTAGCCCTTTCTCCCTGTCAGACCTGTCTCCAGAGGCTGCAGGGGATGTCCTGCTGGGCTGCAGCTCCTCCCTTTGTGCCAGCTCCCTTTCCTAGCAGTGCAGTTGAAGTTGTGCCTCCACTGGTGATCCTACAACCCACAACCTACCTTCGTTTTCTTTGACTTTATACCTAATTTCTTCACCTTACAACTCACTAGGGTCAAATCATTTTGGATGTTTTCAGTAATTGGAAGTCCATTTCCCCCCAGCTATCCTTTGACTATTCCAGCATTATATATTTGCAAAGATGTGATTAGGCGGAGGAAGTCCCTGAAGCACAAATTGTTGAATCTTGTTTACACTTACCCTTTTCCTATGCCCTTTCTTAGGCACCTGCTACTGGCCGAGGCTTAGAAATAGGATAGTGGGCTACCATGGTCTTTATAAAATCATTCCTATGATTTTATATGGAAAATGTTCTATGTTCTTGAGCTTTTATAATGCATTATTTATGCTACGTTATGATAAATGTAAATCTATGTGAGAGATGAGGCTGTATTACTTTCAGGAAAAAGGATGTTTCTTCTTTTAGGTGGAGCACTGATCTGTGTGTGTTTATAAACTATGCTTTCTGTCTCGTCCACAAAGGAAGTGAATTTAGGGTTGTCAGCTAGTAGAAGGTGTGACTGCAGCCAGGGTAGCTCAATCAGGCAGAATGTTCACAGCAGCACTGGCAAATGGTGGTGCTGGATTTACCAATGGCACTGTCAGTGAAGATCATGGTCCCAGGAGAGTTGCCACCAAAGTTCTTGCTGTGGCGTCTTTGCTGCTACTATCATTTACTCCACCCTCTGACTGCACATTCTGCTGGGAATTTAAGCCTGGTTTTAAAGACTGATGCCTTTCCAAGCATGACACACAGTGTGAGCCCAAACTGAGGCTATCCGAATGGCCAAAGCTGTTCTACACTTCTACACACACCTTGATTTCTCTAGTGCAACCTTAATTCAAGCCACAGACATCAGAGAGATGAAAGCTCTTCTGGAACCACATGGCTTCACTTCCAAAGAACTGCATCAGTCAGCCCTGAATTTTGAAAAGTCCTACACCTTTTGCAATGCCAAGTTGTTTTGGAGGAGTCACAAAGGCTGACCCAACCCCTCATGGTTCCTTGTCCCATTTTGCCATTACAGGACATGACAAAAGTTGTCTGTGTCACATCACCCAAAATATTAAAGACCAGGATGGAGTGACACGTCACACACCCCTCTAGTCAATAGATTACCAACATGTAATCATGTGAGACTTAATGACAGGAAAAGCAAACAAACATTTTGTGTTTTCTAATGATAAATACACTTATGCAGCTACAGTAACAATGTTTGTCTGATCTTGGCCAATCTGCTTCAGTAAATGTCATGCAAAGCACCTCCTAGAAAGAGTTCAGGATACTTAAGAGTTTGGAAATTTCCTAGGATAAATAATACAGAAAACAGCTTTCCCTCTAAATTAAAAGCCAAGCTGATGGAGGAGTACAAGAGGAATTTCCAAATGTGACAGTCGATGATTACAAGCTTGCTTGTGTTCAGTTGCACACATATAATTGCCAGTGAAACAGCAAACTTCTTGTGAGGAAAAAATCTTTCCAGGTCCTGGTTGGGAGGGTAGATGAGAGAGGAGCAGCAGCATCAAGGCTTGTCACTTGATCTGCAGCCTTCTAGGCAATGTCATTATTCTTTTCAAGTTACTGTATAAGCTGCCCGGATAAAGAAGCTGTTTCTCTGCAGTGCGAGGGTGCTCTGTCTCTGGAAAGTCTCAGTCACTTGGAAACAGAAGTGACAAATGCTGGCAGTGTTAGCATAGTCATTTTTCCATCACCCATGCTGAAACTTGTTTTCTGCCTCCAATCTTGTACTGATTTGGCATGGCCTGGTTTTGGGTATCAGGGGGGCTGCAAAGACTGCTCCTGTGAGGAAGCTGCTGGAAGCTTCCCACCGTGTCCAGCAGAGCCAATGGCTGATGGCTCTGAGGATGGACATGCTGCTGGCCAAAACTGGGCCAATGAGAGAGGTTGGTGCTGCCTTTGTGATGACATATTTAAGAAGAAAATCAAAACAAAGTCACAAGATTTTTGGATCTAGTCAGAGAAGAGGAGGAGGTGAGAACATGTGAGTGAAGCAACATGGTGACACCAAGGTCAGTGGAGAAGGAGGGGGAGGAGGTGCTCCAGGTGCCGGAGCCGAGGTTCCTCTGCAGCTCATGGTGAAGGCCACGGTGAAGCAGCTGTGCCCCTGCAGCCCGTGGGGATCCACGGGGGATGCAGAGATCCACCCGCAGCCCGTGGGGGAGGTGCCCGTGCTGGAGCGGGTGGATGCCTGGAGGAGGCTGTGATCCAGTGGGAGACCCGGTGGAGAGAGAGACCCCTGCTTCCAGGCTGGAGCAGCCTGTCCTTGGAGGACTGCACTCCATGGAAAGAGAGAGCCATGTCGCAGCAGTTTTGGGAGGTCTCTGTGCCCGTGGGAGGGACTCATACTGCAGCAGGTGTGGTTTGGCTGCCGCGCAGGGAAGTTCACAGAGAACTGCCTCCTGTGGGAGGGACCCCACGGCCTCACAGGGGAAGGACTCCTCTGACTCCTCTCCCAGAGCAGTAGAAGGAAATCTCGGTGATGAACTGACCAAACCCCCCTGCCCTGCCTCTCTGCACTGTCGGTGGGAAGGAGGGAGGGCCTGGGGTGGGGGAGAAGGTGTTTTAAGGGCTTATTTTATTTCTCATTACCCTCCTCTGATTCTGTTAGTAATAAATTTCACTTAGTAATTAAGGTTGAGCCTGTTTTGCCCTTGAAATATTTCTCCTGTTCTCCTTATCTCACCCATGAAGCCTCTGTTAACCCTTTTTCCTCTTTTCCCTCCTTTTGCCCAGCTGTGGCAGGGGAGGGTGAGCAAGCGACTCTCATGAGTGCCTGGCATTGGGCCAGTGTCAAACCATGACAAATCTCTTCAACACAAATAGTTTGATTTGGAAAAAAAATGTGAGTACGCGAAGAAAACCATTGAACAGAATGGGAAAAAACATGTTTAAAGTGATCATTCATTTAGCTGTTGTAACTTGTGTATTTTCAGGGTTAACAGCTTGCCCACTTCATATTAGAAAAATCATAGATAAACACACTTTACAAAATCATGAGATCATCTTAAAAAATCATGAGATGTTTGAGACATGAGCAACAAACTTTTGCTACTTCCAATTCTAAACATTAAAGCATCATGGCCCATATTCTCAGCTTCTTCTTTGCAACTGCTGCTTTTTTTGTTGTTGTTTTTACTAAAAGGTGAATTCTAGTGTAGTTTCCCATAGGAAAACAGTCATAAAAAGTTCACAGAGGCTAGTGATTTTGGTTCGGTCAGATGCTTACCTAGATACATGCAGACAGGAATGTCATTGTCTTACTGGAGGTCTCACAGTGTTCTGTGGTTTTGCTAAAGGTCCGGGAGCTGGAATAAAGAGATAAGTAAGAAAATTCAGCTTTCAGTTAGGAAAGAAAGGGAGATCTAAGCTTTTACATTACAGGGAAATGTTCATATGTGTGAGGCTGAGGCTCAGATGTTGATTTAGATCTTAAAGGTATGACTTTTACGGCGAGATGTCAGCATTTCTGAGAGAGTCCCTTGGATCTAAAGGCCTGGTTCAGGCATTAGGCCATGGGATTGGAATTTTAGTGGTACTGCAAAACGCTGAGCTGATCTGGGGAAAATCCGTAGCTGCAGAGGGAGGACACTAGTTTTACATGTGCCTCTGTTACAGGAGCTCCTTATATACAGACCAGTCTCTGCATGTTTTAAAAAACCTGTATATTAACAGCAGCAAGTTCTGGGTGCATTGAGAATGCTCTAATGGTGTAATTCAATTATGGTCCCAGTTTTCAAATCTGGGATGCAACAGCTGCAATCAAGGAATGCACAGCCTGGATTCTTCTCAAGCAGCAGTGAAATATGAATGATAAAGCTGCCATGTAAAGAGAAGCATGGTATAACATCACCTTTTACGCTTTGAGCCTTGCTGTTTGGAAGGTTATGGTAGGAAACCGAATTCTGGTGCTTTCACAGCATCCAGAGACAGATGCTTACACAACTACTGGCAGGATGCAAAATGATACCAAGTGCTGTGGCTCAGGATATGCTTCCCTATATCCATGAGCGACCTGGGGACAGCCAGAGCAATGCCTTTGCTTGGCACCTCTGCAGAGAGGAAACAGGCACCACCTCACCTACAAACAAAAAATAGAAAATTATGTCTTCTGTGGCAGTCACAGAGAGAGATCTGTCAGTGTCTATGCAGCATGTATGTCATAGAATCATAGAATGGTTTGTGTTGGAAGGGACCTTAAAGATCATCTTGTTCCAACTCCCGTGCCATGGGCAGGGACACTTCCACTAGATCAGTTTGCTCAAAGCCCCAACTTGGCCTTGAACACTGCCAGGGATGGGGCATCCACAATTGCTCTAGGCAACCTCTTCCAGAATCTCACCATCCTCATAGGAAAGAATTTCATCCTAATATCTAATCTATATCAAGTCTCTTTCACCTGTGTCCCTCGGAATGTGGGTATGCAGTCCAACACCGAAAGAAAAGTCCAGCGTCGGGCTCCTGATGCAGCAAATTCAGCTCATGTTTTCTAAAAGCTGCGGGTCACACTGGATGAGTCTGGCTATGGAGGGTCAGACCTTGCTCAGCTCAGCCTGCAAGGACCTCAGGGAAATGATCAGTTAACTTAGGTGTCAAACAGGTGAAGGATGGGCAGCTCCTCCACAGGGCAGAGGCATGAGGTCATGGCTCTTGGTGCAGCTACAAACAGTACATCAATATTCATTCCAGCTGCAGAAGTGCTGGGTCTTGTACTGAGTTTGAGCTGGTACATGAGCACATTCCTCCCAGTGGCTGCAGAGCCTCTCCAAACGCAGGCTGGATCTTCCTGCACAGCCAGCAGCAAGGCCAGCTCCTGCTGCTGAGGAGGAATGCCGTCTACAGCCCTGGGATGGAGCAGCCTGAATCCATTTTTCCGGAGCTTGCTTCGGGGGATGTTTTTGTTTATCCAGCTCACCCATTTGCATTTGCTACTTTGCTATTTCACCTCATAAGCGCTTGCTAAGCAATTCTTCCCAGCTGCAAGCACTGGCAGGGTGCAGTCTTCTGCCAGACATTGCTGGGACTCTTGTCCAACTCCGTGGAGCAAGTCACTTCAGCACTCTCTCCTCCCTTCTTCTCTTGCTTCCTGTGCACAGAGACATTTGTGAGACACAAAAGGATAAAAGTTCTTCTGCAAACTGCCAGGCTAGTGCTGACACTTCTTGCCACACAACTGACAGGACTGAGTTTATAAAAATAAATCTCGACAATGAAGAGCTCAGGATATTGTTAAACTCAAAAAGATCCATTTGCTCAGCTGGGGAGGTCTTTTGGAAATCACCATCCATGGGGATTTCACCCTGGCTTCCTTCTGTTGAGACAAATCACTTTTATTATGATCAAAACAGGCCTTCCAGAAAGGATTTTGATTGAATGAAGAATTTGGAAATGGATTTGAAAATATCTTGCTTCCCCTCCATATTTTGTGCTCAGGGTTAATCAGCCTTGCTGTTTTAATTGTTTTAATTGGTTTTCCATGCTTTATCTCCCCAGTGAATTTGACTGCCCTGAAATTCCAGGTTGAGCTTCTTCTTCCTGGTTCTTGTTGTGCTGCTCTCTGGCTGAATTTGAAAAGCTCTTGTAGTGCCCGGTATCTCTGGAATGTACTTGGACACTCCATCCAGTCAACTCCTCAATCTTCCTTTTATTGTCCTATATATCTGGGGGACAGGAGGGAAATCAGGCATATGGTGGCAGCCCCGGGGAAGTCACAGGTAGCTGGGGCTGTGTCCAGCTCTGAAGGGATTCCCTCACACCTCCCAAGTATCCACTCGTGGTTTTTTATGTGCAGTCCAGGAGAATCGTTCTGCTGAGAGCTCCTTTCTTCACCGACTGCCTTGGGAACTTACCCCTGCCCCAGGAAAAATGTAGGAGATATTATGGGGAAATTGAGAGACGTGACAGCACAGCCACTCAGTGATGGGTGTCAGGACCTTGAGCTCAGCCCAGTAACAAGAGCACTCCACCAGGAACCCAGGTTTCTTTGTTCTCATTACTTCATTCCCCTTTATGCAGCCATCCAATCACCTTCCTTTGCACTGGCATCTTTAGCCTTAAGGTCTTCAACTTCTGGTCCTTTCTCTCTGACTCCTGGACTACAGATTCCTGGGAGAAGGATCACAGTCTCACTATGTCTACAGGGCACCAGAAGCATCCTCTGCAACGAGGCAAAATTGTGTCCCCAGTGTGAAAGGTGCTACTTGTTGGTGCACATGAGCCTTGAGCCCCCCTCCAGTCCATTGTTCTTCACAAGAGTCTGCTTCCTGACTCCAGCAGCAATTTTGTGTTGAAGGGCCCATGCCTCAGTTTTCCCAGCCACTGAAAGCATTTCAGTGAGGTTATCAGTGCTATTATGAAGGCACACACTCTCCTCATGGAGTGGGACCAGAGGTCTGGTGCAGAGGTGCTCTAAGTGGTGGCACTCAGATATGAACTGATTGGTTCCTTAGATTTCATAAGGAAAGGAACAGCCCTTGCCTTTTATTTTTTTTTAAAGGCATTTTTAGTAGCAAATGCAGAGAGCTTTCATTTTGCAGCCTATCAGCAACTGAATTTCACACCCTTTCTGTCTGAAATGGACCTAGGATTTCTTCCCTAAATTTTTCCTGCCTCAAAATTCAGGTTGGTTTGTTGAAATAAGAAGTAAACATAATGACTTTAATGGGATGAGCTTGCAGGGCTGTTGGCTGACTGAGGCCACCCAGCTAGAGTTCAGCGTGAGACAGTCTGCACCTTATAAGGCCAAGAGATGAAGGCATTTAAAACAAAAAAATAAAGGATCTGAACATGTTATTTAAATCATGGTGAAGGCAATTTTTTAAATTCTTTTTTTTTCCCCTTCTGGTTCATGACAAAACCTGATATATGCAAGTGAATATAACATCTAACATTTGTTAAATCCAGACTGAAGGCCAGCCAGATAGCTCTGAAAACAAACTGTGAATATTTTAAATGGAGTGAGATATACATGACGGAGTAAATAAAGGGCACATACCACATAAGAAAAATTGGACAAAGTTCAAATGCTATTCATCTTGGCGAAAGGCTTTTGAGCAGTGCAGCTTGGAAACACTTGCACGTGCATTAGGGTCCATTACTGGGGTCTGGCTTTTGGGGGCAAGGGGAGTTAAATCATTAAAAAGAAAAAGGGGGGAAAAAAATTGCCAGTCCAGGTACTGCATGCTCTTAGGTAACTCTGAAGAGTTAGGAAAAGAGAATTGGGGTTGTATTAGGCAATAGGTGGAAGTGGTCCAACATGTCAAGAGTTCAGTGCTACTTCTAGGACTTAAGTGCTAATAAAATAAGCTTCTAAACTGCTGAAGGCACATGTCCAGCCCCAAATGCTTTCCAGTTCCTTAGCGGTTATTATTTTTTCTGTCTGATACAGCATTTTTAACTCTACTTCTCCAAGTCCAGAGATACTCCCAAATTTGGTTTCTTTTGTCTTTCTTTGGATGCTTTTTCAGTTGACAACATTCTGGAAACTGAAACCCTTGAAGTGAAATTCCTGCTATGCATAATGCCACTTTTCCAATGTTTAAAAATTTGTCTCGCTCTACTTGTGGATTTGGTGGGAATCCCAGTTTTGAAAAAAGATGACATACACAATACATACAAGATTTTTTAAATGGATATAATTTACCCATATAACAGTAGTTTGCTCTGTGCAAGCAATAGGTCCAACTCTATAACTGGAGAGAAGCTGCTCAAAGAAAAGAAAAAAAGGATTTGAAAAAAAAATATATTTTTAGGAACGTTAAGACTGGACTTCAGAGCTGACAAGTGGTAACTTGTGGTTAGTGGTACATGATAATAAATAAGTGGTAGCTCAACATCCTGGTACCACCAATGGAAATTTTTAAGCTCTCAACAGAGTTGGAACAGGCTGTCTGGGGAGGTTTGCAAGGCAGTTTATTCTGGTGAGAACTGGAGATGTACTTGGGGGCAGCAGGGGACTTAACAAAACTCTACCCATGATCTCCTGCTCCTGAGCCATCCTCACAGCCCCTTCCCCAAAACCCGGTGCATCAGTCTTCCCCCTCAGCCAAAAGCTGACAGCTCTTGGCAGCCCGGCTCGGCGTGGCTGTTGGTTTTAATCACATTGCTTAATTTCTGTTTTCACTCCATGCTCATGTGTCTGTTGCCCATGAACTCTGCATTTTAATAGCAGCACGTCAAAAGAGCTGTTCAGACGCACTTTGGTGTATGAGCAGGGAACGCTCATTTGTCACCTCCCACAATATCGAGCATCTCGGGCCTGTTTGGATATCTCCACGGGACCTGTTTGCCAGGGTGGAAGGCGACAATATTTTTCCAAAGACTCTTCTCTCAATCAAATGACAGGGGTCTTTGTGCTACCTCATGGGAGTCCCTCTCACCCCACACTGCCCCTGGAATAAAAAAGCAGAGAAGCACACTGTTTAAATATGCATATAAAGCTCTGCTGCACAATAGATTAACTGCTGTCAGCTTTCTATTTAGTGTGAGGAAAAAACAGTAGAGATTTTTAATTGATAATTCAGAAAGACACTCCATTGAATGGTGTTAATAATTACATCTGCCTATTCTGAGCTCTTCATCTACGCAGGGGTAATAGAGCCTTGTCCCTCAGGGACTGGAGCCCAGCTGAGAAGGCGGGACACCAAGCAAAGGAGTTGTAATTTGTATTTTGTCAACAAAAGCTGCTTAATCCTCCAGAAAGGCATCCTTCAGAGAGGCAAGCCTTTGTCCCAGGGTTTTCAGAGTGGAGGGGGAGGATGGGGAGGGAGGGAGAGAGGGAGAAAAGGGAATTACTGGCCACATGTAATTTATGGTTGAAAAGGTTCATTTATAGCTATCCCACTGTTGTATGCTTAGCCTGAGACCCTACTAGCTTCTCATTCTCTCATCAAGTTTGCCTTTTGTGGCTATACGAATGGTAATGATTTGAAGAGAGGTTGGTCATGGTTGTTAAGAGTCATCTAGCATGATCAGAACTGAAGTCTCAAATTGATATTCATGTCTAAATACATTTCGGCAGCATGAAATTTGGGGGTCCCTCCAATAATCATTTAGGAGCAGGCAGTCATGATGCAGTGCTATGCATATATGTATTTGTCTGCCTCCTTTCTGTTAGTTTTCTAAGTTTCAGATGACACAAGGGGTTTTTAGCATCTGGCAGAAATTATTAACTGTATATGAGGAATAAATAGGTAATAAAAAGATCAGAATTGGAGATGAAGCCCTCTGAGCTCTGGTGATCTGAACATACTGTCTAGTTTTGCTTTCAGGTCAGATCCAAGACGGAAGACAGCTGTTTTAGTAGTGCAGTTTGGGTACAGTGAGAAACCCTGAAACACGAAGCAAGAAGCCCTATAAGTGCAGCAGCTGCTTGACATCTATGCCACATGAGGCTGGCATCTCATGGGAACAGACCCTGGAGCAGCATCACCCTGCTCTTCCATCTGACTTCCAGCCTGGGCAGTCTGTGCAGGTTCCCAGCCCATGAGACAGAGCACTGAACCGCTTCGTGGCAGATATTTCAGCAGGCTGGCCACAGGTAACATCAGAGCTGAGGTGCTCACCCTGAACATTTGCAAGGTGTGATTCTCCATGCGTGGAGTCAGCCTCGTGCCCAGAACAGTGATAATCCTCCAGCCCCTTAGTCTGAAAGGTGCAAAATAGGCAAGTAATTACCAGGAGTGGTCTGCAAAAATACTGGGCTGAAGCCAATAAAACTTCTGCCATCCTCAGGCTCAAGTCCTTTGGTGCAGCACCACTTCAAAAAAGCTCTTTAGGTGCACTTTGGTAAGTGTGGATCATCATCTATCCACCAATGGGTGTCTGGCCAGGCAGCCTTTCTCCAGTGGGCTCCTCCTGGCTTCAAGGCAGAGAAATGGCTATGGGATAAAGGCTGAGAGAGGAAGAAGAAGGATCTTCCTCAGTACACGACAAAAACAATGTTGGCAGCAAGGGAGGGCCATATCAGCATGGGGGAGTTACAAAGCACAGCCTGGCCAAAAAAGCGTTTACTGCCCTCCCTTCTCCAGGGGTTCAGAACAGGACTTACAGAGCTGAGGCTTAATGATTGTTCAGGCAACTCGGTATTGGAAATGTAATGCCAAACTGCACATCTAAACACACCCAGATCTGAGGACACTTGAAATCCAAATTTGCACCTTGATTTGCATTTTGTCATGGAGCCCTGGGTCTGTGACTAACCTGAAAGCCTCATTTCAATGTATATCAGTTCACTCCATGAAAATCAGTTATTTGAGGCTGGGCTGGCACAGGTATCAGCCAGGCTCTAGAACTGAATCTGAGCTTGACACTTTTGATTCATCCTTACATATTTTCCTTCCTTCCAGCTTCCTCCTTTCTTCCTTCTTCTTCTCCCCCATCCTGCCCACCTTCTCTCTATCTTTCTAAATGAAATTGCACACCCTGTCCCATTTCTAGATGATGGCCTTGTCATAGAAACTCTAATTTCAAGTTCAAGTGTAGTTTGAGGATTTCCACTCTCTAAAAGAATTTAATTTTAAAGGATGAGCAGAAGCAGCAAGGGCATTTCTGGGACAGAAAGAAAAGGCACTTTACGAACCAGATCAATAACTGTTCCTGCAGCAGACTAATCATTAATTTATTCACATGGCACGTTATCAGTGCATCCTTCCAACAGGAAACTCACAAACCAGAAGTTATTCTCCTCTGTACAGTACATATCATGGATGATTTCTTCACTCAAAGGCATTGTTCAGGAGATCAATGGGACTAAGCAACTGTCACGCCATTATTATTGTACGACCTTCAGTGAACTCCTCACCCTCAAAACCTCAGTGAGGTTTTACCTGGCTTGCAGACCTGTAACACCAGTGCTTCTTTACATCCTGACAACTACCTGGTCTGCAAGCATGTTAGAGTACTTTTTCATCTCACTTTTTAGCAAATCAGGAGTTAAAGGCCATTGCCACATATATTCTGTCTAGCTTTCTCTCAAGTTTCACTGCAGATTTGGTCTTCATAAATACGAACAGGTACAAATAATAATATGTACATATGGACAGGGCAAAAATGGTTCCTGGAGACAATCCACTGAATGCAAATACTAATGTAAAATCATTACCCAGGTAATGAATTTGTCCCTTCTGCATTACCCCTGCTAATACATGTAGTAAATGCCTCTGAGTAAATGTCTCTCGGCAAATGTCTCCTAGCGATGGGTTGTCATTTACTTGTAACTGTGTTTTAACACAGCAGCTTCCTTGTCCATGCCTCTCCAAACACCTTTGATCTTGCATTTGGACCATTAGGAACAGGTTATTACCTGGTTACTAATGCTGGGTCTGTGTAATTTCTCCATGGCATTACCTGAGTTAACAACTGAATCATAGGAAAAAGGGCTCCGTGCATCATGGAACCAGGGCAGACACCTGGGCCGCTTTTGGGTGGCTGAGGTACAAGTGGTAGTGCCTTGTGGGACAGTGCTGGCTCCTGGCACAGCATTGACTGATATTGATGTGTGCCTGTGTTGATGTGCCGCAGCCACAGGACCAGGGGTTACTTGCCTGTTCAGAAGCGTCACGCTTGCTCTACTTCCCTTTGGTAATTATTTGCATTACCTCTCTTTGCCTTTATTGTTACTGAAGGGGGACCAGTAATTGCAAAAAAGGCAGGTATCTGAGAAACCAGAAAAACGGGATAGGAACAATGTCTTGAGGGAAACGTACTATTCTTACAGAGTCAGTGCCTTGGTAGAGGAGCTGCTGAGAATGGAATCAAGATCTCCTTGCAGTTACTTCCCTCTGTATCCTCATGTCTCCATGGAATACGAGAGGTTTTTCTGGTCTGTAAATAAAACCGGAACTGAGACCTTTTTTTTTTTTTTTGTCCTCTCATCATTCACAAGATGAACATTAGGTCACTTAAAAACCCATTAACTAAAATCCTTTTGCTGAGGCAGGAACCGAATCAGCTTGACCAAAACACGCTGCTCTGTGCCTGTGTTTGTGAGAGGATGACTCCAAATAACACTTGGGGTTTACTCACAAAACAAAAACAGTGTGTTTCTGCTGAGCCAAAATCCGTTTAAGGATTTCATATGCAGCAGACCAGCTTCAGCCAAAGAGACCGTGCCAGACTGCTGAATTCGCTCAAACTTTTCCGTTTGTCTAAATCAAAAGGAAAAAAAAGGCACTTTCAGCGAGGGAATTAAATAGTTGCACTAATTTACCCATTCCCTGTGTTCCTTGGGCAGTGTGTCAAAGGGAAGTCCTTGTCCATATTTTCAGTGGGGAAGGTGGAAGAAAGAAAGAGATAAATTAAGGTTATCCTTTCATAATTTACCAAATGCTGTTAGCTCATTGCTAGCAACTGAGGTGGTCTCTTTCCAGACTTACAGGATCTTGTCCTGTATAATTTTTCTGGGTTTTGCTATATTTCAGAGAAGAAAACTTATATTGTCATCAAGAAACAAGGTTTCAGGTCATTTAGCTATGTCAGTTATCCTATCTGCTTCCTATATAAACCAGGAAAAAACGTTTCACTGCTACCGCACATTTCATTATCTGTTCTTATCTTGCTGGTTGAATTTTTCTCACTGTTTATTTCTATTCAATGAGAAATTATTTACCCCAGAAGCAATATTTTCCCAGCAAACTGCCAGCATTGTTACAATTTTCCATCTTTTTTCCTTCCACCCTCACTTGTTATGAAGTATTTGCATTGACAGATGAAGGTGGGATAGCAGGGTTCTCCCAGGGCTCTGGATTCAGTCCTGGCTCTCTGGACATGCCATCCCTGCCAGAAATTGCCCAAGCACCATCCAAGATCAGCCTAGCCCTCTCTCCCTCCACTGCTGCTGGAAGCCTGTTTCAGAGCAACACTGCTCAGATGGCTGAAGAACATCTTCTATTTTCCTAGCCATGTTTGAGTGATCAGTTTAGAGCCATTTGTTCTTATACCAACTCTGCCTTTTGCTTTAATAGCTCTTTTCCCTCCTTTGTATTTACATCCCTGCTGTATTTATAGACAGCAGTCATGTTCCCTTCATTTTGCTGGGCTTAACAAGCCAATCTCTTTTAGTCCTGTCTCATAAAACAGGCTTTCCAGGCCCTGATTATCCTCCATCCTAGTTGCTTTTCTCTGCACCTGTTCCTGTTTGAATTCATTTTTTCTGATAAAGTCAAACCAGTTTAAAATCACTGAAATATCCCACTGACTGAAGGACTGGATTTGATTATTTTTCCAGCCAGAAGTGTTGTAATAAAGCTCAGTATTATTTTATGAGGGCTGTGAACAATAGCTATGTATTTTCTTAGGCTCAGGTATTATCTAATTATTACTTGAAGACCACGCTACTTAATAAAGCTGCTTTTCTGACTACTCAAGAGCCACGTGGCTGTGATTGGCATGAAGCAGATGCTTGCTCTGCCTGCAACATCGTTCCATTCAGTGCTAGGGGAGAATCTATTTATTTAACTTTACCAGTTAACCTTTATTTTTTAAGGTTTGCAATATCATCCATCAAATTGGGAGGATTGCTTTTCACAGGTGCAAATGAGTCATCACATGTTTGCCAGCTTGGAAAACATTTAGAAAATTAGGGGCTAGAACTTTAGGGGGGGGGGAAAAAGGAAAGGGAAAAGAAACTACAGTCAGTCTCACGGCCCTTGCTGGGTTGTGGCTGTCCTGAAAGAAGCAGAGATGGGTTTTCTTCCATCACAGGTTTTGTGCTGGTTTCTGAGATCCTTGTCAGCAAACGTCAGTGGCTCTAAAGCTGAGCCCATCCCGTAATGAAACAGTTATCCCAGCCTTAAAGGCAGGATTAGCTACCCGAAGTGGAGGAGAGAGCCCCTCTGCACTTTTTAACACCTCATGAAGAGATCTGGCTGCCAACAAAAGGAAAATCCTAATGTGTAAAAAATGCATAATAATAAGGACTTTGGCTGAGTGGAATTCCATCACGGATCAGATGAAATTGCCTTGTGCAACTTGCTGAGGGCTCCATGCTATGCTAAATGACCTTTGTACCATGTAAAATGGGCACTGCAGCAGGATGTGGGGAGGACCAGGGGCTGGGCTGCTCTTTTATTTTCCCCCCTATGGAGTTCAAGCTTGTCAAGAATACAACAAAAACGAGATGGAGAAAGAGGGGGAAGAAACGTCCCATTGAATTTTTCATGAATGATTTTTGTCAGAGGAGAAGGAACATCTGTGTTTATGAAGGGTCCGAGGAGGGGACACAGCAAAAGCAGGATGTGACCGCCTGGTGCTGGGTACCAAAGGACGTGTAAATGGATGGATTTTACCATTCCAGCGGTAAGATCCAACATGTGCTGCGATATTTTAAGGCTACAGCTGAAAAGGACCCTGCCTTTGCCCTCAGTATTGTATGCCTGAGGCTGCCTGCTTTGCACTTGTGAAGCAGCTGTGATTCCCAGAGGATTTGGGTCTGAGATTCAATGGGCTCGGATGCTCAGCACCCTAAACGTCAAGCCCTTGGTGCCTCAAAATTATGAAAAACCCATGACTGCCCCATTTGTTGATGTATCTGAGAAGGCCAGGCAGGTTCATGTCCCTGTCCACATGGGACTGATTGTCACCTGAGGCCACCCATGGGTGCCTCCAGAACCCATGAGGAGCTTTTCTTTCTTCTTTTTTTTTGCTGGGGTTTCCTCACCTCCCTCAGAGGCACTTGGGGCTGACAAGAGCTTCAAAGGTGAAGCAGGGAAGGACAGAGGGACTGATTCCCACAGAGGTGTTTAACACTGTCTTGGATCACACACTCAGGGCTACATTTGGCACCATATTTGAGACCAGGAGTCAGCCTCTCTCAGCTCTTTCCTTTTGTTTGAAGTAAGGGCTGTGAGCCTTTCTGTGAAGTCAAGGGGGAATTTTACTTCCCAATTTCTCTCCTACGTCATGATCAAAGATGCCCTTGATCAATCCTCCACCAAGAGCACCGCTCTGAGTCTCTGACTGTAAGTCTGCAGTTTATTACTGCAGGGCAATGTTTTTCGTCCCATGGAGGTGGACATGTGGAATAGCTGTTCAGGATGACTTTGGGACTGGACACGTGTTGCAGAGTTGCCTGTGGTGAAGGAAGACTGAGCTCAGCATCATCGTGTCTGCTGTCAGTTCTGCCTCCATTCTGCTCACTCCACTAAGGACAGGGACTGATGTGCTGGGAGCTGTACAAACACAATGCAAAATCTCACACCTGCCACTAGCTTAGGATGCTCCCATAATAAAAGAAAAAATAAATAGACAGACACCCAAAACTGATGAAAGGGATCCAAGGTATCTCAACAACTGTGTTGTACGTCTGCAGAAGCAGGATATGAACATGTGTTGTAATGCACTCAGTGGTTTTGTATTTGATCTGGCTGTGCATCAAGTGTCAAACTTCCCAAGAGCTCCCCATTCAAACCATGGCCAGGTTTCAATCAAATGTTTTTCACCAGAGCTCACCAGGTCAGCAGCCACCCTGAAAGTTTGCCCAGGAGGCTGATGAAGGGTTCTGAAAGAAGCAAACTGATTGCAGGTGCAGAGCACCCAAAAATCAGCCCTTGAGTTGCTGTCAAGACTTGTATTTCTGATACCTTCTGCTCCCAAATAATCCTGCACTGCCCCACAAGTTCACACCCACGTACCCCGAAGGGGGAACAAGACTGAACAGGCAGAGATGAGTATCTGCTCCGTGGCATTGGATACCTAAAGTGCTCCAGTCTCCTGAGGGCTGTCCATGCTGCCTTGCAGCTCTCCAAACAAAGATTCCCCAAGCAAAGATACAAAACTCACAGAGCACACAGTATTCCTGGAGGTCAGATGGCACAAGGAAAACAGCCAGAGAGGAGCTGGAGTCCTGAGTTCTTTTCCTACCCACTCCAGTACCATTTTGCATGACTCAAAACTGTTTATTCACTCTACGTCCAAATCTCTTTTCACCTATCTATGGAATTCATACCCACCTGCCAGGAATTTTTCATGAATTAATTTGGTCTGGGAATGTTGGAAGAGTTGTTACTGAAATACAAGGGAGATTTTTTTAAATATTATTATTTTTATTAAATCTTTTTCCTCCCCCCACTCCTCCCTCCAGCCACTGCCCGTGGCCAGAAGGTAACTCTGCACCTTCTGAGAGCATTACAGAGCAAGTGCTTCCACAAATCTCCCTGGAACTTTCCTCCCCATGGGCTGGTATCATCATCATGGGCTGATCCATCTGGAGATAACAGGAGTAATTTATCCTTTGTGGCAGCTCATCTTCTTGCCCAGACATCCTCAGTGTTGAAGCAGGGTGAAATCTTTCCCTTGGAGGACGAGAAGGAGAAATTGCCCTTGATAGCTCTTTTTCTGGCAGTAGCAGCAACATTTGACTCTGGTGACGTTCAGTGCCCCTTCCCTGGCTGAGACAGCCACAGAACAGACACAGGAAGCACACCTGTTGCAATTCCAGCTTTTCCTTCCATGCTACCTCCCCTTGGAGGGGTTTTGCTCTTTATGCAGAGTTGGATCTCTGGGCAAGGGCTCAGGGGGATGGAGGTTCCCTCTGCCCCATCGGTGCTGCTCATACTCCATGTGAGAGCCCCAGGGCAGCTGAGCAAGGTTCCTCCAGCCCCCGACCATGGACAGCAGGTCTCACACCTCTGAGGAAGGACCATTCCCCAGAGACATTACTGGACACAGAGTTACATGGTTTTTGGGCAGCACACTGAAAGCACTGCACTGTGCCCCACGGTGCAGAGTTAGTGGTGCTCTGCCAGCCCCACGACTCCACGGTCATGGCACATTTACCCACACGGAGTAAAGCTCCACGGTGCCTTCCCCCAGCACCAACCAGTCCCCTCACAGCAACCTCTTTCTTCTCCAGTTCAAAGTGCTCTAGCACTTCATCTGGAAAATTCTTTAAATCTACATTACCTCTGCCTTATTTAATCTTTTCGGGAGCACTGACATCCAGTGCATGAAAAAAGAGATTTTAAGCTCAAAAGAAAGCAGCCCCTGATCACTTCTTGGAGCTAAGTTACAAACTGAATTGGAAACTGGAAGGTGAAAAGAATATGTTACCTTTTAAGTGTCACGTTTTTCTTTGCAAAAATGCCTTTTAACTGAGCTGTCACAGAAGGCGTAGAAATAGCATCAAGCCATGGCCTTAGATCTTGCTCTATGTTTTGCTCCTAAACAGGTGCCTTTGGTGCTGGCTTTGTTTTTGCAGAAATGGGGGCCACCAGGCACTTACTTGGAATTTGGAAATCTCTCAGACTTGGGAAGATTTATATCTCTGTGCTGATGCACTGAGAGTCCTGACTGCTTACAGTACTTCATAGCACAAACCAGATCCATCCTCAGCATCAGCAGCACAGAGACAGACCTGGGCACTGCAAATATCAGAAAGAAAAGCAAAGAGGAATTTGTGGGCAGCACCAGTGTAGCTGAACATCATAAATCCCTATCTGTCACACCTGAAAGCTGCAAACCACAGTGCCACTTGGAGCTTACTTGGGTTTAAGTTGAGGTGTTGCAGACAGTGTGTCTGAGGTGAAGGATGTGCAGCAGCACACTTACTGCACAGACATTCCCTCCATGCTGCAGCACACAGGGCAGACAGCCCTTCCATGATCCTGGCTGAATCCCTATCGGCAGGACTCTTTTAGGACACAGTCAGGTAAGGACACAGTCCAGAGCACGTCACCTCTCCAGGAGGCACAGCTGCCTCCTGCTAATTATTGGTCAAAACATTTCCATGGTCACCATACCCCCAAAGTGCCTTCCCGCATGAAAACATCTATTTACCTAGGGTGGAAAAAACATCAGCTGGCCCATGGCACATCCCAGCAGGACTGTTCATACATTTCTCCTGGTGGATGTAGGATTTGCAGGTGCCCATGACAGAGAGGAGATGGGCCAAGGTGCTGGGACAGGTCGGGGAGATGCATGGGTTCACTGGGCAGGTCAAAAGCAGATGGAGGGAGAAGAAAGGCTGAAGCAGCTCTCCAGGGCTGTTTTTTTTCCTGTGGTGCAGACAAATACCATCATCTTCAACATCTTTGCTGCAACTGCACCCACATCTTCACCAGCAGTGTCTAACCAGGCTTACATCTTTGGGGCCCAGTCCCTCTACACCGTGGATGTCTCTTGGACCCCTTACACCAGCCACCCCTGTCCTCTTGTTTCTGAGTTTAGCTCTAAAATACTTTTGTGTCTGACCCCTTTCCCTTTTTTACTCCCAGGACACTAACCTGAGCTGGGACCCATCAATTTTGGCAGAACTTCAGCAGGAATTTTGCCCAATTAAGAAAAGAAAGCCACAGTTTCCCTACAGAAGAGATAATCTCTGTTGTTTGTGAGCAAACAGGCTGTAGGACACGAATAAGAGCTGTGTAACAGAATAAAATACAACTTACACATCAGACAGGCTGACAAATGTTGATTAAAATGTCTCCTTTCACAATCAAATAGCATATATAAAGACGTATTTTCTTATCTGTTAAGGAGCTTTCATAGCAGCCTAGCCCAGAAATGCTTTGATATTGTACAGCATCCAGTGATGTGAGTGCCCTTTGCAGAAACAGGCACAAGCCTTTTACTGCAGGAGATCTTGTCACAGTCTTCTCCTCTGACAGTGACTTGATTTAAGACAGCTCAATTCAGTTGTTTATGCAAAGGCATCAAGTGCCATCAGACAGAGTCTTCAGGGTCCCTCTGGCCCCCAGAGGACACAAATGGCCCCAACTCTTCTGTTTGATGTGTTGGCCCTCTTCAGGTGTTTGACAAACTCCCAGTCTTGTCCAGAGCAGCAGATAACCAGTTCAGGGTGGTCAGATGGAGCTCTTAATCCTCTGTGCATGAAGTTGCAGCTTGCAAAACCTGAAATGCCTTTTCCTCCTTGTCTTTTAAAACAGCCTGGGAGATCTGGGGATGGGATCTATAGCAGGGCCCTTTCTTAAGCAGGCACCATCACATCCTTCTGTCATACACACACCAAAAGCAACCTAGAGGAGAGCACTTTCCCAGAGCACTGATTAGAGGTTTATTGATCTCCCCTGGGATGCTGGAGAACTCCCCGTGTGTGTACCTCCTCTGCATGCTGTGAGCCCACCAAGTACCAAAACAAAATACAAACAATAAGGAACAAATTGGTTTTTATTTATACAACAAAGCTGTAGGCATGCGGGGCAGAGGCAAAGGAAGCTCCATCTCTGGCTGCTGAAGACCTCCCCCTGAGCATCAGGTAGAGCCTCAGCTCAGCAAGGCTTCATCTGCATCCAGCAGCTCCAGGGAAAGCTCTGGTTAGTGGTAGGAAAGAAGGGGAAGCAGGATTTTGTTTGCACCCTACCAGTTTGAGCATTACAAGTGGTGGATGCGCGGGCAAAAGCTTGGGAGGAAATCCTGCTCCTGAACAGATGCAGACAGCCAGGAGCTGGAAATGTCTGTCTGCTCCCAAAGCAGTGGGGCTCAGCTGCAGCTGCAGGCAGTGCCGTGAGGAAGGGCTGGTGCCAGCAGCTCCATCAGAGCAGCTCCAGGACAAGCTCCAGTGCAGACAGCTCTGACTCACCAGCTCTCCCAGATTTGTCCTGGAGCAGGAGGGAAGGGTGAGCCCACACAACCCCACAACGATGATTGTGTTCCCCCACAGCAGCAGCTGTGCAGGGATGTGAGCCAGAGGAGATGGAAATACTGCTCGCTTCTTGCCCTGCTTTCCATCCCATCTCTTGCACAGACAGGACTAACAGGAGACGTCCTGTTTAATTCTCGACCTACAGGCCAGGACACTGAAGGACGTGCTGGAAGGCAGCAGACAAAGACCAAGAGACTGATGGCACAGGAGAAAGAGGCAAAGCAGGAAGCTGAACATAGCTCCCTTGGGGCAATTCGCCCACCTGGCGGGGTCTCCTCTCTAAGGGAAAGCACTCCAGTTAAACACCTATTTCTCCAATGTTTATGCACGCCTGAGTCTGCCAGTGCCTCTCATCATTGCCAGGGCCTCCCTCTCCCAAAGCACCCCAAATGTGCAATTCATACCTGGAGCTGCCTGAGGGAGGACGGGCTTGGCTCTGATGCTGAGCAGACAGGTGAGCACTGATGGTACTGCATCTCCTCCAGGGGAATGATTACCTGATTTATCTCCAGCCAAATCCTCCCTGATGTAAATTGTAGAAGCTCACTTGGCAGGAAGCCCCATCCCCTTATATAAGCTGAAATATTGCCCTTTGAGATTTATCCATTACTGCCAGACTGCTAAGCCGCCTGTCTTCAGCAAGGGCCCAGAAGAGGAGAGGATGGTTGTGTTCGTACCGGTTTTGTCTGTGCAAGGTAAATATTATTGCTCATTTTCCCCTGCAGCAGAGAGCCCAATGTCACCTGGACAGAGATTCCTCCTCTCTGTTGTGCTGAGACACTGGCTCAAATTGTAGGAATTCAATTTGACCCTGTAAATATCTTTCACATTTAAATGCTTGATCTTGGGTGGGAGGAAAGTCTCTTTTGGGGGTCTGAAATGTACACACATGCACAGAGAAAAATATTTCTGAAGAAAAATCCAAAGCAGCAAATCACTGTGCGTACAGGAATAGGTATTCAGTAAACTGTAACCCCATTCCCCTTCAGTCCTTCCTCCCCTCCTTCCCACACAGAGAGATACACAACCACACATGTACACCCCAACACCTCAGGTCCTCACCGGAGCCTAGCACACCCCTGGCCCCTGCCTGACTGCTCTCCCACACAACCAGTACCTCTCCAGTCATTTGTGGCCCAGTTTGCTAGAGGGATCTGCTCCCCATCCCCACACTCCCACAGCAATTGGACCAGTTGTGTTTGGAGAGCTACGTGTTTAAACCCTTGGAGGGCTGACAGGCCCAGGGAAGGAAGGCAGCTATTCCCTCTGCAAAGCTCTGATAAGGCCAAGGGTCTGGCTGATAGACCTAGAGGGGCTGATGGGGTCTGCTGAGTTTTGAAGTGCTCATTACACAACTGCAGATTGCAGAGGAGAGCAAACCTGGTGCCCGAAGTGCTAACCCAGAGATAGGGACAGGTAGCCTGGAATTACACTGGCTGAGACATGGCTTCCCTCCTTTAATGTCACTTAAGATGCCACTTGAACATAAAACCACTTCCTTGCACTGGGGTTTGATAGGTGCCCTGTGGCTGTTATCATTCCTGAATCCACTGTTGAGCACTGGCATGAGGGGAGCTGATGCAGAGAGGTTTTTGGGCAGAGCTGTGTCAGGTCTTCCCAACCTGGTGACAATTCACAGCCCTGAGAAGGAACATCCACTGAGAGCTATTGTCCTGGCAAGGACACCTCTTCCCTTGCTGTCTTCCATGTCCCAATCTTGTTCAGAAAGATATGTTTCAGCTCATCCTGCCCAGCCAACTGCTTTGAGCTCAGGTCCTCTCTGCCAATTCCACAGCACTGAGGCAAGCCACTGCTTCTCCAAGAGGAAGCCAGCCTGGATGCAATTTTCCCTGGTTGCAAAGGCAGCAGGGAAATGAATTGCTGGCTGTCACTGCACGAATTGCTGTGCCTCTTCCTGGTGCATCCTCTATTTGACTTTACTTGTGACAGACCCCTTTGCCACCTGGCTGCAGGGAAGAGACTCATCTGAACCCCTGAAAAAGGAGAACTGGGGTTTGAAGTGTGAGATCTTGGACTAGGTAAATTCCAACTTACAGTAAGACAGCCCCCCATCCCCTTCAGCATGCTGTCATGTTTCTCAAGGGCTGGAGACCATTGTTAGAGAACAATGCAGCATTTCTATAAAAGAGGAGAGCACAGTTAATAAGTTCACTAACTGAGAAAAACAGCCTTTTAATATCTCTCTTTGTGACTCATAGTGTGAGAGCCAGCTGTTACTACTGGAGAGAAATTCCTTGCTGATTAGTCTTTTAAAGGGCTTCCCAGATAATTAAATAATGATTTCTCTCCCCATTCATTCCAAGTGACAGGAGAGCCTGGCAAACCCACTAAGCATGGAAGGGCAGCATGTTTTCCCAAGCCTTATAGGAGCTTAGCTATTCTGCAGCTAATCCGGTGCTTAAACCCAGCTGCAGATCCCCACACCAAGGGACAGCCTGTCCCACCTTCCTGGTGCTCCAGGGCTGACCTGGGTTTGGCTGAAATCCTGAAAATAGGCTTTAGGCCAGGGCTGTGTTTTCAAATTTGAAATTATACCAGGAAGGATAGTCTCACCTGGGCAGACAAATTAACTTTTCTTTGCCTCATCTTCCTGAGAAAGCAGCTTTGCCTGGGGTTTGCACAAGCTCAGCAGTGGTGAAGGTGAATTAATCCCTCTCTGTCCTTCCTGGACTGTGCTCAGAGCCACCACTAGAAAGAATGAGTGACCAATACAGAGGCCATTTGAGGGGATTTCTGGGATAATCTGGCCTTCAGCACATCCACTGTGTTTCCAAGTCACAGCATGAATCACAGTGATTTTCTCAGGCAGGAATTTCAGCCATGAAATTGCATGGCCTCTCTGGGTACAGCTCCATTGGTCTGATGGAGTTATTCTGGATTTCCACCAAAGCATAAAAGGTGAAGGACACCCCATGTGTTCTCCAGGTGAAACCAGGGGTAATCAGGTATATCCAGTTAATGCAGGATTGGGAAGCAGACGTGTCTACACTTGAATAACTGCCTTCTCATTTATTTTCACGTTTGGCTTTTAGAGAGGATCCTACCTCATACCTTACAAAATCAGTGGGAAATTTCAGGATTCAGTAACCTCTGGGAAAAATTAAGGTCAAAAATTAGGATCACCACCAACAGAAAAAAAGACGTAGCACATATTTTACCAAACAACAAGACTGGTTAGTAGCTTCAGTTGTGCTGAAACATTTTTTCCAGCGAGCAGATGCTTTTATTTAATTGAAAACCAATGCAAAATATCATCTGAGACAGAAAAACATTGACCAGCCTTATAAATATGTGAAAATGAGCTTGCGAGTTTTGCCCATTCCTAATTGAGAATCTGTTCTCGTGGTTAATTGAGAATCTGTTTAGGGGCAAGACAGGGGTGGGATAGATAGAAGGGAAAAATATTTAAGAAGCAAGTGTTCTATCAGTAACATACTGTAATGAGAATTTAACAAAAAAAGAATATTAATTTTATTTTTTTAACTAAGATCCATCTGGCCATCTTGGCAAGGAGAAAAAATGCAGCATTAGCAAGAGAGATTTTTGAAGAAGTTGTTCCAACCTAAGTGCAACCCACAAGGGATGTTCAGGCACTTGGAAATGTTAAGGATTTGTTATGTCCCTACAACACCAGTTGTTAACCATTGAATTGGCAGGTAAACTGAGGCAGAAAGAGGTTAAGTATTACTACTGTGTGACAAAACTTGTCAGAGGCTGAAGTGCTTCCTCCCCTCTTGGCTCCAACCCTCAAGGAAACATCACCCAACCACAGTGAAACCCTGAGATGGAGTGAACTCTCTGATGACAGGTGATTTTGGATGAACTTCTTCCCAACTCGAAGCCATGAAGGCAATGGGCACTGCAAAACTTTCCATGGAAGCCTGGCTGGGGGAGGATTCTCCTATGGAAAACTTGCATTTAAATGGCATTGAGCACTTAGCCTGACAAAAGGCAGGAAACTCAAAGCAAAGGGTCTGGGTCTCTGTCTTTAACTTACATTTTTATGCCTTTTATTCCTTTCTTCCCTGCAGTGCAAATCAAGGACAGGGGTTTAAATTGATTCCCTCGGGAACTCCCTGCATTCAGTGATCTTCCACCAGAAATGTTTGGTGGCCCGTATCATCAGACTAAGCAACTTTTCCTGGGAGCAGGAAACTTAGGCATGATTTTCTGATTCACAGAGCAGAAGACCTCCATAGCCACCCTTGTTCAAGGGGAACCAGTGCTCCCGGCAGCCTGGGTCCCAATCCCTTGACCCTGGAGGGAAGGTTAGTGAGACAGAGGTGCTGGGAGACAGGAAGAAATGGGGATGCTTTGTAAGCTGATAATGTTGCCTTTGATCTGAAAAGAGTGAAGGAAGGCAGAACCTTTTTTCGATAAGCCATGGAAAGAGGGAAGTCCAGAGCATGAGGGCTGAGCTTCAGCAGAGGCTGGAAGAAAGATGGACCTCTTGTTAAAAGATAAATGCTTCAAAACCCCAAAGCTGAGCTTCCTGAGCAATAGATAGCTTCTTTACTATCATCTTTAATTCAACAAATTATGGTTTTCACATCCATTGAAACCATTAAAAAAAATTCTAAAAACCCTCAGCAAAACTAGGCTGAATTCAGGGAGTCCTAAGCATTGAGAAGTTCAAACTTACGGTCAAAATGCTACCACTCCTCATTCCTTTTTATTAACTGGGTCCTTAGGAAAAAATTTACCTTTAAAACATTACTACGTAATTTGCCACGTGAAAGGTCCCCGTTGATCTGTCTTGTTATTCTGCTCCTCTGCAAGGGCAGCCACAGACCACCTTCCCTGATGGATCAAGAGGAAACCAAATCCTGCTGGTGGGTTTGTTGGACAGCAGAACCAGCAGTGGGTGCAATATCCAGCATCTGGGAGTTAAGGCTGGCTCTCTGCTGTTTGCAGATGTCCCCACGCCCTTAGAGTCCTCTGGGGACAGACTTAAAAAACAGGTTGAGTTGAGCCATTGCTTTACTCCTAAAATGAGACAGCTGGTTTTCCCCCACGAGGTTAAACAGATGCAAGAGCCTCTTCTTCAGGGAGTTGTGCCAGGGCAGGTGTTGAGGTGCAGAAATGGAGCAAAAGCAGAGGTCATAAAGGTAATCATGTCCAGGATCTTAGGGGCAAATTTGAGCACTTTCAGAGATGGAGGCTGGGGTTGCAATACCTCTTCATCCCCCGCAGTCATGAGGAAAATCTGAGGTCTTCACCCAGGCTGTGATCAGACAACACACTGAGTAACGCATCAGAAAATCTCTGCTATGCTGTGAAATGTGCACTGTGACAAAGTCTCCACCCCTGTGACAGGTACTTGGGACACTCACTGTTCTAGGCACTCAGTGCCATTGGTTGATGCAGCAAGGTCTCCCAGTTATGCTGCTCCTGTGCATTGAAAAGTGGATTTTTCCAGCAGAAATCGGCTCACTGGAGTAGGATGGATTTGGCAATAGCAGTTTTGCTGCCACAAGCGCAACACAAAGGGACAGGGTAGCACAGCTTTCCCAGCACAGGCCGACTCCAGCACTGAAAGAGGTTTTCAAACCAGCAGGAGAGACCCTCAAAAGAACTTGCATTGCTTTTTTGAGAGAGTCTGCAGGTGAATAATTATCCTAGACTGAATCTTGGCCTTCCCAATCTCAATAGTCACTTTTGAACTGCGCCAGGAAGGGAGCTGTGGTGCCACAGTGAAGCTGTTCACATTTTCAGAGGGAGGTGCACATCCAGGTAACTCTCCTGTTCACCCACCAAACACTGCCCTGGTGTTGTGGCTGGCACTAGAAGACTGATTTTTAATGCCTTCAACTGCTCGTAGCAAGTCCCTGGCAATCTCAGCTGGTAACTTCTTCATAAAGCAATGAAACCCTGGATGCAAGGAGCAGCATCTGCTTCAGCCTAGGGATCTGGGGTGGGTTGAGGTTCGATTTTGTCTTTTTTAACTACTAGGCAAACATGATAATCAAATCTCTCTGCCACTCTTAATTAGCAAGGGGAAAAAGCAGTGCAAGGAATAATTAGCAGAGGCAACTTTCCTTTAATATGAGGCCACAGCCAGCCACCCCAGGCGATCGAAACAGATTGGATTGTGCAGGGGCATTCAAAGTCAGCTACAAAAGCAGAGGAACTCCCCTACCTCCTAACGTTACTGCCCTCCTTATATTGCACTATAAAACCGGGGTGTCAAAAAGGCTAGAGATTTTACACTTAGTGTCAGTGGTTTATAGTCATTAGACTAATTATGTTGGTGTTTTTACCACCTTTATTCTACTAATTGGTCTAAAAGCCAAACAGGGACATCATTACTTTACACAAACAAGCAATTATTGGGCCATAAACACACCCTGGTTTGTGTTCCCTGGGTGAGGAGGGAGCTCCTAATGCTCTCTCTGTGGTGTCTGCCACAATAACAGGCATTACTGATGCACTTGACTTTAGCTCTGCTTACAAAGAGGCCTCAAAGCCGCTGATACACAAGAGAAACTGGATGTTTGTTACCTCCCTAAGAACAGATTAAGGAAAATGGCATAACTCCATGTTCAGCCCATGCATTGCCCTTTGTGCCAGCATAGCTCGACTTCATTTTTGGTTGGGCTTCGTTGTGTATTTGCTCTTCTAGGAAGGGACAGCTCAGTGGATGTAGCCAGAATAATTTGTTTATGAGACATCCATGAGAAATGGATGTTTTATTTCCAAGAAATTTGGTCACCTTGCAGGCTACTTGGTAAAACATTACCCATGACTTTCCAAGACTTGTCATTGCCTAGAGCTCTGCGAAATACATCTGCTTTGCCTGAAAGGGCAGCGTCTTCCCAGGTTACACACCCTGGCAGCCCTTCACCAGTTATTGCTCTCCCACTTTGGCTGTTTCACTAAATGCTTCCAAAGAGCAGTGACTGCTCTTCATTCCTCCTTGCATTCCTGGGAAGGCCATATCTGCTGGCTACAGCGTTTTGTTTGAAGGCTCTGTGCACTTCATGCATGTAAGCACAGACTGCGTTTGAAATTGCACTTATTGGAGAGCCGACATTTGCACGTGCTTAGAAGAGCTGGGTTACGTGTCACCTGGCAGCAGCACTGCCAGGGCTCAGAGACCTGGGCTCTTCATCACCCACAGCAAAGATTTCAATACCATAATCCCTCACAGAAACCCTAACACACCTACTTCCAATGACTGTGTGTGCAAGGGGTGCTTCGAAAAGGTATGAGAAAAAAAACCCCAAAATAGAAATCCACCTCAATATTACCACACTGGCAATATAAAAATGATCTAATATGATTATCATGGTCTAAAATTTTATTCTATTTTACCACCATACAGATAGCTCCTCTTCAGATTAGATTATAAACTGAATTTATCTTTGAGTAGAACAAATGTTGACCACTCATTGTCTTTAAGAGGCCATAGTGATTTTCTGTAAGCACTGGGATATCAGGAAAAGATTAGGGCATTTGGAAGAGGGAGGTTTATCTCAGGCAAAGCAGGGAATGACCTTGCACCATCTGAAATTCCTTCCCCAGTGTCCCCCGGGTGTGATAGTCCTCAACACTGATTCAAATGAGTTTTAACAAATTGAAAGGCAGCGTTGTCATGAACCATTAAATAATACATGTGTTTCCTACAAGGGAGATCTACTTTTAAATGGTTTTTGAAACAGGACGTGTGGTTAGTCCAAGTTCTGCTGCTGGAAACCTCTATGTTTTCCCTAAATAAAGTGCTCGGGACCGAAGCTTTTTTAGGTTGCTGAAGGGCTTTGAAATCCTTGTGTCCTTACCATGTCACTGTTTTTTTAAGCCCTTCCCCTGAAGACTTCATCAAGTATTCTCACTTCAGAAGTGATGACACAATATGGTCCATTAGAATTAAATTACATATGAAGAAAAAATCAAATGCTCAGTGTTTCACAAATGTTTTCTGCGGCACGACTCTGGCTGGTGTGTTTACTGAGCACTGAGTCAGATTTTTGACTCTACAGTTTCTTAAACAAGCCAAGTTTTTGTTTTATTTTATGTTTCATAAATCCATTTAAATTGGGCTATAATGGTTAATTTTAAGCTCTCTCTCAAATGTTTCTAAGGGACTTCTGTAATATCCAACAGAGCTGGCTCCTCTCCTTTGGAAATAAGAAACTGCAGCTTCAGTGAGAAACACTATCTGAACAATGTCTTCTTTAAACAGCCCCCAGAAGCACTGCATTTCCAACTCTAAGGGGAATTTGCATGTGTTTCAGCATCAAAGGTTGATATGACCCTATCACCTAGAGACTGTCATGTTATCTAAGTGCCCGCATATCAGGAGCACGATAACATTGTGTGGTTCACAGCTGTTGCAGAAACGACATATTTTCTGAATTAACCTAGGCTCGGATTTATATAAACTATCCCTGATAACATCTGCCCAGGACTCTCCTTTGAAAATGAGCAGAGATCCTGCCCGAGCGAGCTCCCTTCTGCAGCCGGGAGCAGACAAAAAGCCAAATCAAAACCCCTCTCCCTGGAAAAGCCACGCTTGGATTCGTGACGCTCACCCCAAGAAACGGTGGAAAAAAGTGTTTAGCGGAGAAGGTAGAACAATGAAGATGTCAAGTGGCTTCTCGGGAGCGAGCCGCTGTGTCTTGTCATGCCTGGACATGAACGGGGAAAAAAATGTCTTTATTACCCGGCGCGGTAACCCTGCAGCGCGCCGCCGGCTTGATCCTATAACTTTCCCATTAGAAGAGGGCGCCCGCAATCCTAATGAGGCACAATAAGTAGATTATGGGAGTCCTTTTGTTTTGCTAAACAGCCGCTTTTTCTGGCGGGGGTCTCACAAAGGTGTGCGGGGCCCCGGTGCGGGGCCGGGGCCGGGACGCGCCGTGTCGGGTCGGGCCGGGCAGAAGAATCGGCGGAGCCGCGGGAGCGAACGCGCGGAGCCGCGGGGGGCGAGGCCGGGGCCGCCGGGATGGGGCTCATCAGTACCGAGGCTCTGCCCATTGTATCTGGGCTATAAAGCTGTCAGAGCAGCCCGATTGAATGTTCCCTCACTCCTACCCTGGAGCTTCCTCCCCTCTCAGCAAAGAGCTAAGCCCCGGGATCTTTTGTTTTCATGAGAAACCACTGGCATCTCACATTTATAAGGACTTTTAAAGCTCTGCTATGAAAAATAGCTCTGTCTTAAAAATACAGGGGATTTTCTTGTTGTTGTTGGGTTTCTTTTAATTGCATGCAAACCAGCCAGTGAAGTCGTGCAGTCCTCTGAGAAATTACTTTTACACAGAGATCAGTGGTTACTTAGGATGCAGAGGAGAGCACAGCTTTTCACCAGGCTGCAATCTTTCCACCTTGCATATTCATTTCAATGACTTAAGTAGGAGACTGCTCCAGGGGAAAAATAGCAGGGATGGATTCCTGTCTCTGTGAAGGGATCTGTTGGAAAGATAAGAGGGAATAGCAAGTGGGCCCACCACTCCTGTAATGGGTTTCTTAGCTATGCTCCTGTAACCATTCCCATGCTGGATGGATGTGGAAAAGATATTAGAAGTGTGGAAAAGGTGATAGGAATGATCAAACCAACTTGTAGGCTGAGGTGTAGTAGGCAAAACGGCGTTCTCATTTTCTGTTGGTTTTAATTAGGCCACCCAACCTTTGAGAATTGAGGTTGAGGAGTTGCAGGTCAGATGAGGACCCTGTAGGATGGCTGCTGATGTGAAAAGAGAAAGACTGCACAGCCAAGAGGGAAGTTTCATCACAGCCTGCTCAGATGTTGGCTGGTTGCTTGTCATCACTCTGGTTGAACTGGAGATATATGGAGAAGAGCCTCTCCTATTCTGCTTTGGTCTATCCATGTGTCTCTGACAACAGACAGAGGAAAAGTATAAATCTTGTGAAAACAAGTAAAAGTAGTTGGGGTTTGAGATCACTGGGAAGCTCTGTTTTGTGTTATAAAAGTACTCTTGGTGCACCTTCAAGAGGGCAAAGTTGCCCTGGTGTCCTGACCTACCTGTCCATAGGGACAGGCCATGCACATGCCTACAAATCCTCATTTCACCAGCAAAGCACATGAGTGCCTAGACACAAAGCCTGGGCAAAGATCTTCTCAAACTCCAAGCAAACCTTCATGCATTCAACTCTTCTGATGAATCTGGAAATATTTGCTGAGGAGTTTCCCTGCCAGTCCTTGCTCTGGAATTGTATCTTAAATATTTCAGTGGATGCCCCTGTGGAATTTAATTGAAAATCTGATGTTTGTATTCATCCAGAACCATAGCAAGTGTTTCTACTGAACTCAGACAGCAAGAGGGAGAGAAGGCTATTCAATTCGTCACTGCAGGCTCCTTCTTGAGTATGGTTAATGGTTACTATTTTAATGCTGGCATTAACCCATCACGGATTGAGATCGCATCATGTGAACCAATGTACCGGGGCAGATGGTTGTCAGAAAGCCATTTTTTTCCCCAGAAGGGCTCACCCAAGGCACCAATAGCCAAACATGAAGCCAAGCAACCAACTGCGCCACCCCCAAGAGTAGATATTTTTGTATCTCATAATCCAGGGAAGAAGACTCAGTTAATTGGTTGTATCAGTCAGCACTTGAATCAGTTGCTGGGATCATCTCAGTCAGCTGAAATAAAGTACAGCATAAATGAGATGAAACTGATTAAAATTGTACCAAAAATAACACAGGGAAGGATTTTTGATGTCAGATATTTTGAACTTCCTCTCTATTAGAAAAACAAAACAAACAAACAAAAAAAAACCCCAAAGCAATAATTTCACACCTGATCCAAGCAGCTGGTAATGTTTTTTACCAACACTGAAACACGTTACAGGTGTGTTATTGGGACCTAGCAGTCTTTGTTTGTTTGACCCAAGCAGTAACAATCGACTGAAGACGCTCTTCTGGAGGCATCTTATCCTTAGACTGTATCAATGTATTTTGAAGGATTTTCCCAAATAATTTTCTCTTTGATCTCCTAAACGCCCCATTGGTTTTACTTTTTTTCTTCCCCATCACTGCCTACTCCCTGCTCTGCACTGTCAAAGGGCTCTGAGAGCTGCCTCCTTCCAGTGCTTGGATGAGGACTCTTCTCACAGCCATGGCAAAGCCTCTGCATCCTTGACAACACATTGCAGAGCATCAAAGTACATGCTCTGCCATATTTTTAAAACCACTCTTTTCATAGGATCCAAAAAAAACCAGCACAGCCTGATTTCTGAGAAAACTGGAAAGACCTCTGCAACCCTGACCTGCAGGATAGGTTGGAGTAGGGTGCCCAAAACCACCAACAATGCCAAAGGCAGCTACATTACCACACTCTAAGGTCTGCCCCTCCTTCACAACCCCCTCCTCAGAGTCCACCCTGGACCCCCAGGGGACAGCAACAGTTGGTGGGAAGCAGCTGGGATGTTCCAGCACCAGAATCTTCCAACACACAAAATGCAGCCTCAGGCTACCCAGTCCTGGATTTCTCCATGGAGCATCTAAGGATGTGCTTAGGTAAAAGATATTGTTGAGAACAAATCTTGCTTTACAACCGTTTTTATTCTTGGCAATGGGTGGGCCAATGGAAAAGGGATTGTTAGAAAACAAATCTGAATCTGTATTGTTGGCCAATGCAGAAAACGATTGTCCAAAATAAAGCATAAAACTTGTTAACAAGCAAAGCACACTGTCGGATTCAACGGCAACAGGAGTAGGCAAAAAAATATGAAAACCTGCTCCAGGCGCTCTGAATACAGCCCTCATGAACTAGACCATTTCAGAAACGTTATTCTATCTTTCCCCTCACCTCCCCCTTTTTTAAGGGCTTGGTTTTATTTTTAGCAGCAATCCTGGCTTTTTTTTCCTTTTTCTGATATTTTCCCGTAAATAATAATTGGTTCTTTTGTGGCAGCATTTCCACATTTGCAGTGGTGTGTAGGGCTTTCTTGGAGGTGGCAAGAAAAAAGGGAGTGATTTGTTTCAATGGGTTATTGTTGAGTGAATGCAAATATCTGCAGCCACTGGAGCAAATAGGAGCAGGGGATTAGGTGCAGGAAGCTGGCTGAGTGGCATAGGCCATCTGTCCCGGGCCTGAGAAAAGAGGAATCTCGTTTGCAGTGTATGTTAATTAGTTAGCTGATTGGCTCAGCTGTCACCTTTGCAGAGTGAAAGCGCATGGGCACAATTAAATTCATGTCCATGTATGTTTATCAAAGCACATGTTTTTAGACAGCTTTGGTTTTTAGGTGTAATTTTGTCTTCTCAGGGACCAAGAGGATTCTTTGCTATTGTGCCCACAAATAGATGGGACAAAAAAAGGAAGAAAGAAAAAAGAAATAAGAAGAAAGAAAATACCTTAATTAAAACATGATCAGGATTGTTTGCTGAAGCGTCTCTGGCTGCATTCTTTAATGCACTTGAAATTACCCATTTGCATCAATAGGCGTTAGCTGAATTTATTTCCATTCAAATGTATTCCCTTGATGTTTCTACAGAAGGTGGTAGGTTTGGAAATACATGTATGGCAAGTTTGGGCTCCTACGGTGCCCCCATTCAAACACAATGTCAATATCCTACACTTAAAAGGGACCCGTTAGTTAAACGCTCCCTGGTTTGGGGTGGGTTTTGTTTTTGTTGTCATTACTTTGACATCTCCAAGGCAGCATCCCCAGAAACTTTCCTTGGGAAGAAGTTGTCTGCTTGCAAGCCCCAGGGAGTTATTTCCCATGGTGTCATTTCAATTATTTTTGATTTATTTGTTTACTGCCTTCCAATCCTTGTCAATGCACAATGGGCCATGTCTCCCCCTCCACGGGCACACAGGGCCCTGCCTGCAGGGTTTTGGAACATGTGGAGTGCCAGAGGAGCCACGGAACATCTGCCTGGCCACTCAGGCACTTCAGGGGCTTGTGCAGAGAGGGCAGGCGAGGGGACAGGGCAGGGCACGGGCGAGGGATCCTCCGTGGCCGGAGACACTGGCATTGACCTTCACACAGAGGCGTGAAAAAGCTGCAGAGGCTCTTGGTTCCAGGATGGAGGAGCAGTCAGGCAGATGCTCTCCTGAGGCTGCTTTGCAGCAATGGAAGATTTTTTCCTCGCTGGTCTCAGAGGGGAAATCTGTCACTCATCCCACTCGGCTTAGGCAAGTTCTGGGGAGGGAGCAGCCTCAAAGTGCTCCCGCTCAGTGCCATTAGACTGTGTTCACAGCCCCAGCTCTCTGGAGAAAAACCCAACCCCTGTCTTTCCCATCCTCTGGCAGGGTCTGGCCATGATTTCTCAGGCTACAAAACCGGGCAAGGGCCGTTTCTTTATGCCCTGGGGAGATGCTATGCCCCTTGTTTGCCTGTATCTGCCTGCAAGAACTCCCCACAAGCCAACACTGGATTCACATGGCAGGGAGGGAAAATAAAATGCCAAGAACTCCCTTTATTGCAAAACCCAAGAGCAGATGCATTCAAAGCTCCAATGGCCAGAAACAGAGGGCAAAATATTTATATCCAAAAATGGCAGCTCCTACTTGTGAGCTATGTAAGAGGAATACACATCTCTATGCCAAGGATTTGCATACTGCTCGGGAGTGAGGAGGAGCAGGGGCATGAGGGTGTCAGCGTGGTGATTGGGCTGTTTCCCAGCTGATGGACCAATTTATAACCCAGCATGTCTGAGTGTTCACCTCTGCAGAGATAAGACATCTCCTGTGTGCACACAATATGATAAAACACGTGGCAAAATGCAGGAGAACATACATAATACCTTCTTTTTCTGTTAGGTAGTGCTCACACCTTTTACCTGCTGAGTGTGTGTGTTTCCTTCCTTCCTTCCTTCCTTCCTTCCTTCCTTCCTTCCTTCCTTCCCTTCCTTCCTTCTTTCCTTTTCCTCCTTTCTCCTCTTTTTTGACATGGGGCACAATCCTCAAGCCATCTGGCACCTTCCTGGAAAGGTGAAAGCTGGGTTGGGTGTAACCACTCTCAGGGATGCTAAATGCTGTGAGAGGAGAGACAACCAGGAGAAACAAGCAATGTCACCAACATGGCCTTTGCTGGGTGTCAGGCTGTTTGGGAAGATTGTTCAGCCCTTAGAGTGAGTTGATCCCACAGCACATTTAGCCATGCTGCTCTTCTGTGTGATTCATGGGTCCTGGCCCGCTCTATTTCCTAATACCTTTCATTGGCACTGCCCCCTTACAGGTTGTGTGTGTAAGTATGTGTCTTCTTCCTTTTTAAGACAAAGCACTGCATCAGCTATATTTGTAGAGGATCAGCAGATGGCCAGCAAGCTGGGAAAAAAATTGTATTTGTCAGGCTTATAAATCTGAAAGGGGAGTTTCAGCAAAACCCCACAGCACTTGACACAATTAATTTTTGGAATGGGATTTTGTCTTTAAAAAATTATGCCAGGCCTTCAGTGCACAGAGGGTGCAAGGAATTACGTGGGTGTCATAGCAGCAGCAGCCAAGTGCTCCTGGGGTGTCCTTAGAGTCTCAAGGGAGGAACAGTGCTGCTGTACCAACAAAACAGAGGGAAGAAAAACTGGGCTGCTCTTGTGCTGAGAATCCCACAGCAAAGAGGGGAACTGAGTTTGGGTTCAGTGTGAGACGAGAGATGTGGGATGAGAACAACCCCTCCCATTCACCAGGTGCTTGAGGTACATCTGTGCTGACTCTAAGGTATTTCACTTAAAGGCTGTTCCGGACATTAGTGAGCATTCCATATCTTTGCAGGGATTTTGGGGAAGCCTTGGAGGAGCCCCAGTGTGAGAATAAAGAGAAAAGCTGGAAAGGCTCAGGGAAGCAGAGACAACCCGTGTCTTGTCCATCAGCGAGGGAAAGGTAGAAGTCCTGCAGGAGCGAGCAGATGTGCTCCCAGCATGATCCCAGAAATGGCACAACTAGCACAAGACAAGTTGCCCCTTTTTCTTTAACCACTTTGTTAAATGTATCCAGAGAGAGATGCCATGGCACTGCAATCTTTCCCCTCACATCCTACTTAATCTGTAACCAGTTTACTCCCTCTCACTACTGGAGACAGTCTTACTCAATTGGGCTTAAAAATGTGTGTAATGTATTAGTGAAAATTGCCAAAAAGTCCTAATTGAGATGGTTAAAACTGTGCATTAACATCAGCTGATCAGAGCAATCCCTGGGAACTCCCCTCAGTAACACAGCAGGTGCAAAAATATGACTTGTCCCCTCAACAGGAGGCTTTAGGATGCATTAGCTGAAATGCTCTTAAAATACACTTTTCCTTCTAATTAAAACCAGTTTTCTGCATCATGTTACTTTGGAGTCGCAGCTTTTAGAGGCGGAAGATTGTTTAATGGAGGGTTTTAACACATCTCGGAGCATGAGATGATGAATCTGCTCAGCCATGGGAGATGTGGGAGCACCGCTGTGCCAGGAGATGCACTGAGCACCTGCTGGTCCTTCCTCACAACAACTCCCTTTCCACTGAGGAGGAAAAGCAAGTGTATGTACAAAAAAAAAGCCAGTCCTCCATGGTCATTACTCTTGATTACGCTATTACTTGACTCAGGACTACCACAAAATTATCCTGATTTGCCACTGTCTTAAGCAGATGTTTAAACCAGCACAAATTGAGTGTTAAGTGGGTGTAAATCAATACCAACTCCTGAACAGAGATTTCTGGCATGGCAGAGGTTTACATTCCATTTCTGTAGCAGTGAAGGATACCGTATGAAGCAGTGGAAAATCAGCTCCTCCCTCCCTAATTTTACCTGCAAGATCTCTAAGGTGGTGAGCAGCCCTCATTTATCAGACCATTCCCAGCAGTGAATCTCATACACACTCACAATTTCCCTTGGAAAAACTTCCTACTTCACTTTTTCAGACCTCGGCCCTCAAAATTCCAACAGCAAGTGATAGCTCAGCATCTTTGAGGCTGTTTGTCTTCCACAGAGATTGGCAATGCTCCGTGTTTCATTTAAGAACCATCTCACAACAGCCAGAGTTTTCCTCTGAAAAAATAAATAAAGCTCCAAACCCCATCCCTCGGAGAAAAACTCTTCCCAAAACCCAGCAAGAATCAAAGCTGAAGTATCCAGGAGAGTTTATTCCTTAAAAAGGACAAGTGAAGTTATTTTGGAAGACAACTGCCAGAGGTACTGAGAGAACACTGATATCCAAAGCTGTCATAATATTTGACCCTCAGAAAACAGGGCTGTCCATCCCTTGGGTAAACTGGGATAATATTAAATGGGGAGAGGCAAAGAAAACACTTGTTTTCTTTTGGAAGAGTGATGCAGGGCTGCAGCAGCGCTTCTCAGCCAAGCATGCAGGCAATGGGGAGATCAAAAGCTGAGCTCCAAGGCAGGAGCCTTTCATCTGCAGCTCTGCCAGTGTTTAGAGAGGAAAGTCCTAGAGTTTCACTGGGAGTGACGAAAACCATTCCTTAGGACCCTGCTTGAAAGCATGGCTGTCTGCAGAATGGCTTTACATTTAGGTTTTATGCTGATTTTCTTTTTTCCTTCCTGATTCCTAGGACTTAAATTATACACGTTGGGCCAAATGCAGAAGTGGAGAAACTTCAGGCAAAGGAGATGGAGGTGGGATGTATGATCTGCTCCATCTGATTGTGGGTTTCAATCCCAGCCCCTTCAAGATGATGTGTAGGTAGGGTGGTCTTATTTCCCCCAGAAAGAGGGTCTTGGCTTTAATCTGCTCCCTCCACTGCAGGTCTCCTGGCTGTCTCCAGGAAAGCAGACGGGGAAGGAGGCGCCCAGACTGTGGCTGCCGTGGAAAGCATCAGATATGCAACTATTCAGTGAATTCTCGCAAATGATGGTTCTGTTCTCAGAAATCAGGATTACTCAGCATACGCTTCACAAACGGGAGGGGATAAATCCACAGGATAATTTATTCACAATGAATAATTCAACCAGCAGAAGTGACTACTCCAAAGATCGGGTCAAAAGTTGAGTACTTGAATAAATGAATTGCCCTTTCACAAATATAAAAAGCAGAAATCTCAATATTTATCATTTTCAGACACACAAATATTCCAGAACAACATTTTCTAATGAAGTGGGGAGGGGTGTTAATAATAAATTCTATTGATAACAGGACTTAGAAAAGCAAATAATAACTGACTGGAATATGTTTATATATGAAAAGTGACTTTTCAAACAAACTATCAACAGTGGGCTGCATTATGAGACTATTAGGAAATAGAAACTCTGCAAATAACTTGCCTACCCTGGCAACTGCTGAACCTACTGCCAGTAAATAAGCATTACCCTGGAGCACGAACCAAGCTGTCACAAGCTCAGAGACATATGGCAAAAGCACAAGCAGAGAGGCTCGAGATCCACAGCTGAGACCAGATGTGCAGCCGACCAAGGTGAAAAATGGGAACCATCAGAGTCCTCTCCTAGTGAAGAACCTCTAGAAGAGTCTCATCCCCTCCCTGGCTGGGTGTGGGATGGGTTTTGCAGTCACTGCTGCCCAAGGACTCTCCAGCCTGGGAAGTGTCCCTGCATGACAGGGCAGCCAGAGACACCCCACCTTCAGCCCAACTAGCATGGCCAGCACACCCTTTGCAGCACAACCAGCCACTTTGAGGCTGCTTCTGGTTGGGACAAACCAGGAAAAGTGCTCAGTTTGTGCCCCATCTTTTGTCTCTCTGTGGTGAGATGTCCATGGAGGCTCACTGTGCTTTCCTGCAAAGATGTTGTCCACAGTTCCTGCAGAGCTGTGAGAGAGCCTGTCCCCATTGTCCCACCTGCTGTGCCTTTGGGCAAACCTGCCCTTTTCCAGTAATCACAGGGACAGATCAGTCTAGAGATAGGAGCTGATCTGAGCTCATCAACTCCTTTCACCCAAATTACTGCTGGTCATACTTGCTCATGGCTGACCCATTCCATGGCAGGAATTCCTCAGCCCTGGGGCTTCCTCTGCCACCTTTCTGGCAGCAGTAACTGAACTTCAGCCAAACTAAGGGGAATTTGACTCTGTGTGGTTTGGACTGATGAAAATTCGGGTGCATGTCCTGTGGGTTGGCTTACTCCAGTTTTGAGGCCATGCCTTGAGCTCACATTTGGAATTATCCCAGCACCAGGTAGAGAATTAAATTCAATTTGTTCTTATACTGTGCATAGCTGTAGTGAGCAGACATCTGTCACTGGCACATGGGGAGCGGGAAAAATTGCTTGAGACATGAACAATTCCCCAAAAAGTGGGGGAGGAGGTTGGTGAGAGGCAGAGGCACAGCTAACAGGGGTTGGAGCTGGGGCACTGCTTTTCTTCTGCAGTGGAGGTGCAGACTAAAAGCATCCCATATATTGCCTTCCTATGAGGTCCTTGGCCAGCCCCAAAGAGCAGACATCTGCAACTACCCCTGAAAACCAGCTTGGTGTTACTGAACTACAAAGAGCTGTGAAACACAGCCCAGATGGTTTGACAATGCAGCCAGGGTTTATGGCCTGGAGCAGGACAGAGACAGGGAGCCTGGGAGGGCTGGTGTGCTGAGCTTCACTTTGCTCTGACATGAAGCCCAGCCTGCTGGGAAGAGCCATGGGCCGCACAGCAACTTGGTGGCTAAAGCAGAACTTTCACCCACAGCTTCGGAGTCTCCATCCTCTCACTGAAGCCAGAGCACAGCCTCTCACCCAACTGCAGAGCCAGATTGCAAGAAAGGTGTCTTGATTGGATTTTTTTTTAAATTGTTTTATTTCTGGAGGAAAAAGGAAAAGGCCATTTTCAGTTTGGCTACAGGAATAACAAACACACCAGTACAACAGCTGAGAGCCTTGATTTATGGTTGCATTTCTGCAGTTTAATCTCAACAAGGATTCTGGACCCAGGAGAGGCAAATAGTGCTCCTACCCTATAAAAGAGGAGGGGGCAAGAATGTGGTCCAGTAATTATAAAAATGGTCTGGAGTCAGAAGGACTCTAGTATGAGCAATTAAAACGAAAATTAACCAAAAGAAAAGTTTTCTTTCCGTTTTATAGCTAAAGCCACAAATAGAAGAAATACTGTACAGCTGAACTCCAACAAACAAGCATGCCTGATTTTAATGAGCAAAATGAAGGGCTTGTTTTATGGGATATGTAATATAATAGTCCCATGGTAAAGGAGCCTATTTCTCCACTGCTCTGCACTGCATGCAGTTATTCCAAGTGGTGCGAAGTGGATGTAAAATGCTACCAAACCCAAATGTCTTCCTTCTGTCCTCCTTTAGTCCTCTCCTACACCCTCTGAATGCACATGTGCACCACTGTGCTGCATGTGGATTAGCAGATTAAAGGAAAAGGACTAGTACTGTGGTTAGGAAAGGAGAGGAAGGGAAGGAGGCAGGCTCTGGACTCACCCCCTTGCCACAAACTTCCTGTATGATCCTGGTTGAGTCACCTAATTTTGGCAGAACTTGTGATGGCAGAGCTCTGGTGAGGTCCAGAGTTCCAAATCACTGGTGGAGGTGGGATGCAGGGGACTGGCAGACTGTGAAGCACCAATGCCATGGCTGAGCCATGAATCTTCCCACTTTATGTTCCTTAAGTGCTTCTGTGGAACTCTAACGCTACTCTCAGGGACAAAATACCATTCCTCATGTGCCTACAGCCATCAGGGCACTCAAATACCCCTACAACAGGGGTGCATCAGAATTTGCAGCTGAATTTTGCTGTTATTGTGCCAAAAAGTACTGTGGTCTACGAATATAGAGACAATAAGCAAAAGGCTGGCAGCAGCAAGGATGCAGCCCCAAAAATTATCTGGGGAAGATGCAGACAGCTGTGCTCTCCTTCCATGCCAGCAAGGACCATGGATGTCCATGTGTGTCCATCACACACAACACAACCTCATCCCTCCCCACCACACCCCTCCTTGGGCTCACTGAGCTCTCTCATAGCAGAGTTAAAAACCCCTAACTATGCTTATACCCCCCATCACTGCCACCACCCTTTGTCTCACAAACCAATGTGTGCTTACTTGCCCAAACACTCTAAAATAAAAAGGCAACTTAGTGTTTATAAATGCAAAAGAAAATACTTGTTTGCCAGGATCTTAAGGGAAATAGTCTTAAGGCTGTAGAGCAAAAAATTATTTCCAGTTGACTCCTTCCACTCAATCAGTTTCAAAGAACTGATTTGTGGGGTACTTTGTTGCTTTATTCAAAGAAGAAAAAGCTTCTTTTTTTTTTTTTTTTTTTTTTTTTAATTATTCTCGCACTCATATTTCATGCCATTCTTCTTGTGGGCGAGAATAGAGCAGGGGCAATACCGGCACAGGGAGGAGAGAAAGGTCTGAACAGCAGTTGGATGCGAGTGAAAGCAGTAATCTCCAAAGCTGGCTTTTGTTTCTTCTAGTCCATAGGAAATGGGACAGTGATCTCACCAAGGGTCATGCTCCTGCTCCTCTCTTCCTCCTGCTTTTTTCTGTCAGTTTTGGGTGTTGCTGGTAGAGGCTGCCCTGTTTAGGGTTGCATGTCTCAGGGCATGACACATGGTGAAGCTCGCTGTGAAGCTCAGAGCATCCTGGACTGCACTTTCCAAGGTGGTGACATCCCAGGGCCTTTTACCCAAAGATGGATTTGGCTGCCCAGAGGGGCCAAGCAGCCAGGATCAGCTCCAGGCAGACAGCACTGCAGGCCTTGGGTGCCACAAGGGTTGTGGGAATGGCTTAAACACAATGACCACAGGCAGTCTGGATGGCAACCTGGTCTAGGGGAAGGTGGCAGGGGGTTGGAACGAGATGATGTTTAAGGTCCCTTACAACCCAAGCCATGCTACGATTCTGTGATCACAAACCAGCTGGAGCTGCTGCTCCTCAGCAATTTCTCAGGGATACCAGCAATGTCTAGAGTAACCAGTCTCACCAACCGCATCGCCTCCATGCCTGGGGAGTGCCTTACTTTGAGCTAGTAAGAAAGTCACCACTCCCACCAGGTTTGCTGGAAGCTGGACTGCTGAAGCGGGGGATGAGGAGGCAAAACCAATTTGGCACTCACATCCCCCAGAGTGAGAAAAAAACTCTCTGTAGTGATTGCAGCGGAGGTTTTAAAGGCAGAGCTATCTACTGCCCTTGTCCTGGGCCAATGCAAAGTCCATTTCAGAGGTACCCAGCTGCTCTTGCCTCCCCATCCATATCTGATTCCAGCATCCAGAGCTGATTCTCCCAGGTGCTGCAGGGCATTTCTTATTTGTTTTAATCTGGGTTGAGTTTTTTCTTTTAAGTAACAGCAAGTAAACCAGAAATTAAAGATTTTGGAAGATTAATTTGCTGGCAAATTCAGGGTGATCTGAGCTAATAGTTTCAGCCAGAGGGGGGAAATAAAAAAAAAGGAAACAAAGAGAAAAGAGTGGGAGGAGAATTCTGAAAAAATTTCAAAACACATTGTTTCAAAATCTTCTAAACGAAATGGGTTGGGTTTTTTTCTGAAATACAAAAATGTTTCATTTCAACATTTTCCCATTTGGGTCTCAAAACAGCCTTTTTGTTTTACAAACTAATATAAATCAAAAGAAAACAAAGTTGAATGAAAAGGTTAATAAAATGCAGTAAAACATTCGGGGTTTGGACGGAAGAAAATATTTGGTCTTGACCCTACAAGAATCTTTTCCTTTTTTTTTCCTCAGTTTGCCAAGAAAATGCAAATAATTTGTTTTGGTTTGACCTGAAGCAATTTATTTATCATTCTTGGAACATGAAACGCCATTGTTTACCTAGATCAACTCATCAGCTCCCTGGCACCCTTTTCTTGGGGGAATTAGGGAGATCAAGGGGATTAAGAGAGACCGCACTGAGCTGCTGCCAGGAAGGTTGATGTGGGGTCTGGGCTTTTTGATCCCAGGAGGGGTGGTGAGGTGCTGTGGCACCCACAGTGCCCTCAGGACAAGAAGCAAATGTGGGGAGAAGTGAGATTTTTTATTAGACCAAAATAAAAGATTAATAAAAGATATTATCTACACTCACAAGACTTACCTTGCCTGGAAGATGAGGCACAGACACTGCTAAAGCACAGCTCTGTCCCAAAGGACACCATAACATCCTGACAGAGTAGACTTTAGGGGCTTTGGAAAGAAAATCAGGATGGGCAGGTTTCACAACTTGCCCTCTGAGAAAAAAGGCAGCAAATCCTGTCCCTATCCACACAGTTGAGAGATGTCAGACAGACACGGGAACAATGTGGAGGCTCCCAAAACAGGGCTGGCCCCAGACTGAGCTCCTCACTGTGCCATGCCAAGGGCTCCTGCATAACATGTGATTGATTTTGGTTGCGTAATGCCGAGCTGTAAGACCTCATCAGCTGCTACTCATTACACAGGCACAGCCCTTCTTGAATAGAAACCGTAGCAGAAAATAGATCTGGGGATGTAAAACCTGACATCTTGAATTCATAAATGGAGCGACAGCATTCTTGTTTAGAGTCTGAGGGTGGCCTGTTCTGAACTCGCCTTTTTTTATACCAGATGAGTCTAACCTCAGAGCCAGGATGACTCCAGCTCCTATCATTAGCCTAAGGCAAAGAAAAGACCATGACTCAAGTCTCAGTGCTTGAGTCTCCACAAAGCGCTCAGGCGGGGGACACCGAGTCTGATCCTGCCATCTCAGCAGACCCATCGACTCTCTTGACAATCTCCTCAGTCTCAGCAACAGCAGGGACAAAGGGTGCCCCACCGGGCTGCAGTCAGACTGTGCTCTCACACATGATATCCTAATCAGGGAAGTGTCCCAGAAAACCCCAGCCACGAGAAAGAGGCGGAAAATAAAGAAAGAAATCGCTCTCCTCCCTACTCCGCTACCAAATCAGTTTCACTTCCGAATGCAGGAAGACCCAGAGCTGTGTCAAAGAGAGGGACAAGATCAGCTATTTTCAGTGAGCAGTGGAGGGGCTGGGGGAAGGACTCATTGACCTCTCAAGGTCTTCTACAACACGATTTTTTTCAGTTTCACATACTTGTTTCATTACGTTGTGGGTTTCGGGCGATTGGGTCTTTATGCCAAATCTCCTGTATGAGCCCAGGGAGGACATCTAACGTCTTCCTGCCTTTCTAAACCCAGGATAATATGTATTGACAGACCCACAGTGCTGACTTTAGCTGGAATAGAGTTAATCTTCTTCATAGAAGCCGGTATGGGGCTGTGTTTTGGATTTGTGCTGCAAACAGTGCTGATAACCCAGGGATGTTTTGCTATTGCTGAGCAGGGCTTACACAGAGCCAAGGCCTTTTCTGCTCCTCACCCCACCCCACCCACGAGGAGGCTGGGGGTGCACAAGGAGCTGGGAGGGGACACAGCCGGGGCAGCTGAGCCCAGATGACCCAAGGATATTCCATACCATATATATGGCATCACGCTCAGTCCATGAAGCTGGGGGAAGAAGGAGGAAGGGGGGGCTGTTCGGAGCGGTGGCGTTTGCGTTCCCGAGTCAGGGTCACGTGTGATGGAGCCCGGCTGTCCTGGGGATGGCTGAACCCCTGCCCTGGGGAAGGGGGGAATTAATTCCTTGTTCTGCTTTGCTGCATGCACAGCTTTTGCTTTACCCATTAAACTGCCCCTATCCCAGCCCATTAATTGTGTCACTTTTACCCTTCCGACTCTCTCCCCCACCCCACCGAGAGGTGAGTGAGCAGCTCTATAGGGCTGAGTTGCTGGCTGGGGTTAAACCATGACATTCATGTTAATGAGATACTTAGTGATGCTGGAGACATGAATAATCCATCTGGCCAGCAGGTATGAACACCTGCAGGAGCAACCTGGGAAAGTATTAATGTGTCTCAAATACACCCTATCACTGGCCCTAACCTGTCCATATCCAATCTTCTTCAGTGTATCCACTAACACCAGTGAGGTCTTCTCCTGCAGCTCCTTTTGCAGCTCCTCAAGCCCTCTCCACACCACAGATCACCCTTTTGCAGATTCTTTTCAAGATGTCTGGCAGTGCAAGCCCCTTTCTCACCTACCCAGTGTGAGGGAAGAAATCAAAAACAAGATAAAAACACACCCTGTGCAGCAGCCTGGCTTAAGCATGCTGTCACCAGATCCTGTCTATTTATTCTTTGTCAGCTTTTTCTGCTTGCTCCATCTTTCCTCACATATTTCAAATCTGCGTCTAATTCAAGTATTACGTCCATTTATTTTCTTAATACTCTTATTCCCCTGAACCTTGTTTTTATGGTGGGTAGCAGTCATTGCAAGCACAGTGCTGAAATAAGGCACTTATTGGCTGCAGCTCCAGGGATTTAACCGGATATCTGCCTTTGTTTAAATTAAGTAAATCAGGATGTTTCCTAAACACCATAAGGACAGAAGTTTAGACTTCTACTGAATCAGCTTTTTGACCCAAAGCCAGCAATGTTTCAGTCAAGGACATTCCCCGAACAAGTCTGAGGAGCCTGAAAATCCCCTTCCATCAGGTCCCAGGAGCTCTGTGACTCACCTCGTGGGGGACACCAGTCCTGATCCCTTTGGAGGGGATGCCTACCCCAATAAAGTGCCTACCTGTAGCCACTCAAAAATGCGTGAGATACATCCCACTCTTCAAGTGCATTTTTGGATAAAAGTCTGTAGTTTATATACTTAGAGACATGCTGATCCATGCTCCCCAATGAAAACAAACCTGCAGCCAGTGATGGGGTATGGCTTTAGACACTTCTATAGACAGAGCTCCAGCAGAGCCGTTGGCTGATACCTTCAGTTTTATCAGGTGAGGAGTTTCCAAAGTGCTCAAAGCTGGACATGATGGTGAACTCAAAGTAAACCAATGATTTCAGCACCATTTCTTACACTGATTAACTTTCTAGAAGCCCAGAAGTTAAGCATACAACTTCCACAAGCAACAAATGGATCATGGATATATCTTCCAAGCAGATCCACAGCTTCTGAAGACTGGAGAGTCCCAAAGGCCGAGCCTTCAAGGCATCTGTACATCCTCAGACTTGCATTTTTATTTCCTTCTGAAGAACCATACCATGGGGGCCCAGATGCAGCACAGAGGGATCCAAATGAACAGGAAAGTATCAGTGTACCCAAAGAAAACTCACTGCTGCAAATATTGATTGCTGGGTGAAAAGGGAGGGTGAGTAATTCCTGTCAGAAATTGGTTCAATTATTGGGAATGCTGACAAAAGCAAAATGCACAACAAACTGTGGCTGTTCCCAGCCAAAGGCTCAAACAGTTTTGCTGTCCTTCAGCCACAGGCCACCGACAAAACAACCCAGAAACTGCTGATGAAATTAATCATTAATTCTCTTAATTAAACAACTGAGAAAAAGCTTTGTAATCAGATATCTACCTTCCCTTTGTCAAGAACAGCTAACACTTTTGCAACACAGGGTTTGGAGAACAATCTCTCAAGGTCAGTTTTAGATTGAACTGATTCCCATTTGAGGCTTTGAGGTGCTTGGCTCGGTTGTTTCCATGTGAGCTTCACCCATAAACAATTACTGGGGCTTTACTCTTCCAGCCTCTTTCCCTAAAGTCAGCTAATCTATTTATGGAAAGAGACACTTTTCTCTAGGAATGATGTTAGTAAAATATGACCAGCAGTCCTGACTGTGTCATGTCTACAGAGGTCACTGGCTTTGAAGGACTTGTTAAATACACTTTATTTGTCTCAGCTAATGCCATCATGGTGATTCACCCCGTTTCTCTATGCCAGCAAAATGAAGGAGCATTACTAATGTTTTATATCAAGGTGCAGGGTGCATCATTAACTGCCTTCACACAGGCAACTGATGTCACACAAGGTTATTTTTCTTCACTTCTACTCCTTGGCATTGCCCAACACTTCATCAGGAGAAAAAGCACACACAGATGCAACACAGGCCTCATGTGGCTCAGCAGCAGTGCCCTATATCACTCAGATTTTACTAGCAGCACAGTTTTCAGATGAGAGCCATACTCACATATAAACAGAGCTCAAAATGTTGTCCAGATCAGCAAAAAAAGGAAGTTAAATAATTAGCCATTTAAAAATGAGAACTTAATGAGAAGCCAGGTAATGCCTAACTCAATGTGATATTAGAAAGTGAAGGAATCTAAGTGAGGCAATTTACATATCTTGGCAGCAATGTGCAGCGCAGTAGGAATGTCTGGAAGGAAATCACATCCACAGTCAGCACAGCAGTGTTAACCAAGATTTGAGCCTCAAAAATCTACAGCTTAAATTGCCATCACTCAGGCTCCAGTTCATATGTTATTCCCATGTTAACAAATGGGTAGAAAACCAGAAAAAAACCTCTGAAGGTCCAGAGAGCCAGCCAAAGGACTCTGGATGCAAACTCCTTGGGAAGAATGAAGTATCTGACTAAAGGAGTTTATTTCAGACAGTGCAGAAGTTGGTCAAAGGCTCTGCTATAGAAGAGATAAGCTGTAGGCATACCTTGAAGCAGCTTTAAACATTTAATCAGCAGCAGTCTAAGCCAACAGCACAGTGGAGTAATTACCCACACATTTACCTCTTCTTTGGGTGGGTTTTGCCACTACTTTGAACCTGGCTTCTGCTAAAGTTACATGGTTTGGATTAATCTGTTCAATGCCTCAGCCACAACAGTGATGGCAGAATGGACTCTCAGAGTTCATCAGAGAGCATTCATCAGCATTACCCAGTACGGGAGAGGCACACAGCAGATATGTGCTGAAAATGAAAGCAGAGTGTCTGCAGAGGTTGCCTTGCCACCAGCCACCTGGAAGGAAACATGGATGGGTATGGCTGCAACACACTCCTCAAAGAAAGAGGCATGCAAAGAGCAGCTCAAGCCAGACAGGATTGACCAAGAAATTGTCTTAAGTGCCTGATGGTGAGGGAAGCATCCAAATTCAGTTTCTTCAGTCTTGTAAGTGGATAGCAGAAGCTGAAGACAAAAGGAAGTAATTCATTTTAAAGCTTGTTTCCATTACTGTCCTTCAGTGCCCTCAGTGCTAAAACTAAGTGACTGAAGCTCAGCTGGGTAAACACAAACCAACCCAAAACCCAGTCTGCTTCTTGAAAACATCACTACTAGCTGCTTATTTGCAACTAGTTTGAGACTTTAAAACCTGCTGGACCCCCAAGGACATGTCTGCATGGACACAATCCTGCTCCCAGGTGCTAGAGCAACCTGCCTGGTCCTGCTCACCGTATCCCTTGAGGTGGAGTCGGCTGCCCAGGAAGAGAGTTGGGAGCAAAGGTCTTCCCCAGCACTGCTCTGCATCATGGTCCTTGAGCAAACGCTCTTTCAAGGGTAAATGCTGCCACTGCCATATCTTTTCTTTCACCTCTTTAATCTTATCAGTCTGCCTAAACCTGGTCTAACAGGCCATCCAAGGGACAGCGATTGCCTCAGGGGTGGACATGCAACCGGAGAGAGCCTGCCAAATATGCAGATGGTTGTTATCTGCAACAGCATTGCTGCGCAACAGGCTGAGCCGGACTCTCCGGCCATCTCCTAAGGAAGAGTAGAGCATGTCCCAAGAGCGTAGTGTTCCCGTCCTTCAGCCTTTTGAATTCAGCCTCAGCAGAGGCTGCCTTTGATCAGATCATCACCAAACCCTCCCCAGATTAAATTCCACCAAGTGGATCCTCAGCTGTGGTAAATCAGCACGGCTCCCCCGGGGTGGATGGAGCGATGGCGTAACCCCTGCGCCTGAGGATCCATCCAGCCCTCTTTCATCCAGATTGAGCATTAGTGATAAATGCAGCTAGTTTCAAATGCCTTTGTCTGCCTGTTGGAAGAATGCAGATTGTGAAACGAGAATTTGCAATGCTAACAAAATCCTGAGGAAGGGCCTCAGAGAAAAATAACTGCAAACAAACATGACCAAACCCTCTCCTGTTCAGAAGATTCACAGCATCCCAAGGAGGTCAGAGCAGGGAGTCAGAGACCAACAGTGTCTGAGCCCTCACTTCCACTTCATGAGGCAGATCTGTGGGCAAAGCACACCTCATGTTGCAGAGGGACTTGCTGGCTGCTTTGCAAGACCCTGAAGAATCACACACCCATGATAAGAGTTGTGCACCATGGAGGTTTGATGCCTGCCCTGTTTCTCCTCACATTTGCATTTACTCTGGGCATAATCCTTGCCTTTCTGCTAAACTCTGGTATTCCCTTGGCACACTGCACTGCCAAGGTGTAGCATCGCATAGGTCAGTGGAAACGATCCCTGTGAAGAATATATAAGCAGAGACCCTCACTCCATCCACCCACCCACTCAGCTTCTCCCCTTTTCCTTGCACCTTCTCTCATTTCTGAGAAACTCACCCTCAGCTCCATTCCTCCGTCTGCAAAGTCTTTCATCTGGAATTAAAAATAGAGCTGCAGGCAATTTCTAGACTCACTGTGAATATGGAGAGGTGAGACGTGAGAACTAACTTCACGCCAATTCTGGCCCAAATTGCCTGGAGCCCACCTCTCGCATTTTCTGCCCCAGCGAGAAGGTCATACTCACAGCTTCGAGGAAGAGAAGGGTTACCTTTCATCGCCTTTGCACAGGACTGCAGTCCTCAGGCCTTCCCTTTAAGGTTTTAGCATCCTTGGAAAATAAAAATTATAATACAGACCAAGGTGGGAAACACAGAAAAGAGCAAGTACCAAAGCAAGTACCCCAAAAGTAACGCCGGGTGATTTGAGCAAGATACGATCTCTCCTGCCTCTTCTGGATCTGCAGAACTCAGTGTGGATCTCCCAAAGCTCTTACCCCAGATCCTCTCTCCGAACAGTCCTCAAGACACCCCTGAGCTCCTCACTGCCATGGGATGGGCAATGCCTTCCAGCATTTTTTTCCCCACAAATAAAATAACTTCTAACTTGAATTTGCCAGGGGTGACCTGTGGTGTCAGAGCACAGCCAGGTCCCAAAATACAGAAGCTTTATATAAATAAAGATTAGTCTGCAGGTGTGAAAATGGCACAACATTTTAATTCCCTTTCATATGGGGTCATTGCAAACACACAGGTGAGGCTGAGGCGGAGAAAAAGATCGAGTGCAACAGAATAAAAGAAGCCAGAATAAGGACAAGTGGTTATGGCATACAATAACCAAAGGAAAAATAACATTTTTCAGTCTTCCTCCCTCCAGTACATATGACAAGGAAAAAGCTAAAGTCCAAATCTTTCTCTTTTTTTTCTCCAAACAAGAATCACAGTCTCTCGGCATAATGAATTTCACCCTGAAAATTTCGCTGACACCAGTTAAATCCACAGATCTTTAGAAGTTTTACAGCATCATTCACCAAAAAAAACCCCAAACACTTGTGACATTAAAAGTGCTGCAAGAGACTGTTTGATTTGGAGAATTTTCGTTGTTCACTCTTAGGCCTGAGCATATGGTTGGCATTTCAGCATGCACCAGCAGCTAGGGACCAGCCAGAGGTGGAAGTACCTCAGCTCTGCTCAACAGACACTGGCCACCACCGAGGCTCCCCGGATGCAAACAAGGAGGCAGTCCTTTCTCAGAGAACACGAAAAAGCCTTCAACCACCTGCACAGCACACAGCATGACACCAGTGTGCCATCGCTAAAGGACACAGCCTCTTCAATTCAATGTGGGTCGGAGAGGGAAGCCAGAGAACTGGAAGAAGAGAAAGGGGAAAAGCAAGGAATTCGGATGGCAAATTAGTATTTGTTGCCTTTTAGGCCAATGTTGGACTGGAATCGTGGCCCTAAGAGGCTGCTTACAACTAGACAAGCCACTGGCAACGTGGCCATGCTGTTTGCTCAGTGAATTCAGGATTTACAGCAGTTGCCCACACAGGTTCTCAGAGCAGGGTGGGCTCAGAGCAGCACCCAGGCAGTTTTCCTCCAGCACGTGGCAGAGCAGATACACCCAGCTGCAGGGACAGCCCTCCCTGGATGGCAGTGATGCTTCTGAATTCTGAGAATCATCAAAGTTAGAAAAGACCGCTAAGATCATGAATTCCATCTGTTAACCCAGCACCGCCTTGTTCACCAGCAAACCATGTCCCCAGGTCCCACATCCACATGCCTTTTGAACAATTCCAGGGTGGTGACTCCACCACTTCCTTGGGCAGCCATTGTTCCAATGCTTGACAACCCTTTCAGTGAAGAAGTTTTTCCTCATATCCAATCTAAACCTCCCCCAGCACAACTTGAGGCTGTTTCCTTTCATCCTATCACTTGTTACCTGGGAGAAGAAACTGATCCCCAGCTCTCTGCATCCTCCTGTCAGGGGGTTGTAGAGAGCAAGAAGGTCTCCCCTGAGCCTTCTTTTCTCCAGGCTAAAGAAAAACCCCAGCTTCCTCAGCTGCTTCTCAAAAAATTTGTGCTCCAGACCCTTCCCCAGTTCCATTGTCCTTCTCTGGACACACTCCAGCCCTTCAATGCCCTTCTTGTTGTGAGGAGCCCAGAACCGGACACAAGACTCAAGGTGTGGCCTCACCAGTGCCCAGCACTGGTGGACATTCGCTGCCCTAGTCCTGCTGGACACAATATTGTTGATACAAGCCAGGATGCCATTGCCCTTCCTGGCCACCTGGGAACAAGCATCCTCAGGTCAAACATCTTTTCCCTCAGGTACATCCTGTGTTTCCACTTGCAGGTAGGCTTTTCTTTGGCTTTCACCTGGGAGGTTAATTATGATAAGCCACAATACCTTGTTTTAAATTGTGTTTATTACCAGTTTGACACTTTACACTAATATTTATTTTTCAAATCGTTCCATGAAATACCTTACTGATACAATTGAAATGGATATTAACTTAATGGATATTAACTTAATGTTTGGTCTTCTCAGGACCAATATTCATCTGGTTTCTTAAAACTGTCCAAGCCTGCTTACAAAAGGAATATTTTTCAAAACTGAAGTAGAAGAAAATACAGTATATTTCACACATTGTAAGAGACCGAGAGAACTCAAAGTTAGCAAATCAGTCCATTTCCCGCCACCAAACTCCCAAATGCTCTTTTAATTTCTCCGAACACAATATTCCTCCTACAAAATGATCCATAACCAGCTGTTTATCAGACTTCAGACCTTCCAGTAATGCTTACAATTTCCTGAAAAGTCAACATTTATTTTTCAAGCGGCTGAGTCAGGCCTCAAGTAATTTATTGGCTGAAATGAAAACATGAAGTGAGGCATTTTGAGAGCTAATGTATAACTCTGGATGATATCTATAGTGCCACAATGTGTTTTAGATACCAGCAGTGATGACCATGATTGTCATCTTTTGCTATGTTTATGTTTCATTACTGTGTTATGTCATACACTCCCGCACAGTCGAAATCAGTGCTTTAATTTTAGAATCATCTCACAGCATACTGCAAAAAACATATGAAATATAAGCAGCATACTCCAGTCATCTAGTATATCTCTCCATCCACCTTATCATTCTTATCTTTAAAGAAAACTATAATTGGATAATCTTTACTTAATGTAAACTTCTAAAAGCTGGAAGCCATTTCAAGATTACACAGATTAACTGTGGCTACCTGTGAGAACATGCTTCAACATTTTGATGAATTCAGGGTGGATAAAATCAAGCCTCTCCAGTATTTTCAAAACTATTTTGGCAAAGAAGTGACTGAAAATTTTTCACACAGCCTTCAAGAAAAAATGATAACTTTTCTCTAGTGTCCTTGTCTTTCTTATTACCCTGTGAGCCAGTCAGATGGCTGGAAGCAAATAGTGGTTTTAATTTTCTTTGCAGACAGAGTGCTCTCTGGCTCCCGGGTTAGCTGCAGAAAGGAATATGTTTTCAAAGTTCAGATAATTTGATTTTGGTATCCTTTTTACATGTGCAGATATCCCTTGTTATGAACTGCACAGCTGTCTGCAGAGAAATCAGCCCGACAGTGATTATCCCCCTTCCACTCTGTAGTAAGACACAAACTATTACAAATATTTTTATATTTCTATGTTTTAAGGCATCAACAGCCACAGAGAAAATATGCCCTTTTCAACCAAGTTCCTACTTGTGTTCTCAATTGAAAGAGGAGTTAATATATTCCTGGCAATATACAACCCTTTTGTCTTACCATGGCAAATGATTAATACTACGCCTAAAATTTGGAGAAGGACACGAATTTGCTGTCACAATCAAGTGGCTTGTATGAGCCAGAGTGGATACAGCAGCCACCTCCTTGTTGTTGTTTCCGAAGTGCCCAGCTTTGTGCACTTTTCCTCACAGAAAATGAGGATTTCTCTCCAGGGTACAGAGATTCCTGGGATCTGCACTGTTTGCTGCTGCCTGCCATGAGCCCACCATGAGCAATTAAGGAACAATTTCTGGGTAAACTGCATTAAGCCTTTTGGCAATTATTGTTATTATTCTGATTCATTTAAAGTCTTTTCTCCCCTCTCTGCAACAAGCTCAGAAACTGGTGATTAAGAGGAGTAACTGGACTTTGTCCATTAATATTAATTCCCAGTTACAGCTGTTGTTACGCTCCACATAGGGACATCACTAAATAATTGAAAATATCTAAATAATATTTGCCTTCAGCCTTGGAGAAAATGTCTGTCCCACCTAACTAGAAAGCCCACAGATTCCAGACACTATAGAGACCGAATCAGACAGTTCACAAAATATGTGGCAAAACCCATCCTATTTAGTTACAGAAGAATAAGTAGATAGCAGTTTTTAATCAGTTTCACTGCAGTTTGTGGGTCTTCAGGGTGCACTGATTTCTGAATGGTCTACAAAACTTCACAAGAAAAATCAGCCTGTTGTCAGTAGGCTTCAATTTAACTATATGAGGGGCTGAAGCTCTGCTGGTAAAAGATGTGAATGTCTGCAAGTGAAACAGATTGAAAACTACTGACTGAAAACCACCGGCTACTCTGGCTGGTTTCTTCATTTTGTTTTTTTAAGGAAGACTGGAGCTATGCTGTAAAAATGCTTTCAGAAGGCTCTATTTACCTTTCACTAGTACTGAAAACATATTTGAGCGGGGTTTGAAATGAAATTGTGATCTTTTGGATTTAATGATGATGCACAAATGGGAAATGGTGCTGTATGAAATGAAGGCCATATGTCCTGACCTTCAGCAAGGCTCTAGTTTGGAGAAGTGAAGTCTTAAGGGACCACGGGACTCCTGCCTTGGACCACATCTTCCAGACAGTGCCCATGGACTCAGCGGAGTCCTGTTTCTCTTTACACCACAGGGAAGCCTTTAAGCCCCTCCATTGTCAGAAAGCAACAGCAGAGGCTGCTAAAAATGGGTGAAAAATAATCCCTCTTCATCAGCTGAACATCCAGGATCCCTCCACTATCATCAGAGAGAGACAAGCACCATTAGAAGAAATGTAAGTTCAAAAAGTCACGTTTTGGAGGCATATTGTTCTTCTTGACCATAGCTCAGATCCATCGGGTTTCTAATTCAGGTGTTTGCTAACTTCACTTGAATTTATGTGAGTTTTTCAGCCTACATGGGCAACAGAGTGTTGCAGAGAGAAGAGATGCTCAGAGAGGGTGGGGAGTTTTTAGAGTCACACAGTTAATGGCAAATCTGGGGTAAACCTTGGGTCTTCTCCATAAATAAAAACCTTTGACCCGTCGGTGAATCTTTTACAAGGTGCTCAGGATCGGCGGTACCTAGCATCCAGAGTTTCCAAATGCTTATTAATGATTCATCTGATCCATTGACCTGAAGCAAAATTAGCTGTGAAAAGCATGGCAAATCCATGCAGGCCTTGCAGGGCTGGTACATTTGTTCCCAGCAATTTTCTGGTCACGTTTTAAATGACTCAGGGCTTCCTTTCAGAACAGATAGAGCCAATGTGTTAAAAGTATATGCAAAATAATTGGGGCAAAGGGCAATAGAGGATGGAGCCATCACCATGTTCTGGAAAAATGTGTCATGAGCAATTTTTTCATGTGAAAAGATAATAAGAGAATTTCTATCACAGGAAGAACTCCCAGCATTGAGTTCACTTCTCTTCTAAGAAGCCTACAGGATATTTGTCTAGTTTATGAAGAAAGTGCTCTCATGTATTAAAAACATTCATTTGCCCATCTTCCCCAGTGCCACTGGGACCACCACCTGCCCCTGCCCATGGGAGCATCCCAGCTCCTCTGGAAAGGCTGTTTGAACATTGCAAACTGCACTACAACCCAAGCAATCAATTCCCTCCCTATGAAAGAGGCTGCTAGAGCATCACAGTGTTTCTGGAATGTTTGGAAATACTTGTCAAAACACGACTCTGATTTCATTGTTAGTTCTATTAACATTCAAACATTTCCCTTGTTGATTAAAGGCATTAGCTCCATGAAATGTCTTAAAGTCAATGCCTACCTGCCTCCTATCCGATTTCTTATGTAACTGCTGCTTTCCACATCACAAATGCTTTTCCCTTAATGGTGAATGAAATTATTTATGCCACAATTACTACACAGAGGCCTTTTGAGGCTGACGGAGGCCAAACCTCCCTGACCACACGTTGCATTCTTCATCATGTTTGATCTGGACATCCAGCATGCTGCATGAGGGGAATCAAATTTCTGCAAAAGCACAGGATCCCTGAGGTAGTTATCACTTTATTGTGACAGAGTTGGACATGGTCCCACAAGCCAAGCTGCAGACCAGGAGCTGGTATTTGGGGAGGCATTTCACCTTCCCAGGCTTTGGAATGACTGAGTGTACCACAGGGATAATAACACTTAACTATCCCCTTCAGAATTATCTCTGTTTGCAAAGACCCTCAATTGCTTTTCTACTGCAGAGCTGCTGGACATGCACACAACCTGGACTACATCAGTCTGTTGCTTCTTATTTCAAAGGCCAGTAAAAGCTGTAGAGTCACCCAATTCTTTAATACTTCCTGTGTATTTAATATGCTGATACATGTCTGATCCACCCACCCTATCTCTGCAGCAGAATATACCCAGAGCAGAGCCTACACCGTGCTCTTTGGAACAATAAAACTACCATGGGAACTGCGAGAAGATTGCCATACAAATCGGGCTCTAGATGTGGCGGGGCTGGTGTCAGACACAGCACTGTGTCAGCACTGGCTTGAGGGAGCATACAGCCTGTATTAGAGCAGAATTAAGCATGACTGAACTGTCCTCATATTCGAGCTTCCTCCCAAGTAAGTCAATGTTCCACTGAGAAAGAGCTTGCTTAAAGTCATAGCAATAATGACTAATATTGACTACAACTCTGCTGTCCCTAACAGATGAAAGATGTGAACTTGTATTTATTTCAGGATGAGACTGCTTGTTCTGAAAATTCCCATGCCACTCACTACTCATTCCTTTCCCTACCTTGGAGGGGGGCAGAGCAGGGGAAAAGCCCCTGGAGAAAGGAGAGTAAGGATGTGGCCACCGGGCAATACAGTGGGGCCAGGACCTGGGGAAGAGCCCGATGTGTGAGACCTCCAAAGGGTTGCAGAAAAGGGAAGTTTCTGTAACCCCTGCTGCGGGTGAGCAGTCAGGGTGGATGGGCAGAAGCAGACAGCTGGTGTCCTTTGGTGGTCTCTGGCCAAATCCAGGACTTCAAGGACAGCTGTTGGACTCCCAGAAGCTCATCTTGGCAATGTGTGATTTATCCTTACAGGCAGCAGTCTGCACAGGCTGGTAGGGGATTAAACAGGCTGTGGCTTTGTTCCAAATGCCCCTCAAAGTGAGGTGCCCTGCTACACGCACAAGTGCAACCCTGCTGCACACACATTTGCCTGAAATACCCTACGTGGCCATGGCATGAAGAGGTCTGGCAGACAGAAGTGATCTCTGTATTGTCCACTCCAGGCTCCAGAGCGTTGCCTTGGTTTCCTCCAAGGACAGGGAACACCCAGCCTGCGAGGGTGGTCAGTGACACCTCTGAGAGCCGCTTGTGACCCTGGTGCAGTGCCCTGGCTGCACATACAGCTGCTGTGCTGAGTCAGCATTATTTCAAGGTCTGATTTTAAATCCTTGCTTCTCACACCCTCCACAGCATTACTCCACAAGTTTTGGGGTTTTTTTCCTCCCCATTTTCTCCAATCGCCTGCTCTGCTCTCCAGGCTGACAAATGATTTTACCTCTGCCAGCACCTCCCCATATGCAGCTCTTGCAGAAGAGATCCAGCGTGCCTCTCCAGAAGGTGTGTTCCTTCTTACTTCACTTCAAATAAAACAACTCACCCCTTGCAGAGCCTTCTATTCCTCGTCTATTCCATGCAGTTCAGTGGGAAATAAATCCAACAGGATAAGATGGTGCTGCAACCAGCTTGCAGAGGGTGCAGGCACAGAGAGATCCTTCACAAGGTGCTCACAGTGTTTACCCTGACAATCATTTGGATCCTTAATCTTAGCAACAATGACTTTTGAGCTTGAAATTCAATAAACCAGCCTGGAACTGCAGTCCTTAGGTCTGGCTAGCTAATAAAAAGTGGTTTAGCCATTCCAGTGCACCTTATTGATATAAATGGGTAGTGACATGAGCTCTGGAAAATGTACCCCAGTGCTGGAATCCACTGATGCTATTTAACCCTTGAATGCTAAGGGTGGACAGCTTGGGCTTTTACTCATGCACACTGATAATGATATCTGAACCAATATTTCAGTTCAGTTTCATGTGAGCTCGTAGCACTCGGCTGGGCTGAAGGAACAGCTCGCTACAGCATTGTGGGGCCACAAAACTCAGTCTGGCTCACAAGTCAGCTAACAAGACCCAGTTTTGATAAGAACTATTTGGCAATATTTATTGTGTGTACCTAACCTGATATGATTCAGCAGCTCATGTGATCAAGTCTGATCAAACTCGCCAGCACATTAAAATTTGAATTAAGGTTTCACCTACTTCACTAATCTGCTCCAACTCAGTATTGATTCAGAAATTGCTTTCTGCTGGCCAAGGAAGCAGCTCCTGTGAGTATTGGATGTATGGGCACACTGGTCCTTAGTGTAATTTTTGCAAGATCCTTGTTGAGCCCAATGCTGGTGCCTGAGCCTGCTGCCTGCCATGCTACATCTGACAGCTCAGATGTGCAGGGGAGAGCTTTGCACAGTGCATGAGGGGGATTGCAGGGGAAGAGAAGTGATTGCACACTTCCTGACAGCAATGTCACCAAGGGTGACTTATTGGCATGAATAAAGCCCCTCTCCCTTCATGCGTCTTCAGAGCCTCAGTCCCAAGGGCTCTGGGACAAGCATCTGACAGCCTGTCCTATCCCCATCTCCTGGACAGAGAGACAGAAGGGACTGCTTAAAGCTTTCACACCTGGAACCAATTTTGCTCTGGTTTTTTTGACAGCAGCCTTCATTTAACTTGAGACTATCAACAGGTTGCACTTTCATAGAGAGAGATTAGCAGCCTCCTCTAAGGCAGGGCTTTGGAAAGGCACGAAGTTAAGGGAGGGGGTTTAGCCATGCCAATGCCCCCAGGGCCTGCAAGGATCCCCAAAATCCATCCCAGGACGGCTAGTCTCAGTGGCCGAGCCCTCAGTGGGGTCTGAGCAGGTGGAGGTGTATGACGGTGACAGGCTTGGAGCCACTTGCTCAGAAAAGGGCAGGCTCTCACCATCCTGAGCTGCTGAAAGGGGGTTGATTTTCATCACAGACAGCTTTGGATATTAAGGGGATAAACAAATATAAAGTTCTGGGAAGGGAATTCTTATAAAGGATAAAAGGAGAACAAACATGTTGGCAGAGAGAGTATCCCTGCATGAAGGGGGGTGCATGTTCCTAGCTCAAGGGGAAAGAAAAACTTGGAGGCCAATATATGACTTATGGCATAACAGTGCTGAAATAAATGCAACTGTGTTGTGCAGGCTTTACTAGTCTATGTACATGGATTTCTTTTTCTTTTTTAATAGTAAGAAAGTGGCTGAGACACAGTCCAGAGCTGCAGTTTTTGCTGCACACCACTACATCCCAGGCTCTCTTACAGTGGCCACCACAGTGACAAAGCAGCATCAAAAAATCTGTACTTAATCGGGTCTGTGCTCCCCAACCCCACATGAGCGTTCTGCATGGTTAATAAGTGGGAAACCTAAAAGTATCATGCTCTGGGGAAAACTGCAAACCTTTAAGTCCTTCGTACAGGACTATCTCAATACCCATTTGATTTCCTGTTGTAAAGGGCTTCCAAATGTTATAAGCTTTTGAGTTTTTTCCAAATGAAAACCAGTTCAAGACCATTAAAGGGCTGAGCTGACTTGATCCAAGGTGCAGACCTTTACATCTCCCAGCAACCTTAAAACTCCACAGGTTCGGATCGGCCGTTTCCATCCTGTTCCTCCAGGAGCAGCATGAGAGTGTTTGCCTTCACCTGGCAGAAAAGAACAATCACTGTGGCACTTTTAAAACTCAGCCACAGTGTGAAAAACTACACTGAATTCTCATGGATGTTTTTATTTTATCCACAGGCTTAGGTAAGTTCCCGTCCTCCTTTGCTGCTGCTCTCCTCTTCGAAAATAGGGGTCATAACAGTAACAATAACAAGACTTAGCAGCAATAGAAATAATAATGCTACAACAACGATCTTACCCTGGTGGCTTTACTTGAGAGCAGAATTTGGCCCTGCTTTCGCAATTTTGTCTTCAAAACAATGACGCCAACAACTCGTTGTGCAGTGTTATAATTATGCTGCTGCTGTTGTTTTAATTTTTAGTGATTTTCTGGCACCTCCAGCACAGGAGTTACGAGAGCAAACATCGTGCAGCTTGACATGCTGCCAAAGCTTCTCTGTGACGGTGAAATAAGCACATTTTATTTATATGTCTGCTTTTCCCCCCATTGTTTTCATTTAAACCGACGGTGTCACTGGCGAGGGTCTCCGCTGACATGTAGGATTTCCTCGCCGCAGCCCCGTCTCAATGCTTCCCCACACAATGCCACAGTATTGAGATGTCAGAGCCTCTGTGCCTGATAAAGGTGTCAAGACAGACCCCGGCTGCAGCGACAACAGCGCGAACTCCGAGCCCTCCACGGCGGCCAGGAGCGATCCCCGCTGTTCGCCCTCGCTGCAAGCCAAACCTCTGCACTGCCCGGCTTTTCCTCTGACCCAAAAAATCTCTCCTTGACTCTTATGCAGGTTGGGGTTTTTGGGCTCCTTCTGCAGAGCGTTTTCAGCTCTGATAATATTTGCGTCTATTTTCAGCGAATGAGCTGCTATGTCAAGTGGGATTAAAGCAGAGCTGTGACTTCTCTGTATGAGGCAGCTCAGCTCGCTGTCAGCAGTAACTGATGCATGTCACTTCAGCAACTCTACCGTGTCGGGGGTCTTTGAGATGACCACAATACCCCCAACCATAACTATGATAGTGACTAGATCATTGTAATCGTAACTGTAAATGTGACTAGATCCATTTAGTCAGACTTTATTAAAACAGCTAGTCCAGTTGGCAGCAGTGAACACAGAGAGTCTCGTGGAGTCTGTGATTATTCCCATCAATGTACCACAGCGATTATGAGTGTGGGGAGTGAACTCAGGGCGCTCGAAGCGGGTGACTTCACTTTGGGGTACCATATGAAGCCATGCAGGGGGAATGGGTGCGTGGGCCATTTGCTGCTCAAGTCCCAGGCTGAGCCGAAGTGCTGGAAGCACAGAGCTGTCCCGACCCCACGGATCCCCCTTCCGCCTCTTCCCGCCGCCTCTCTCTAGAAAACGCGCTGTTCCAGGGCCAGGAGTAGGGGACACGCGGGTGAGCGCCGCGGCGCACGGTGCCACTCAGGATCCACCATGGGAGCACCGCGCCAACTTTAATCTCACGTCTGTGGGAAGCGGCTGCCGCTCCACCCCGAGGGCTTGGCGGGCGCAGCCCCGCGCGGCACCGGCCGCCCCCCCGCGTAGCCCCGGGGCCGGGCGCGGAGCGGCGCGGGGCGGGCG